>CAEFZP010000136.1:0-387500 GCA_903064625.1 Mallotus villosus | reverse complement strand
CAGACGCGGCCGGCCGTCCCCAGGGAACCTGCGGACAAACGCGAGAAGGATGAGTTCCATGGTGCCGCCCCAAAACATGTCTCTCCTTCTCCCTTCCTTCCCTCATGTCGCTACAATTGTTCTTGAACGGTCATTTCGTACAAAATTGGGTGCCTTACTGCGTTAGACTGCAAAAATGTCTCGTATGGGACATTTAGGATCTTGTCTTAGCGTAGCAACACATTTATGAGGCAGGCATTTTTATTGCGCAATGTTCAGGCTCAAGTTCTTATTATAACAGTGAGCATTCTATTTATATCCTACAAACTCAATCATAAGATCGTTATCACAAAGTACAAACCTACCAAACCTCAAGTCTTCTGCACTCACTCACACACACACACACACACACAGTTGGGGTGCCGTTTCAACAAGCAAACAAGCAGTGTACTGATCCACTGGTTTACCTTTAACACCCCAAAAGACCCCTCACAGTCTCCCTGCTGTTCAGACAGTTACCTAGAACCCAGAGGTATGCGCTCCTGTGTTCTCAGGGTGTCATCCCCACGGAGATTAGACGTCAAGGGGTGTGAGAGTGTGAGAGTGGAAGAACCCTGTCCACCCCCACCCACCCACCGACTAACACACACACACACCCACCGACACACACACACACCCCCACCCACCCACTGACACACACACACACACACACACACCCACCAACACACACACACACACACCCACCGACACACACACACACACACCGACACACACACACACACACACACACACCCCTGCAGAATCTCATAGCTATCATAACACACTGCCTGGCAGAACAACAGGCCATAGATACAAATATGCACTGTTGGTAGAGAAGCCTATAGTCATACAGCCTTTTCCCAAGCCAGTGCCCCCTTTGAAGCTGTGTGTTTGTGTGTGGTGGGGTCTGTATGTGTGTGTGTGTGGTGTGTGTGTGTGTTTGGTGGGGTTTGCATGTGTGTGTGTGTGGTGGGGTTTCCATGGGTGTGTGTGTGAGTCAGGGTTAAATGAACAGTGAAGCGTGACAGACAGACAGGCTCTCAGACTCCGAGGCCCACTTTGCCCTGCAGCTATGCTTAGATCAGAGAGACAGACATACAGAGAAAGAGAGAGAGACAGAATGAGAGAGAGACATACAGAGAGATTGAGAGAGAGACAGACAGAGAGAATTAAAGAGAGAGAGAGAATGAGGGAGGGAGAGGGCGAGAAAGAGAGACCGAGGTAGGGACAGGGAATGCGATGGACAGGAGAGGATTTAGAAAATCGAGCCGGTAGCGTCCCGAGGCTGTGAATTCCATCAGAAGTGGGGAGGGAGGAGGAGGGAGGAGGAGGGAGGGAGGGAGAGGGAGGTGGAGGGAATGAGAGGAAGGTGGAGGGATGGAGAGGGAGGTGGAGGGATGGAGAGAGAGGTGGAGGGATGGAGAGAGAGGAAGAGGGAGGGAGGTGGAGGGATGGAGAGAGCAGAGAGGGAGTGCGGTGGAGGGCTGGAGCGAGAGGTGAAGGGCTATGCGAGAGCGGACGAGGGAGGGAGGTGGCGGGATGGAGAGAGAGGTGGACAGAGGTGAGGAGAACATAGAGCTGTGGTTGGAGGTGTGGTGGCTGCTGAGTCACGAGTCACACCAGACACACACACACACACACACACACACACACACACACTTACACACACACACACACACACACACACACAGTAGATCATCATCCTCAACACCCCCCCACACACACGCACACACACAACGTTTGTGCCTGAAAGTTGCAAGTTGTGTGTGCCTGAGTATGCAGGCATGCCTGAGTTCCTGCTTGTTTATGTGTGTTAGAAGGGATAAGCCACACTGCTGGGCTGGGGTGAGGGTGAGGGTGGGGGTGGGGTTAAGCTGGAGAGGCAGGCTGGATAGGACAGGTGTGGTCATCTAGGTCATCCTAGACACCTATGGCTTCACTCTGACTGGACACCAGCAATGCCAAATTAAAAACAATAGTAACGGTAACTAGAAACCGAAGATAGTGAGTTTTCATTTATCTTTCTCTAGTGTACCGTCCATGTTTTTAGACAGCGTGTGTATGTGTGTCCTTGTGTGTCTGTGAATGCAGGTGTGTGTGTGTGTGTTGACAGAGACCTGGGAGGTCAGGTGGTCACACAGCCAGCATGGCCCTGGAGGCACTAAGGTATTAGCTTCCTGAGACATCACACAACACACACACACAACACACACACACTCAGAGAGAGCAGTCAACTGTGAACACAGAACACCCGGTACCGCTCAGACAGATTGTGACACGACACACAACACTCAACACAGAGCGGTGATCCATCAACATTCTGGATGCTGTCTCCTGCTTATCTTCATGTGGTCAAGAGACACAATGGGATTTCTTCCTTCTCATGAGGAAATAGGTGTGTGCATGTCTGTGTGTATGTGTGTGTGTGTGTGTGTGTGCATATGTCTGTGTGTGTGTGTGTGCATATGTCTGTGTGTGCATATGTCTGTGTGTGTGTGTGTGTGTGTGTGTGGTGTACTCCTCCACCCACCTGCTGCTTTGTCCATGAGGCAATAGTCAGGCGAGTTCTCAAAGTACACCAGGTCGTTCTTGGTGGCTTTGCGGAAGTCCTTATTGGCCACGGCGAAGCCCGTCCCGTCCTGGTTCATGGTGACCTCTATGGCTCCGTTGTACTTCCGCCTCAGGTAGTCGCCGGTCTTGCGGAAGTCAGACATGGCCATCCAGCAGGTACGCAGCGTGCAGGACCCACTCACTCCATGACACTTACACTCCAGCTTCATGAAGCGCTTTACCGCCTGGGGAGGAAGACACACACTCAATATGTGTGTGTCCAGGTGTGTGTGTGTGCATGTACGCAGGTGTGTGGTGTGTGTGCGAGTGTGTGTCCGGCGTCCTCACCGTCCTGCCGCAGCGGTTGTTGTGCAGGTTTGTGAGCGCCCGGGCGTCCCGCACGGTCCTCTCCTTGGCGTCCACGAAGGCCTTGGCGAACTTGATCCCGTAGTTGATGTTGTCGCTGCAGCCGCCCCAGTCGAACTCCCCCTTCTCGTCCTTGGCCCGGCCGCGCTTGTGCGGGTCGCAGTTGCACGTCTTGAGCTCCCCTTGGCTGCAGGCGCGCGTCAGAGCGTACACCACACCGGCGGAGGAGATGGCGTAGACGAACGCCGCCTCGCGGCTGCCTGCAGGGGGGGAGGAGGGGGAGGAGGGGGAGAAGGGGCTGGTTAACACACACGCTGTGAGGCAGGGCTGAGGCAGGGCTGAGGCAGGGCTGAGGCAGTGCAGCCCTGTCAGCTGTCAGTGAGGTAGGTCAGTCGTATGTGTGTGTGTGTTGTGTGTGTGTGAATGTGTGAATGTGTGCGCCTGTGTGTGTGGCTGTGTGTGTGTGTGTGTGTGTGTGTGTGTGTGTGTCCATCAGGGCACAGTGATGTTGTTCAGGCAGGGGGCATCTCAGGCTTGGTGAGGAGCAGAACAGCTCTGTTTAAATATTAGTGTGGAGATAATCCTACTAGATGTGCTCTCCTCCACTCACATAAATTGTTTAAAGACAGACATAGTGATACCCCATTAATCAGCGCCACAATGATGTCATTGAGAGGTGATGACTCATGGACAGGAGGAACGCATGGTTACGCATGGTTACGGGTCAAGGTGTTACCTGCAGACCTGACGCTCATTTGCTCTCCTCGCGGAAGAACACTATAGAAATCTGGTTGCCGAGTAAAAAAAAACAAAAAAACAAAAAAACAAGGTTGTCTAAAAATATTTTCTACAACTCCAACAGCTCTTCTTCAAACCTTGTTCCTGAGAATGTTGATAGTCAAGTGGAAAATTGGCTTGAAATGAATGGAGATTCATGTCAACTCATAATAATCGCTCTGGATAAGAGCGTCTGCTAAATGACTAAATGTAAATAAGAAAGAATAGGGCAATGATTTACTGTATAGAGGCTGAGTCAGTACTTTATTTTCCAGCTCCTAATTTTCAGACAGTGTTCTCAATCCCCTGAAATATATACAGCTTGGATAGATCTAACAGTGGACTGGAAGCCTCAAACCCTTTTCCATCAAGAATACAGTCCCATGAACTGCTCTGAACTGGAAGGTCAACCTTCTATCACTGCTCCTCTTTACCAAATGTTCCTATGGTCCAGTGCACTCCTCATTGGACGATCTGGGATGAGAGGGGTTTTCTGGGTAGCAGGTTGAGATAGGTGGGCACCCAGGATCACCCCCACCACCCACATCTACACACACACACACACACACACACACACACACACACCACACACACACACACACACACACACAACCACCACACACACCTCTCCAGGGTCAGGGGGTAGGGGTAATCACTCACCCCGAGGTGTTTGTCTGTCGGCGAGAATATCTCTCTAAATATTTACATCTACATTACTGTTTACCCGTTGCCGGAGCAGACACACACACACACACACACACACATGTCCCTATCTTGTACTGGGTGTGGTCCATAACCAGCCCCCACACATGTTTGTCATGGCTGAGGAAGGGACAGCAACAACTCTCAGTGTTTTGGACGTCCGATGTCTAGACTACACAAACACCTCTCTCTCTCTCTCTCTCACCCTCTCTCTCTCCCCCCCCCTCCCTCTCTCTCTCCCTCTCTCGCTCTCCACTCTCTCTGTCCAAAACACTAAACACTGCGTAGCCAACTGTTCTGGACATTCGTAGAGTTTGTTTATTACATCCAACTGTATAACCAGATAAACACTGATCCAAAAAGGCACGCATGCTCTACTCAAAACTGTGTACATGTGCAAAGCGAATTTCTGTGAACAGTGTGTGCCTTTACGTCTGTTCGTGAGTGTGTGTGGGTGGGTGTTTGCGTGTGTGACTGTGCGTGAGCGTATATATGAGCGCGTGTGTGTGTTTCAGGTCATTTTCAGAGCTACGGTGTCTGACAGGTATGAAACGCCATGGTGACGATAACGCTGCGTCCACAGCTCTGTGTGTGTATGGACGAGGCACCTAGAGGCACCTAGCATTACAGCAGTCCATTAGCAACTATAAACACGCCCCACCGCATGTGTGTGTGCAGCGTGTGTGTGTGCAGTGTGTGTTTGTGCGGTGTGTGTCTGTGCAGTGTGTGTTTGTGCGGTGTGTGTCTGTGCAGTGTGTGTGCGTAAAGGAGAGGGAGAAAGGGAACACTCTGGGAAGTACGTCTGTAACACACTCGTACACACCTCTCCCCCACCATCCTCTACCTGCACACTCCCTCTCCCCCCCTCCAACCCCCCTCTCCCCCACCATCCACTACCTGAACACTCCCCCCCCCCTCCAACCCCTCCAACCCCCCTCCCCAACACAAGGAAGAACACACTACCTGCACACTCCCCCCCCCCTCCAACCCCCCTCCCCCTCCCCAACACAAGGAAGAACACACTACCTGCACTCCTCCAACCCCCCTCTCCCCCCAACACAAGGAAGAACACACTACCTGCACACTCCCCCCCCCTCCAACCCCCCTCCCCAACACAAGGAAGAACACACTACCTGCACACTCCCCCCCCCCTCCAACCCCCCTCCCCAACACAAGGAAGAACACACTACCTGCACACTCCCCCCCCCCTCCAACCCCCCCTCCCCAACACAAGGAAGAACACACTACCTGCACACTCACCCCCCCCCTCCAACCCCCCTCTCCCTCCCCAACACAAGGAAGAACACACTACCTGCACACTCCCCCCTCCCCAACACAAGGAAGAACACACTACCTGCACACTCCCCCCCCCCTCCAACCCCCCCTCCCCAACACAAGGAAGAACACACTACCTGCACACTCCCCCCCCCCTCCAACCCCCCTCCCCAACACAAGGAAGAACACACTACCTGCACACTCCCCCCCAGCCCCTCCAACCCCCCTCCCAAACACAAGGAAGAACACACTTACTGCGCACCATGACCCTCCCGAACACGGTGTGGTCCCGGTCCAGGGTGCTGCAGTTCCAGCGGTGGTGTCTGAACTGGTGCTGACACTCCCGGATCCACTCCTTGGCCCCTTCCCCGATGGACTGCATGATGTCTGGGTGACGCTGACACAGCTGACGCTGCTTGTTCACCAGGCCCGGGATGTTGTCACAGATCACACGGGCCCCCAGCGCACCGATGTACCTGTGCAACACCCACACGAGACAGAGAGACAGAGACACAGAGGGTCGTTAGGTTTGACCATTAGACCAAGTCGTACATGAACACTAAGAAACGGATTTTTACTGGCAAAGGAGTACATTTTATAGCAAACTCATAAAAAAAGTAATTTATTCATGTTTATCATCTAACTTGTTCTGAATGACATACTGTACATGTTGAACACACACCCGCGGTTCTGAGTCGGCGTGACGGTGTGTGTGTGTGCGAGGGAGAGAGTGTAGTCCTTGGAGTCAGAGTTCACTACACTTAACTCTTAAAGGTTTGAGAGAAGGAGGAGGAAACCATTTACTCTGCTCTCCAAATAAATAAGCACTTAACCTCTCCCCACGAGCCCTGTGCATGCTCGCGGGCGTGCACGTGTGTGTGTGTCAGCCTGTGTGTGTGTGTGTGTGTGTGTGTGTGTCGTGTGTGGTAGCCTCTCCCTACTGTGTGTCTATAGCGGGAGAAATCATGTCGACACAAATCAGAGCTGGGAGTCAGGGGCCTCCATTAACCTTGTCAGGGTAGAACCCCGTTTACACACTAACCCTAACCTTCCTTCTCCCTTTTGATTTCTTTCTCCTCTCTCTTCCCCCCTTTCTCTACGCCCTCTCTTTCTGTTCCTCTCCTTCTCTCTCTGTCTCTCTCAGCCACACTCTCAGGTTCTCTCTCTCTCTCTCATCCCCTTTTAACCCCCCTCTCCCTTCTCTACCAAACACTTTCCTTTCTTCTTCTCTTTCCCTCCTTCTTTCCATCCCTTTCTTTCCCCTACACCGCCCTCCTCCCCTTTGCACTAACCAACACTTCTTCTCTCTGGATTATTCTTCCTCTCTCTCTCTCCCTCTCTCTCTCCTCTCCTCTCTCTCTCTCTCTCTCTCTCTCGCTCACACTCTCTCTCTCCTCTGTCTCGCCCCTTTCTAACCTGCTTACCCCTAACTGTTTCCCCTCACTCTCTCACTCCCCAAACTCACAGTCACTAACAGGGGCTTTTACTGTATCCATACAGGGTAAACAGAGTCCTGGACAACAGGATACATTGACCATATCATGACCTATAGGCCAGCCCCAGCCCCAGCCCCAGCCTCGGCCCCAGCCCACCACCCCCATCAAGTCTCACTTCATACGCATTCTTTGATCATCCACAACCGCAGGTTTGTTTTCTAGCTCTCTGGGAACATTTCTCATAGACAAAAGTTTTAAATGTATGTGTGTGTGTGTGGCACAGAAACCCAGTGCAGTTGTGAGGTTGCAGGGTCAGCCAGGGTCAGGGCGAGGAGGTCAGGGATCATTTCGATGTGTGCATGGCTGCTTTATGATGGAGCTCTCGTAGGACTCAGGGTAAAGGGGCTCTACTTTCCTGAGTGGGACAATTAGGACAGAGTGCTCATCAAAGGACCAGTCCACACACATGTACGGACACTCTGTCACAACCACAGTCTTTCTCTTACTTTTT
Source organism: Mallotus villosus (assembly GCA_903064625.1). Taxonomy (NCBI): domain Eukaryota; kingdom Metazoa; phylum Chordata; class Actinopteri; order Osmeriformes; family Salangidae; genus Mallotus; species Mallotus villosus. The sequence continues at coordinate 379,865 of CAEFZP010000136.1, read as the reverse complement.
CACCTTTCCCACACACAGACAGAGACATGCACACACACAGGTACACACTGACACACACACACACACACACACTCTCTCTGTCTGTCTCTTCCTCTCTCTTTTTCTCTCTCTCTAACACACACAGAGTCAGGACTGGTGGTTTTATAGGGTACTAAATCATTATCTGCTGGTCTAAACTAACATGCCGTAAAGACCCACTATTACACTCTTAGTGAGAAAAGGAGTGTGTTTGTGTTTGAGAGTGTGTCTACGTGAGAGAGAGAGGGAGAGGGAGAGGGAGAGGGAGAGGGAGAGGGAGAGGGAGAGGGAGAGGGAGAGGGAGAGGGAGAGGGAGAGGGAGAGGGAGAGGGAGAGGGAGAGGGAGAGGGAGAGGGAGAGGGAGAGGGAGAGGGAGAGGGAGAGGGAGAGGGAGAGGGAGAGGGAGAGAGACACACACACACACACAGAGAGAGAGACACAGAGAGAGAGACAGAGAGAAAGAGAGGAAGAGGAGATGGGAGGGCCGGAGCAGGGTTTTCTTCTCATCCACAGGATCACACACATTCCCCTCACATGAAAAAGCCCCTCTGAGACATTCATACATTCAAATCTCCCAATCTCAAATCACAAGTACATCGCGTTATGGGCTATGACCATTGCTGGATAAACATTTAGGTAAATGGAACAAAATAAAACAGTCCCACCATTAACACAATAAGATGGCTGACTTCTATTATTTTACCTGGGGTCAGCCTATATCTCTGAAGGTTCATCTGGTGGGATGCTCCAGAAACTGACCCAGGATTGTGTATAATATAAAGGACTGTTCCTCAGAGGGTGTCTTGTTGAGCAATTCAAATGAAGGACTTTTCCAATGGATGCTAATCCAGTCACAACACAGTCAAAAACCTCACTCTCATCACAAGTAGTAGTTACCTGAGGGGAATAGGGATGTGAACATATAGCTTATGTGCAGAGCCTTTCACAATATCTCATTTTTCAATGAGGAATGCTGGTCATTGGAGGGACCCACAGCTTCGGTGATGCTATAGCAACTTGTACCTGAAGACAATTTCACAACTATTTGTCTGTCTGGCAGAATTATATATAGTTCTTCTCAATAGATCAAACTATCTAACTGACTAACTGTCTATCTCTCCTGTGAAATAAATGCAAATAACTGGGTGTATGATTATGGAAACTATTGCCTGCATACCTGTATACATTCATATACACAGTAGTATTTACATTATCAGATGCACACTGTGCCAGCACACCAGCAGGCATATGCTACAGTAGTGTGAGAAATTTTAACATATTTTAAACCCACCACCTCTACCCTAAATGTCTAATTTAGGGTACCTGGAGAATTAAAGACTGTGCCTTTGTGTTTGTGTGTGCGTGTGTGTCTCTGTGTGCGTGTGTGTGTGTGCGTGAGTATATGTGAAGCCTATGTGTGTGTTTGGGGTTCCTGGTGAATTAATGACCATTCTGCCTCGCTGAATGCAGACTCCAGCTGAGTTGAACACGCGCGGAGCCAAGAGCGCCAACATCAATTACATTTATCGCTCTATTATTATTGCTATATCTGGCTGCCAAAAACTATCAGGAAATATAATGCATTTTTTGGAATTGGGTATACCTCCTACAAAAGCTTGACTTCTCCCATTCACAAACACATAATATTTTTTTTCACTATCCAAAACGTTTTGCTGCAATTATGGCATTCTTTTGAAATGTTTTCTTTCTCTTAATGTGTACACCAACTGCTCTTACCAGCTTAATTACCTATTATATTAAATTACAGTTTGTGAGTTGGATAAGTATTATAATATTCAAATTAAACGACGTTTTCTCCGTTATAGTATTTGCTGCATGTAACCTTCTCAACTTGCAAGATGACCATATTTAGTAATGAGGCTAAATGCAAAGAACCAAAAGGTGCGCTTTAAACATGCGTCGGCTTCTACAACGAATAAGACAGGTTAAGTCAGACTATTTAACAGTCCTATACAAGTTTAAGCTATAATAATGCGATAATTTAATTAATTAATTAACCTAATAAAATGAATGATTAAATGCAAGATCAATCCATGTACATTTCGATTGTCCAATATATTTTCGTATTATAGGCCAATATGAGAAACACATTTCGATTAATAGAGATCATGTTTCCGTTTTCTCTAGTAGCCTAGGCCTATAAACTATGATTTGAAGTGACAATTATTTTTAGTTTTTTGTCGTTTTTGTTTTGTGTGTGCAAAAAATAGATATCAAATCCGTTAAAATCGTTTAGATCATTAATGTATGTAGTACGCAGTCTATTGTGTTGGATTTTGTCCATCTGTTGGCTACCATGTCTCGTCTGTAGAGAAAGGCATAGGTGGAACCAGGTACTCACCACCATGAAGAATCCACCCTGGGCGTGAGCACGAGCAGAAGCAGGAGACAGGCGCAGTATATCCGCGAGCTGGCACCATGGCCCTCACATGAGGATGTCCCACTTCGTGGCCCGTGCCTTAACCCCGCCGAGCTAGCCGTTCTACTGGTAACCGGTGAGCCTTGAGCCTTACTTAAACCAAACATGGCTTGGTGCGTCTTGTTCTTGGTGATAGTTCTGACTTGAGATGAGTTCCCCGGCACTTAAAAACAAAAAGTCCCCGAATTAATCAGAAGCGGTCAGCTGCAATGCCAGCCATAGGCCTCGTTGTCCGGTGTTTGATTCCCTGTGGCGCGGCCGGTATAGACTAACGGCTGTCATGAGTTTGAAAGGCAGTGTCTGTGCACCATGTCCACGCGCTCCACCAGGCGGTCCACAAATAACAAGGGTATGAACCCCGACGCGATTCCTTCAAAAAAACGTTTCCTCAGACTCTCTTAAGAAAAGCTCCTTGGTACATTCAAAGCTCTTTCAAAGAAGTAGCCGATGTTTATTAAGTAAAAAACCAGAGTGAAAAGTTGTGCTAAATTAATAACTGGAGCCACAATAAGAATCAGCACCAGAATCAGCCAGCAAAGTCTACTCGGTTCAGTCAGTGTTCCGTTGGGTCCGAGGCTTGCGGTGTCTCTCCGTTATCAACGTGTGGAAGATAAACTCACCGGCTCTAAGCTGCGGGAGCTGAACGTGTGTGTGAGAGAGTGGGAGGGTGTGTAAGCGAGAGAGGAAGAGAGAGGGGTGGGCGACGGGGGAGGGAGATGAGAGGCCGGGGGCTAGGGGAGCGTTTCTGACAGCTCCTCGTTCTCATTGGGCAGACATGGAGGGGTTACAGAGTTTGAGTGGGAAGGAAGAAGGGATACGGATGAAGGGATAGATGGTGGAACAGAGAGAGGTGCAGGCTACAATTGGCAGTGTAAAAGGTATTGCATCCAGCGGTGCATGGTGGTCTCGAGAGGGTCTCTCTCCGCGTGGTGCTCACTTCACCTGTCAACCAACGGGTTAAGGTTTAGCAGCAGGCATCAATTCAATTCTGGCCTATTCCGGCAATGAGTAGGCTAATGTTTAACCCAAAACAGCAATCTAATTAATTGGATAAGCTTCCGAAATGTTTTTGAGCGGCAGAATGACCTTGCAGGCATTCAGATTTCTATAGGTTAAGCTTGTATTCTAGCCTTGTTAAATTCGTTATTGATAAAATATTAGGAACAAGGATCTAATAGGCTACTAAAAGCCTAATAAAAATCATATTACTATTAGCCTAACCATGCATTTATTTATTATTCGTTTTAATGGAACCTATTTATTGCGCTTCCAATCCGCATATTTAACTGAGACTAACTGACATCAACTAACAGAGGAATTTAGGTGCCCTATGTGAACTCCCACCACTGTAAAGGAAACGGAGCTCTTCAGAACGTCACAATTTCACTATAATTTTAACAAGCTGTAGGCTATAAGTAGGCGACTATGAATTAGTGCATGTGGCGCATTCCTTTGCCAGATTCTGGGGAAACGTATAGGCAATAGAAGATGTAGGCTATTGATCAACCCGAGTTCAGTCAGACAACCCTCTTGCTGGTTAAGATAGAGAGCGCTCAAAAGTGATAGGTTAATTTAGTTATAGCCTGTATCTCATCATTGAGCAGCAGTGCGGCCGTGGTCGGCGATTCGCCCTAAATTAATAAAACAAATCTACCATCTATGGGCTTTGGCGAAGAGCACGTTTCACATTGTTTGGTATCTTAAGAGATGTCACAGAGGTATGATTAAATGAATGAATTATGCAGCTGACCTATAGCTTAGCCTACAGACTGTGCTAAACTGAAACGTCTTGTGCCTGTTGTAGACTCTATCATTTGACTTATTTCAATGAACATGAATCCTGTTTACATTAGTTGTTGCCGTTTTGTTCTGGCATTTGGTTCCATTGACCCCGTCCGGTGCTTTGCACCTATATGATTGAGAGGCAAGCTCCACCCCTCAACTACGTCATCTCAGCTCCTACCACTCATGAGTGTCGGCAGAAAAGAACATGAGAAAACGCTGCCAAATCGCCCAGTGGAACAGCGCTATGGTTTCAATATGAAACATGTGTGCAGTGTTAGAGTGCTGAGACAGCGCTGAGGCAATGTTGACCCCCCCCCACCCCCCACCCCCGCCAACACACACACACACACACACACACACACACACACACACACACACACACTGCTGGCTTACCTTCACAGCTGTCTTGCAGTGTCTTAGATCTTGGAGCGTCCACAGACTGGTTCGAGAGTCCAAAACCTGTGGAATCTGATGCTAACATGTGTCGCATCCACTTTCCCACTGTCTGGTCCATAGGCTACCGTGTTGTTTTGGGAATTTGAAATTTATGCCATCAACCACGACATGATATTGGATTACCAATACCACACTTGATTCAGCTGACCCAATAATAGGCCTACAAATAAACAAGTAAACAAATCAGAAAATCCCTGTCGGAATTGAAACTATTATAATTAGCTGTTGCAAACGGCAGTTTCATCAAAAGCTGGAGAAAACAATTATAGCATTTATGCTAGTGCATTAGTTAAGATAAGCCGCTTTCTGAGACATTTTCATTTCAGCTTAAAGCGGGTCTACAGTTTATTGTTGAGCGCACAGGTCACAACTATGCGCGCACAAACACGCAAACGTTTATACCGTCAACTGCACTCACAAACACACACATGCACACACACACACACACGCGCGTGGTGGGATAAGTGTGTGAGAGGCCATGAGTTGAGGTGCGGGAGCTAAGCTCGGGTGAATATGTGCGTTGCAGCTTAGTGCACGATTTTCTGGTAAATCAAAAGGAATTAGAACAGCACAAACACCACTGAGTTATGCTTCCCAGGGAGACAGCCAGGGTCTCTCTCTCTCTCTCTCTCTCTCTCTCTCTCTCTCTCTCTCTCTCTCTCTTGCTATCTCTCTCTCCTTCTCTCTCTCTCTGTCTCTCGGTGTCTCTGTCTCTCTCTTTCTCTCTCAGCTTGTGAACTTGACCCTAGCTTTCTCTTCATAAACAATAACAGAGTCGAGTGCCTCCTTGTCAGTCGGAGGAATGAGTTTGCACTGATGTAAGGAGCCCAATCTGGCAATCGTCACCCCTAGAGGAAAAGTACTGGGTGGGGGGTGATCCAGGGCTTGGACTGGGGCTGAGGGATAGCTGTGCAAGGAGGGAGGAAATACTCTTGGATGAGTTCTGGATGGAAGAGCAGGGGCTTTACTTCTCCCTGCAATTAATCCAATTAATTTCTGGTTGTAATCTTTGTGGATTATTTTGGTCCTGGAAAGGGACATATTGGATCTAATAGGCCTAAAGTATGTGTGTTTCCAATATGTGTGTGTGTGTGTGAGAGAGAGAGAGAGAGAGAGAGGGGTGGGGGGGGGGCGAGCGTGAGAGAGAGAGAGAGAGAGAGAGAGAGAGAGAGAGAGAAAGAAAGACAGAGAGAGAGTGATAAAAGGAGAGAGAGAGTGAGAGTGAGACAGAGCTGCCATGACAGAGCGGCTATCAGGGAGGGCAAGCAAGGCTGCTGCACCTGCCCTGCATGGAGCCCAAGGGGACGCGGTCCAGGGAAAGGAGACACGGGACAATGGTAGGGAACAGGGGAAAAGGGTAGGAAAGAGGGCAGAGGGGAATATTCTAGGAAGCGAAATAAGGAAATAAAGGCCACGGGTCAAATGTATTTGAAATGTTGAACCTGTACAAGGGCAACAGAAGAAAGCCGTATTGATAAGAGACACAGTGACATGTACGCATGCAAAATAGACAAGCATGCAGATCAATTGTTGTCACAAGATCCATGACTCGTTGTCCTTTTACCAAAGAGTGACAAGCATCAGGATCAGAGCTGCGGGCTGGGAAGATACCTGGGCCTGAGAATAGGAAGACTGGCGAGTGTGTGTGTGTGTGTGGTGTGGTGTGAGGTTGTCTGGTGGGGATGGGGTAATGTTAGCACGGGTGAGCGGCTGGATTGATAACAATCAGGTGAGATCCAGAAGCATTACTCATGGACCTACATAAAGGTCATCGACATCACAGACCACTAAAAATACCACTGTCCTCTAGGGACAGGAGAATGATGATGTGTGTGTGTGTTAATATGTGTGTGTGTTGTGCATGTGTATCTGTTGTGCATGTGTGCAAGTTCTTGTGTGTACTTCACACCCCGGGAATCAGTTCTGTGATAATTTATTGTCACAGTAAATTTAGATGTGCTGACAGAGATGTAGTGCTTGGTTCAAACTCAGTGTCACAGGCATTCTGGAAGCGTCTGAAACCAAGGGGTCATAGTTCTCACAAAAAAAATATAAAGGTCCCTAAAACCTAAGAAACTCACAGCACTAAAACGTATTAGACATACAAACACTCACACTCACACACACATACACCTACGCACACACACACACACACACACACACACACACACACACACACACACACACACACACACACACACACACACACATACACACACACACACACATCCAGCTATGTACCCTTGGGTTGCATCACTGTTGGCCTCTATGGAGCTAAGCCCAGGGAGCATGTGACCCTTTCTTTCTTTATCCCCAGGACAGGTTGTCCGTAATAGATTTTATAGTTGCACACACAACACACACACACACACACACATACACACACATGCACAAACACACACACTGTCACTGTCAGTAGATGTGATGGTGATAACTCTATAACAGAGTTTTTACTGGATAGCTGGAGTATGCGGTCATCACCACAGGATCAACTTGGAGCAGGTGATACACACACATACAAATACACATACACACACACACACACACACACAAACACACACACACACACGCTGGAGCGGAGGGCAAAGGAGAAGAAGAGTCAGAGGCCTAGGTACCGTGATCTACCTGAGACAATATTCTCACACCGCATACAGACATGCATAAAGACAGAAATACAGTGAATACGTACAGACAGACAATACAGAAAACTTTACTTACCTATGGAGGCTGGTCAGTCAGACTGTCTTCTCTCTCCTTCTCCTCTCAGAGTGGAACTAAGTTTGTGCTGACTGGTTTCCTGTTCCACTGGGGAACTGTCTGTGTGACGCACACCCTGAAGAGCATAGGCCACAGGTCACATGATGGTGTGTGGAAGCATGAAAGACAAGGGCCGTATTCCAATACCTGAAACATGCCTACTTCCCCCTTTCCTTACCTCATACGAGTGAGTGAGGACATATGAGTGAGTGAGGACACTGAAGAGGTCAGTAGGAGATTAGATTTACTCTCTCGCTCTCTCTAATTCACACCCTTTTTATCTTTCCGAATCCCTGTCTTTCTTTCAGCCTCTCGGCATGTCTCACTCCCTCTTCTCCATCCTAGTTTATGTGTTGTGTTCCTCCACGAGTGAGTTACAGAGAGGGTAATACCCTGTGTAGCTGTCTTCCAGGTATGTGGGGATGTGTATGCACTCTAGTACAGCTCTGGTAGATTTGTGTGTTTATGCCAAAAGCAAGGCTTTGTTTGCACCATAAAAACAAGCAACAAGCAACAAGAGTTTATCTGTGTGTTTCTCTTACTTTTGTTGTTTCCTGCTCGTTCTCATGTTCTCTTTCTAAGTGGAAGAAACATCAAAGAAACTGTCTCGCCCACCCAAAGGTTTCCCACAATGCTTCACCAGAAAGAAAACACCAGGCCAGCCATCAAGCATGGTGCTCACCCCAAACTAGCACCCATCGTGTCTGACAAGAACTTAGAACGTGTTTTGCAACCCTTCCCAGCAGAAACACCAGGACGGTTGGAGAGGCGATGGTGTTGGGGCGTGGCCTCCAGGGCTCAGGGGAGGGGTGACACCAGAGAACCTCCCGCGTTGGCTGAGTCAGCAGATCTGTCAGGCTGTGGAGGGATGCAGATGTGATGGGGTGCGAGGAACAAGGCAAACAAATGTGAGTTTGGCTCTTTCACCATCATTATGTATATCTCACAAACCTGGATGGTAGATCGTTGAAGACAGCAAAGTTGTGTTTCCGACAAAAAACTAAATGAAAAGTTGTCCCTGTGAGAGAGATTGAGTGAGCGATTGGAGAGAGAGTGAGAGTGAGAGAGAGAGAGAGGAGAGACGACGCAGAGACAGAGACAGACACAGAGACAGAGAGAGAGAGAGACAGGGAGACAGGGAGAGACAGAGACGAGAGAGAGAGACAGAGAGAGACAGGGAGACAGGGAGAGACAGAGAGAGAGAGAGAGAGAGAGAGAGAGAGACAGGGAGAGACAGGGAGAGAGACAGAGAGAGAGAGAGAGCGAGAGAGAGAGAGAGAGAGAGAAAGAGAGAGAGAGAAAGACAGACAGACAGAGTAAGAATGACTGAAATTTCAGGCCATTATAGCTGTTTTCTGATTAAGGGCTAATCTGCTCTAGTGTTTGTTTAGCATCGTAAGCCCCAGCTTCCCTCCACCTCCTCTCTCCCTGACTCTGTAGGACCCTTTGTGAAGGTGAAACTACATGTTGTGTCCCTATGCTCCTTGTGATGTCATTGTGGAGGTCATTTGGGTTTTCTCTCGGAGGTCTTGTAGGTCCACTTGTGGAGGACAAATATACCCTTTGGCAGAGGTGATATAGGCCATGTGGTGGAGGCCATAGTGGTCAAAAAGGCCCAATTGTGGAGGTCATATAGGCTCTGTGATGTAGGCTGTGTTGGCCCAGTGGTGGAGGTCATATGGGCTCTGTAGTGCAGGCCTCACAGAGCCTGTAGTGTAGGTCAGGCCTTTCTACGCCCTGAGTGATGAGAGAAGGCTTTAACCGGCTGCAGGTGTGCCTGAGACAGGCGGGCAGGGGCTTTGAAGTGTGGGCCAACTGGGAAGCCAGCCCATCTCTGATCAAGTAAGCCAGGACAGACACATTCACTTTCAATTAACACTCTGCCTCTCTCTCCCTGCCTCTCGGATTCTCCTTTTTCTTCGTATTTACAGAGACTACATGGAAATGTCAAATGAGTAGTTAAGAGTAGATCTTGATTGACTGTACAAAACAACACCAGATTGTGAATGTGCGACGGCGGCGGAAGGAGATGCGGACGACGCCAGAATCGTCCTAATCAGCCACCCTTCAGTTGTGTGTGTGTGTGCGTGTGTGTGCGTGTGTGGTGTGTGTGCGCACTGTGTGTGTGTGTGTGTGTCAGCGTCTGACCTCACCTCTCACTCCAGGACCCATGAATCTTCATCTCCTCTCCTCTCGCCGATTTGGCTGCAGCCGAGCCCTCTGAGTTCTGACTAGGCTCCGACGCTCTGATCTATCGCCTCTCATCCATCTTGACTGGATGAAATCACGGATGCCCTCTCCTCCTTCTCCCTCGCTCCCTCGAGCGCAGGACACGTGGCTCTGGGATAACCCGGCAGGTCGAGCCAACTGCCTTCCAGAGCCGTTGGATGGGAACGCCGTTGGACGGGAACGCCGTTGGACGGGAACGCCGTTGGATGGGAACGCCGTTGGACGGGACGGGGAACACCGTCGGGGCTTTCATGGCGTGGCACGATGATCCCCTCCTGCCTCACGCGTTAACCAAACACACACGCACGCACGCATGCAGACGTACGCCGCTAGCATGCCCGCGTGCTCAGACGTACGCCCACAAACACCCACAAACACACACACACACACACACACATGCACACACACTCATTAAAGTGAGTGAGAGAGAGAAATGAATGGCTCTTTGGATGGTGGGCTCCCTGGAGGGAGACACATCTGGCTCCTGTTAGCCACAAGGGTATAAAAATCAAATGTGGTTGAGTCCCCGGCGTGCTCGCACCACACACACACACAACCAACCACATTCACCACACACACACACACACACACATTGCTGGAGGTAAGGTTTTCCATGGTGGTCATCTTCAGACCCACCTCACTCAGTGCTCCGTGGCAACCCTGGTGAACCTAAGAGATGACGGATCTGGGAAATGTGCTCCCCTCAGCCCCAGAGACACCGTCACAAGAGCTCCCCAACACCCTCTGGGGTGTGTGTGTGTGATGTGTAGGTGGTGTGTGATGTGTAGGTGTGTGTGGTGTGATGAGGTGGTGTGTGGTGTGTGTGTGTGTGATGTGTAGGTGTGTGTGTGTGTGTGTGTGATGTGTAGGTGTGTGTGTGATGTGTGTGTGTGGTGTGTAGGTGTGTGTGTGTGTGGTGTGTGTGTGGTGTGTGTGTGTGTGTGTTGTGTGTGTCTGTGTTCTGCTCCCCTGGTTGCCTCCACAGCCCTTCATTTTCGCCCCGTCATGTGTCGGTTCACCTCCACACACGAGCTGCTAGCGAGTGCGTAGGAGAGCTAACATGCTGAGGCTGTGCAGCCTGGCACAGCAACAGACTGAGCACGTAAACAGACCTCGGACCGCACTGTCTCCGGAGGCCGCACTTCCAAACAAATCCGTCTCACTCTCCGACACATGGCAGCATCGGGGCCAACGGAGGCGATGAGTCATCGATCTTGCCGTCAGTTCTGGGGATGCTTGAGATGCGGACCGGCGGCCGAAGTGTCGGATCAGTGTTCTGTGTACATTGCGTTGACGTGCTGATGCGTTTAATGGTGCTGGGATACTGTGGTCAGCCAGCGTTGCCCCAGTGACTTTTGAATGACGAAGAAACACTGGTGAATTCACTTATTAAAGGAAACTATGATAAAGGATACTGTTTTGATACTGTTTTGGCCAAAACATTCTCATTGATCAGATTAAAATTCAGATTTCCTCGGATTGCAAACAACGAATGGATTAACTTTTTTTCAAACTATTTTTATAAAAATGTTTTACTTACATGTTCCTATTCTAAAGATAAAGAAAGTTATATTTATGCTCTAAACGTTTGTTGTAGAATGAATTCGCTTTGAGGAAAAGCATCACAGGTGAGAAGTATGGTTTGTGTGAGTGAGCAGGTCTTCCTGACAGTAGGGTCCGGTAGAACTCGTCCTGTGTGTTTTCTCTCCCCAAAGGAATGTCTGATGGACTCCCAGACCCTGGGTGAGGTCTGTCTCTGCCCGCCAATTTCCTGTGGGGCTGAAGCCCTGGAACCACTTGGGTGGGACAGACAGGACTCAGCTGGGATTACCAGACGCTCCCGGTGGGGTTCTGTCTGATGGAGGAATATCAGCTCTGCAGACAGGCGCGTTTGTGGCCTAGAGTCTTATTAGAGAGAGGAGTGCCACATAGATGATGACCCAAAGGTTTGTGTGTGTGTGTGTGTGTGTGTGTGTGTGTGTACGAGTGAGCAAAAAGGTGTGTGGATTGTGCGAATGTGCATCTCCCATGTTGTTTTGACAGTTTTGGAAGGTGATATTATCTAAAGCCTTCTGACGCAACAGGCAGGGTGATTTAACAGTACACCAGTCCACCATCTTCATATCGAAGTTCCCGCCCTTGCCAGACTGCTGTCAGAAACCTGCGAGGAACTGTCCAAATCAAAATGAAAACGTTTTCTTGGTGAAGACCATCAGATTTCAATCCATCTTTCAACAATAGGTGTATTGTGTTGGGTTTGAGGAGGGCAGTAAAAGCTGGCACATGGTCCAGAGCTGACTGGCATGGGGTTTGGTCTGTCAGAATGAAATGTTGCCTGGGGTCAGCTCTCTGTAAACTGCACTATCTCTGTGGGAGATGGACGGGCTGTCCTGGATCTCGGGGTGCCTTGGAGCACACACAGACACGCACGCACGCGCACACACAAATACAGGCACAAAGACATGCAAATACATACGTACGTATATGCACTAACACATACGTATGTGCCAACTAACACATACTCTACACAATCACACACAAACACACGCGCAAAAATAAATAATAGGTCCAAAAAGGTTACGGCAGTTAAGTGCAGATCTGTCGCTGACAAAGGGCAAAAACATCAAGATTCCATGACACTGTTGTCTCCTTCTGTGTAGAGCATATCCGTTACTGGTAGTGTGTCTGTGTGAGTGATGTTTTGGCTTCGTTAATTACTGTAACCCATCAGTTACACATTTCCCAGTTTAACCCCCCCGCCACACACACACACACACACACACACACACACACACACACACGTCTGGCCCGCTCGCCATGTGCTCCTAATCCCACAGTCGTAAGGCACTCTTAGGTGGTCTGTCTTCTTAAAGGACCAATCCACAGCACACTTACTTGAAAACCGGATCACCCCCATGCCCCCTCTCCTTAACCCCTATCTATGTGTCATCTCCCCTTCCATCCATCTTTTCATTTACCCTTCAACCCCTAATCTCTCACAAGTATTTGGAGATGTATGTGGACTGTGCAGAAGAATAGGCCGAGAGAGAGAAAGCAAGAAAAAGAGAATAAGCAACATAGTGAGAATGAGAAACAGACAAAGAGAGAGAGAGAGAGAGAGAGAGAGAGAGAGAGAGAGAGAGAGAGAGAGAGAGAGGAAGATGTGTAAGGCATGCCCTCAGAGTACCTGGCCTAGTGGAATGGCCTGTTTTACATGGCTCTTATCTTGCTAGTCCAAACAAGGGCGCAGTGTGACACACTCACACTGAGATGACACGACGGGCTCTCCAAACCAGGACTCTTGTAAACTCCCACAGACACCCTTATCAGTCCGCAGTCAGTTGGATTTGAAACAGACTCTCTCTTTCTCCCTCTCTTTCTCTGCGCCCACCCCCACCCCCTTCTCGATATGAACCCCTTTTCTCTATCTCACTTTCTCCCTCCCTCTTCCTCCTTCTCGACCCTTCTCTCGGAACGCCTGCACTTGCTCCCTCTTTCTTACTTTTTCTCTTGACCCCCTCCCCTCTCTCCACACACACACACACACACCTCCTCCTCCTACCCCTCTCCCCCCCTCTCTAACTGCTCTGGGGCCTCAGTACCAGACTGTGAGCAGAGGAAACATATGGTCACATGGTCACCCGGCTCACAGATCCACCAGAGCGATAGAGGGATGAAAGACCTGGACCGAGTCCTCATTACCTCCGTAGAGCGGCTGTCAGGGACAACGCACTCGAGTGGTCAAACCTCAGTGTTATGACGTGCCTGAACAATTACCTAGTCGCTCTGTTTTCGAGGCTCGGCATGTTAAATGGGGATCACTGACCGGTTCACTCAGGTTTTCACAGGCCGCGACGGAGAGGGTTCTCCAAGCTTCTGACGAGGCGTTTGCTTTCGAGAACTTTGCTCTGTTGCCCGTGATAGTCTTCAGAGAAGCAAGCGAGTGTAAGAGTAAGGAGAGAGAGAGAGTTGAATTGAGGGAAGAGAAAGGTGGAGTGACTGATTGTTAGGCATGAGACCAAATGGGAACCAGAGACTGGGAGATGTCAGAACGTGTGTAGATTTATCCTCCTTGAGCTGCTCCCATGAGCCCTGCCACAGAGGGGGATCGTAGGGGGTGAGATGGGTTTTAACAGAGGAGCACTGGATGAGCAAGAGACGAACGTGAGAGGAGTGAGAGAATGAGTTGGGGAGAGAGAGAGAGAGAGAGAGAGAGAGAGAGAGAGAGAGAGAGAGAGAGAGGGAGAGGGGGGGAGATCAGCTGGGTCTTATTTAGACCAACCTTTTGTACTCTGAACAGAACCCCTTCAGCACATCTGCCCACCGCATGTGGGTCTCCAATGGGTGGCCCATCCACACCCCTCTTTCACCCCCCATACCCCTCTACCTCCTCTCCTTACCCCCGATGACCCTCTACCACCCCTGCTTACCCCCCATACCCCTCTACCACTCCTCCTTACCCCCCATACCCCTCTACCACCCCTGCTGACCCCCCATACCCCTCTACCACCCCTGCTTACTCCTCTCTCCTCCAGCTTCCACCTCTTCAGTCCAAACACAAGCCTCTGCCGGACATCAGTAGCTTGTTATCGACATTCAACTTTGCATCCACGTCCCAAACATCCCACTCTGACCATGCTCTGCTCCACCAGGCCAATCCTGGGCAACCTCACATGGACCCCTCTGTCTGAATGGTTCATCAATTCTCTAATTGGCCCAATGGCAGGGCTTCATCCCACATTGCTGAGTGAGTGATGGGACAGTAGTGTGTGAAGCCAGCCCTCGGTGTGAGGCCCAGCGCATGTCACGTCTTCTGTCACACTCTAAGCTAACAGAACACAGACCCCAACCCTGCTACCTCTGGCAGGGGGGTGGGGGGGGGGCTGAACTGAGTTACCTCCCTCCCTCTTTCAAAGCTCACGCCTAAATAAATCATGGCTGGCCAGGTGGTACAGTCTCTGCTTCTTGACATTTGTTTCTTTTTGTCGGCCAGCTCAGCTCTGCCTCGCACCCCCCACACCCGACCCTCCCCTTTCCCCGCGTGAGTTGACCCGCTGGTCTGGTCTGGGGAGAAAGGGAGCAGGGAAGGGCGAGCGCGGGGCGTGCCACACCTGTACGGGGTTAGCTCCAAGCTGATACATCCTCCGAGTTTAGCCCCACACCTCACAGACAAGGCCCCCCTGAAGCTAGGCCGTAAAATCTTTATGGGTATGTCAACCATGCTTTAACGTCAAGGCTCCCTGATAGGCTGGGATCACCAAGGCTGCTCCCCCTGATTACTCTGTTAGAGTGTGTACGTGCGTGTCGAGAGTGAGACAGACAGAGAGACTGACAGAGAGACAGAGACAGACAGAACAAAGAGACAGAGAGAGAGACAGAGAGACTGACAGAGAGACAGGAAGAGACATAAAGAATTGAGAGGGCGAGAGACAGAGAGAGAATGTTTTATAACATGGTATGGAAATGGGTCAAGAGAGTGCAACAAGAGAAAGGAGAGAGACAAGAGAGAGAGACAAGCAGAGAGAGACAAGCAAACCACAACAGCACACCTTGTTGGGTGGGTTTGTGTGTGTGTTGAAAATGAACAGACAGTGGAACAGTGGCAGCCACATGCTCAAACTGTTCAACTGGTCACTAGTGGGTCAAGTGTATTCCCACTGTGTGTGTGTGTGTGTGTGTGTCAATGGCAAGGGAAGCACATCCAGATGTGCATTACCATGCGTGCGGAGGTCTCAGCCCCCACAGCAGCTCTCTGGTCACACACACACACACACACTCACACAGATGCATATCCATACACACACACACACTAATTCAAAGCGTCGTCAGGAGGAACACTTCAGGCACCATGCACAGGAAGTCCTCATTACATGTGTGTGCCGATAAAAGCGGTCTCCCCATTTGCCCCTGGGCTCCTGATAGCCATCTCCTCCCTTCAGTAGGTTCCCACTGAGGCTGTGCAGGTCCGTCACACTAACTGGCCCCCAGGGAAACACCATAATGGAGTTAAAGACTCAATAAGCTTTAGATAAAACAGCTTGTCTTGGTATACAAGTTAGTGTCAGTCGCCATATTGCTTGAAAACACACGCACGCACGCACACCCATCCACCACACATTTATGAGCTGATTTTCAATTTCACAACAATGACAAAGTAATGGTATAGTATCGTGTGTGTGTTGTGTGCGCTTGGGCCTGTGTGTAACGGTAGAGGCTTTGATGTGTGAGGCCCTTTCGATCACCCTTTAGCACATTTTGTTGCAGAACTTGAGGAGTCTGTTCTGTGCCCTTCCAAACTCCACATCTGTCTCCATCAGAACACCTCGCACACCAGAGCACAGCTAGACGATGCCAAACAGACTCTTTGGCCCAGAACACCACAGCGCCCCTTTCCCGTACACTGTAAGCACCACACCACATTCGTTTTAACAAATGATTTTACATTTTAAAGCTTACCCCCCATACTCCTCTACCTCCTCTCCTTGACCCCCCATACCCCTCTACCTCCTCTCCTCCCTACCCCCCATACCCCTCTACCTCCTCTCCTTACCCCCCCATACCCCTCTACCTCCTCTCCTTACCCCCCATACCCCCTCTACCTCCTCTCCTTACCCCCATACTCCTCTACCTCCTCTCCTTACCCCCCATACCCCTCTACCTCCTCTCCTTGCCCCCCCATACCCCCTCTACCTCCTCTCCTTACCCCCCATACCCCTCTACCTCCTCTCCTTACCCCCATACTCCTCTACCTCCTCTCCTTGCCCCCCCATACCCCTCTACCTCCTCTCCTTGCCCCCCATACCCCTCTACACCCTCCTCTCCTTGCCCCCCATACCCCTCTACCCCCTCCTCTCCTTGCCCCCCCATACCCCTCTACCTCCTCTCCTTACCCCCCATACCCCTCTACCTCCTCTCCTTGCCCCCCATACTCCTCTACCTCCTCTCCTTACCCCCCATACCCCTCTACCTCCTCTCCTTACCCCCCATATCCCTCTACCTCTTCTCCTTACCCCCCCATACCCCTCTACCTCCTCTCCTTACCCCCCATACCCCTCTACCTCCTCTCCTTACCCCCCATAGTCCTCTACCTCCTCTCCTTACCCCCCATACTCCTCTACCTCCTCTCCTTACCCCCATACTCCTCTACCTCCTCTCCTTACCCCCCATACCCCTCTACCTCCTCTCCTTACCCCCCCATACCCCTCTACCACCCCTGCTTACCCCCCATACCCCTCTACCTCCTCTCCTTACCCCCCATAGTCCTCTACCTCCTCTCCTTGCCCCCCATACCCCTCTACCTCCTCTCCTTACCGTTGACAATATGACTAAGTAGGAGGCTCGATGGTTGAGGGGGGTGACTGAAGGCTTTCTCCTAACAGGTCCAAAGTTACACCCTGGGCCTCCCCCGTCGTCCCCAGCCTCCCATCATGTCAGTGGCATGAGCTAATCACCTTGAGAATCACTCCTGATCCAGCCTGAATCGGAAACCGGATCCAAACCGGAATGAGTCAACTTCCATTGACAGACATGTTAATGATGGCATACTATGTCAAAGACTATTAGGTGATTACGTGTTATATCATGACCCCATTGTACGTCTGTGTAGCTGTATATTACTATGTTATTCATATGAATTTAAATGCAAAGCCAAGTGCTTCACAGATCTTGAATGTTGGTGTTCCTTTTCATTAACGCATTTGGCTGAAGGCCAGATTTAAACTGTGTTTATTTGTTTATATTATTAACTCTCTGCAGTCACCATGTAAAACGCACACACACACGCACACACGCACACACACACACACACACACACACACACACACACACACGCACACACACACACACACACACACACACCATGGCTGCTCAGCTTACCAGGGATAAACACCTCGCTGTGCAGCCCGATTCGTTTATGAGTCTGCCTCTGAAGAAGGAACCTTGTGTGTGGGGGAGAGAGAGAGTGCGTTTAGGGGTGTCTGATGGATGATAAGAGATTACATGATGAGGTGACTAGCCTTTTTCGAGGCAAAACAAACCCAAACCGATAACTTGGACGTAGAGACACACATCACACACAAGCTCAGACCAAAACACAGCTGGGATTTATGGTCAGGCAGGACAGATCCTGTCCCTCAGCTGAACAAAACAATTACTGTCACCTGTCCCCAAAGCCCAAACCCTACCTAATTCTCTACTCTCAACATTTACATTTTTGAATCACTCCTTGATCTCCATCATTTCTTATTTGCTAAATTCCTTTCTCCCCCCCCCCTCTCTCTCTCTCTCTCTCTCTCTCTCTCTGTAAACAGTGGGCTGTGATGATAGTTTCGGCACTGGGATTGACATTCCCGGTTAGTTCCGCTGAGTGATCCGGCTGGTGGTCAACCGTCTTTATCCCTGTGGGAGGAGAGAGCACCACCAACAAGTGTCCTAAAGAGAGGAGAAAGACAAAACACGGGCTGAAGGAAACACAGGACAACCCACAATAATATCCCCTGAACTTGACAACCTGACAAACTGCGGACGTCACAGCTGCTGATGAACAGTTCTGTACGGTTACCGAAGCATACAGCATGACACAATATGGTGATGCAACACAGCTGGGGGTGCATACCTCTACCTACCCTCCCCTCCCCTGCCTGTACCCCATCACCCCTGCACTCCGTACCACCCCTCCCTGCCTCTACCCCCATCTCCCTTACGCTCTCTTCCTCCCCTGACCGTCCCCCTACTCTCTCGCACTCTCCTCCTCTTCCACTCTTCTCACTTGCTTGTGGAGGCCACAATCATCATCGCTATCTCCCTCTTTCACCCCTCTCCCCCCTCCTCCCCCCCCACTGCCTCACCTGTCTCTCCCTCAACTCCCCAAATGACGCAGGCCGAGCCCCAGAGTGAGCTTCGTTGAGGCCGTACCAAACCCCTACAGCAGGGGTTAGTCCTGGTGAGTAGGGTTAGGGCTCCTCGCCAGGCCCACTCCTGGCTGCTCCTCACACCCCTCTGACGAACATAGATTGTCCCAAAGGGTCCAGGATGCGTGGTTCTGATCGTACCCACAGGGATATTACACAAGAGGCTAGCGGGGGAGACGGGGCGAGCCAAGTGGGAGGTTGTGGATGAGAGTGAAATTCTAGGGGTATGTGTGTATGTGTGTGTGTGTCCGTGTGTGAGACAGTGTATGAGGAGAGAGCTTTGATGACCAGTATTATAGAGTGTGTTTGGGTAATCAACACTGTATGCACCCAATTTAGCGCTCACACACACACACACACACATACGTTGTGTACATCTATCCTTGTGGTGAATCAATTCAGTCCCCTTGAAAATCCTAACTCTAACCTTACCCCAAAACCTAACCTGAACCCTAAGGCTAACTGAATTTCTTAACCCTAACCATAAAGATATCCCTATAACTCCTAACCCCAACCCTTAATCCAATTCTAACACTAAAGCCTCGAAAACCCCCTTGAAATAGTACACACACACTTTAGTTTAGCACACACTTTAGCATTTCCAAGATGAATTTGTTCCGGAACATTAAAGTACACTAAGGAAAGACTGACCTTCCACTCCCCTCTCCTCTCTGGATGAAGACATCGCTCCCCCTTTATACAGTGTGCATGTGTGTCTCTCTGTGTGTATGTGTGTGTATGTGTGTGTGTGTAGGGCTGGAGAGAGTCTGCTTAGAAATAGGATGTGAGGCCAATGCAAATGAATTAAAACAAACCGCTCCACAAGTCAGCATTACTGGGGAAAGAGAGACACCTGCTGGCCATTTAGTCAGCGCAGCAGATGACCAAGGACTACAAATGCACAGTTCTTACAGTATTTCCAAATATGATAGATTCCCCATAAGATTATCACAAGCCTCTTTGCAAATATACTTTATGGATGGCAGGAAGGAGGGATTAGGAGGTGCTGGATGGTGGAGAAGAAGATGGAAACGATGGAAAGAAAAAAAGTGGAGGTAGTGGAGCGATAAGACAATAATGGGTGCAGTGAACACCCCCCCCACTCATATTTACCTTGCTGTTAAGACGCCTCTCATGGGGTTGTTCTGACATGATGATCCTCAGGATGGCAGCTACACTGTGATGTGGCTGCTGGAGATGCTCTTTCACCTTTCTCGCTTCCTAGGACTGAAGCCCAGAATGGCATTACAGAATTACCTTCATGTCTGTTTCTTATCACTGTACGCAGCCAAGATAACCATGAATCCCCCTACAGAGAGAAACTCATCGAGTTTACATTAGTATTATCACATTCTAGGCGTACTGGTGCACCAGCCAAAGCATTAGCTGTATGACATCCGTAGTAAACATTGACATTACTTTATAGTGTGATAGACAAACGTATAGGCTAATGGTTTGTAGTGAAGTTGATAATGTTAGTGCTTGTGGAGGTGACCACCCAACAGTCGTATTAGTGCTTCTCTTGTGTCTGTTAACGCTCCTGTATGCGTGCAACTACACACACACACACACACACACACACACACACACACACTCACACACTCACACACACTCGCTCTGATAGTGAAAACTCCTCTCAGTCAGATACAGTCTAATCCTTGCTGACAGACCGGCTTAGCACCAGCAGGCCTGCGGAGAGATGACGAGTTAACATGAGAGTGACACACACACAAACCCGCACACACATGCATACATGTGTATGAATGTTTGTACAATATGCACCTATACCTATAAGTATGACTGCCAAAAATGTACTTATTAACTTAGGTAGTCGTCACTGAAACAAATGGATTAGTTAATTAAATAGATGTTTTTCCACAATTAAATGAATTTACATTATGACAAACTATAACTCGAAATTGTTGTTTTTCTCTGTGTTTTCCCATAGACTGTATAAAGATGGTTTATCCCAATAAAACTCAAAGGAGGCTTTCTCCTACTGTACCACACTGTACGCAAGGATTATTGTTTATGCTAATGTCGTCACTTCCAGGATAACACGGAAGTTGACGGAGTTATTGCGGCTCACGGTGAGCTCTGGCCAGCTGCGTGTTCTTCATCGCCAGGATTTTACAGGTGAAGAGTTGTACTGTCTAGGCTAGATTATTAAAATGCATTACAAATCGTTTTGGCTTTTGCTGTCATCATGTCTACTAGGACTATGATCACATTACAAAACGTGCAGTGCTAGCTAACGCGCAAGCGAAGGTGCTATTGTGTAGCTAAGCTAGGTGGCTACTGTAGTGTCAGTGATTACAGTACTTAGCTAGCGACTACCAGCAAGTTAGTTAACGATTTAAACAAACAAAAAAAGTGTTACTTGTACTATGTTAAGTAACTTAGGTAGTTGATATGTTTTTGGCAGTGGTAGCACTTTAAGATAGCTACTAGCTAGGCTACTCCAAGTTGACACAACAGTATAACACAACACCACTGTAGGCAAGTTGCAGGGCTAATACATAAAATGTTCTACTAATGACATCGACCCTCCACTCTTTTCCCCAAGTGATGAAGCCTGCCATAGCAGAGAAGTCGGGAAGTAGCCCCTCCTCTTGGGTGTGTGTGTGTCCCAGAGGCCTTAGGGAGGTTCAGTGCAGGCACATAGAGCAGGGAGGAGAGTCTGGTCACACTGGAGGAAATGGGGGTAAGATACTTCTCCTTCTCACTACTTAACACTACTACTTCTTTATATTTGGATGTATTTTACTCAAACCTAACCGTAACCTGTTAGGACAATCATCGTTTGTCTTTTTCAGCTTTATCATCAAGTGACTGCCCACGGTTGGGTTCTTTGTGTCAAGTGAGAGTCCGACTCAAAGAGGGTCCGGAAATGGGTCAGCTGGACGCGAGCCTGTCGATCACACCTGACCAGCCAATCACAGAGCTGACAGGGATGCAGCCAACGCCATTCCCACGTGCTCTAGACTCTGTCCTGCAGGTCCCGCTGGGTGATTGGACGGTGCTGCGACTCGGGGACGGTCAGTGTGACATCACAGAGAGCTGCCTGGAGGGGATGACAGCCAGAGACATGTGTGAGGTAAACCAAAACATCAAAATACATAAACAGCCAACACCGGTCTAATGGTCGAAATCTAAAGCGTACGGCATTTGTATCCTCTTTCCCCACTCTCTAGATATTACTGACCCCAGTGAGACACGGTTCCAAAGCCAGCGCTGATTTGGTGCCTTGCCCCGGAACCGAGGATGCAGAAGGAGAGAACGCCACGGACCAGCCTCTGAGCGCCATCGTCGAGCTGCACTCCTTCACGCCAGGCAGGGAGTCCTGGGAAGTCCCCCCAGGTGAGAAGTGGAGCTGGCTGAGGTCGCACAAGGAGCGCGGAGGAGCGCGCTTCAGGAGCGGCGACGTGTGGGGGGGCCGCAGACAGTTACGGCCGTGCGCTCAAACTCCTCATCACCCTCCAGCAACACACGCGGGAGACAAGCGGAGGGATGGAGGACATAGAGGAGGAGGAGGAGGAGGAGGAAAGACCAGCAGATAGCCGATGCCACACAGCAGCCGCCCTCACAAGCCCCTCTCCCCACGACGAGGGAGTACAGAAGCATCAAAGCGGAGCTCCACTCTAACCTCTCTCTGTGCCAGCTCAAACTGCACCTGCCCGAGAGAGCCAGGACCAACGCTTCCAAGTCAGTTCTTCTGGAGCCTGGCGGGGCCAAGGCCTGGTACCGACTGGGCCAAGCCTGCCTGGAAGTGGATGATCTGGGGGAGGCCAGGAGGGCTTTTCAGAGGCTACTGGAGCTGCAGCCGGACTCGTCCACTGCTCAGAAGGGACTCCGAGAAGTAGGGAACAGGGAGAGGGAGACAAACAGCCAGTTAGGACAGAGACTCAGTAAAATGTTCAGCTGAGTTTGGACTGAGATTGAGCGGGTGTTGGAATCTAGTTCCGGAAGTCTGTAACATCTCATCAGATCAAAACTGCTTTGACAACCATTGGTGTTACTGGTGCTGTGTTGCTTGACCACCTTTATAACAGTCAAGTGCACTTAAGGAATATGTCTTTTCTGAATGTAAATCTATGTAGGCCACATTTTTATAGTAGCCTAGCTATATGTGAGACATCAATATTAATGATGAATGGTCAACTGAAGATTTGGATTTCAAAATAAATGCTTATAATGTGAAGCGCAATTATCCCCAATTTTTTTTCTAAAACAATTATGAAATTGTGAATTGACAAGATGATTTAAATGAAAATTGTATTTTTCATTGTAAAAAGTTTGCTACATTTCTTGTGAGCTTCCAGGGGTTGATAAGAAGTTGCAGTGAGGTAAACAAAAGTCAACAACGCTAGAGGCCACTAAAGGACATTTTCATTGATAAGATTTCAGTGAACTCTGACGCATTTCAACCAGTCCAGAGTGCAAATTATCCAATGGCAATCCCCGCCCGGTCAATTACTTCTCCAGGGCGTCTCCTGTGATTCGCACACTGGCCACACCTTGTTTTCCTCACGCTGAGAGGGCATCTCCAACCCCCACCAAATCTCACTCAAAGTTTTTTTTTGTTGGCAGCCCTGATTATATCGTTCATAAAATGCAGTAAAGTACTGACTTAACTCTCACAGGTGAAAAAGATAGCCCGTGTTGCTTTATGGAGCTAAATCAGGGCCATGTGTTTTGTTAATTCTAAAGCTTTACATTGAAAATGTAAGTTTTGGTCGAAAACTTGAAAAATATGACCATGTAGTCAAAGAAAAAATAAGTGTACCAATTTTATTTTCAGGTTTACTAAAATTTCGATTAAATTCTGGAATTATTTGTAGTTATTAATTTTCATTTTTCACTTTTATATTTTCACATAGTGTGATAGTTGTCTCGAGTTATAAAGAGTTAAATCAGAAAAAATAAAAATATCTCCACAGCCCACCCTTCCATAGCTGGCAAGAACCTGGCCTGTATAGACTACATTTTCCCCATTTCTTATTTATATTGACATATACAAGAATATATACAAGAATGCTGCTTGGTGTTGGTGGCAAATAATAATTATTGGTTGTTATTTAAAGGTGGGTGAGGTGAAAATTACCACACAAAAACGTATAAAAAATACATTGGGAAGCTGAAAAACTGAAACTGAAAATTCTAGTCAACCTGAAAAAATAATTGGTACACTTTTTTTTTGACTACATGGTTTTATTTTAGTTTTCGACCAAAACTTAAATTTTCAATGTCAAGCTTTAGTTTTTCAACTATAGATTTTTTTTTCGAATTAACAAAACATTTGGCCCTGATTTAGCTCCATATTGCTTCGGCTGACCAAAAAAGATGGTCGCTCGAGTCCACCCATACGTTTTTCCATGCATCTGATATAGGCCTACGGTATAAATATTGAAACACCATAACTTTACAATGGCAGTAATAGAGATTGGATTCATTGTAATTTTTCAATTACTTTTATGAACCATCCATTATCTTGCAATGTGATTTTCTGTATTAAACTAAATTGCGCTGTCTCCTTGGGAATCAGTTGTAAAGTTATGATTATACGCGTATGAAAGGATTGCCTACTCCGGTGGCGTTCTCAACACTCGTCAGTCATGAAGTTCAATTCAAAGTATCGGGACAAAAAAACAACTGCCGAAACCAGGGATCGAACCAGGGACCTTTAGATCTTCAGTCTAACGCTCTCCCAACTGAGCTATTTCGGCGTGGCTTTAACTAGGTGTTACATTGAATTACAATATTTTTTAGTTCTTCTTCAGTTCGTAATAGGTAAATCCCAAGAGAAATAAACTACCTAACCCCACATACACATTGGTGCATACTAAATAATAAGCCTTCCCATTTTCTGGAATAAAAAAAGTTGATCTGGGGCTTTACAGTTGTCCACTAGTTCATTACTTAGTTGTAATGTTTCTACAAAATCTGAACCAAGCCAGTAAGTTGTTACACTGTCATAACACAGTTATTACTCAGTCATTATGTTGCCCTTACACTGTTAGGATGTTATTACACTGTTATACACTGTTGTTACACTGTTATTACACAGTTAACTGAGTATCTGTACTTGAGTGAAGGATGTGTGTACTTTTGCCATCTCTGCCAGTAAAAATATTAACCTAAAAAATATTTGGTGCCTTACAATCTTTAGACGTATTTATTGTCTTGAATTTTCAATAAAAAAGGTATACAAGTGTTTTGGACTTCATATTGTGCAATCTAAGACTGTAGTTCGCCCAGGTTGGAGTGAGTTAACATCATTACATATTACATGAAGAAAGGTATACAAGAATTCTAATGCACAATGACAAAAACCATACATTGCTAATACCAAAAGTGTACACCACATTTTTTTCAAAACAGTTTATTTTTACAGTCAAACTTCCTTGATTCAACAGTATTAAAGTAGTATTAGATGTTCCCCAATGTTCCCTCTCTCCCCCTGGAATGACGTCTCTAACTCTCGTTCCCCTCCTCACTTCCTCTTCTTCTTCTGTGCCCCACTGGAGTCTGCGTGACTCTGGGCAGACGACAGCTGTCTCCAGGAGTCTGCGATGAGAAGCAGAGGGATGATGATCCACAGTATGTTCATGAAGACAAAGTAGAACCAGAAGTAGATGGGGTGTCCGAGCTCGCTGTGCGCGTATCCATCCCTGTGCTCCGTGTAGAAGTACAGAACCGCTCCGTACAGCTGGCCTGGAGGCAGAGATCAGGGTTAGAGTACACTGCACACATGACAGAGACACCAGAACACTGATGGACATCCAGAGACAACGCTAGCTGGTAACTGTGTGTAACGTCTCAAACCACAATACAAATGTCTGGAAGGCAGCTGACATTGTTGAGCAATACAATCGTTTTGGGGGTGAACGTGGGGCCCGGGCAATGGAAGACTTGAGTTTGCAGAAAACGTACCCAGTGAGACGATGAGCTGCAGGATGAATCTGTAAGGCTTGTTGGTCAGGAAGGCAAACACGGTCAAGAAGCTGAGTGGGCCCCACAGCCAAGCGGTCACTGTCTCCATGCACACCGTAAAGTTATCAGCTCTGGAGAGAGAGGGGGTTCATACTGTATCAGTGAGGCTAGAGTTCAGATTCACTTCTGGTCTAGGTGCTGTAAAAACAAAGTGCCTTACATTACGTATCGACTGTCACCCTTGGAGTATTCTTTCCCTGTTGACCCCCCAAAAAAGGACAAGATCATTGGTCACATGATTTCTGTTGTACGGATCAATCTTTCAGCTAGGCAGTGTTATAGTAGTTCACAAATGAAGTCCCCAACCTTAACCCTAATGGATGAAAAGAAGCGTACGTAAATGAAAACGACAAGATGTGCTAATGCATTGCCACGGCGTCTCCATGGTGACACTCACACAGCTGAGACAGCAAGCTCTGGTCGGCAGGGATGATGTCATAGTAGAGGGAGAACCAGCCCTCTATGACGCCATGAATGAAGCCGCACACGGCAAACCAGCACAGGGCCAGACGGCGTCCGGCGCCCAGCCTGCCCCCGTCCCCCTGCCGTCCAGTTATCAGCCAGGTAGCCACCAGGAAGGCCCCCGACACAGAGAAAAGGAACACCAGGATCTCCGACATGGAACGGTCATTGGCCACGTAGTGTGGGATGGAGAGGTCACGTGGCCAATAGGGATGGGGAACCCGTGTTTCCGTCATCTGTCATAGACAGAGTAAGAGCACTGATAAAAGGAACTACAAAAAGTACTTTGGTGACAAAACTACGAGTGAGACAGTGTAAGACCAGATACCATGACAGTTTTTAAATATATCTCACCTGTCATTAAGGCTATTCAACTATTGTAAGGATGTACTGAGGTAACAACTTAAACATAAGAATTACATTAATTATTATTTTAGCAACTTTTGCCTCTCGGTACTTATAACCTCTGTTAGGTGCTCTGCGGGACTAGGGGAAATAATAATACCAAAGTGAGCAACATTTTAAACAGACACTAACACAAACGCACAGCAGTCTGATTTGCTAACCAAATGAATGGAGTTTGTTCAATTGCGCACTTACCTTGGAAGCAGCTTGGAGATGGGTGCTGCTCACGCCGTTTTAGAAATGTAAAATAGATATTCCTTGAGGAAGAATATCTTTCCCCACGTTCAAAGAACAATTTCAACACTGTCGGACGTTGAGATCCATTGGCTGTAGATGAAAAAGAGGCAGGCACAAATGATAACACAGGCCTATCAGATAGCAAACTTTACACCCAGAACAACACACGTGAGACCGTTCAAGTCGTTGATTGGTCATTCATGTCGGAACATGGATGTGGTGACGAGCAGTTTCTCTCCAATATCAGATCCAGTACGTGTTGTAAACGAACGATACCTTATCAACTATTGGCATCAACTGATGTAATAACCGACACATACGTGTGTTGTAATACATTACACTTCTCTAATAACTAAACAAAAGCGAACCGTCATGCCGTGTCAGGGACATATCCCTGCCGTGACCCGGATTCGAACCGGTGTTGCTGCGGCCACAACGCAGAGTACTAACCACTATACGATCACGGCAACCTACTGACGGTTCTGCCCTGCGCGTTGAATGTACGCTTTACGTACATTGTCGTCCAACCGGTTTATTTTCGCAACATGCACTCATTATAAGGTGAGGAATACAAGGCAATAATTTAATCATATATTACAACAGACTACATTGCAAAGGACCTGCATAAATGCAGGCACACGCTGTTTCATGCCTTTTGGTTATCTGATGGAACGATTGTAGCAACAGCTTTCCATGAACACTGACATAAAAACACAATTATTGCACGTTACCAATGATTGATACATATTGATAAAGTGGTCTCACGACCGTCATTTTCAAGTCCCATATGGTCTAGCGGTTAGGATTCCTGGTTTTCACCCAGGCGGCCCGGGTTCGACTCCCGGTATGGGAACTACACTTTTTATAATGGATGATTCTTTAACAATGTCTTACAATACCCTAGCTGCAATACGATGTTAAAACAATTTTGTCACTTCGTTCGGCCCTGAGCTTTACCAAGCGTAATATTGGATCGTCCTAGTCTACCGAAGAACAAGGAAGCAGCAGCTTTGATTGGCTAAACTATAGGTCAGGTGGTGTCTGTCACATGTCAATGCGGAACTGGAATAAGACGAACGGAAGAGCTTTGTAAACATTACTAAATAAGCATACATTGCTCTCTATATCAATTAAACTGAAAGCGATAGACGTTTGTTCATCTAAGGATTACATTGCATGTTCTGCTATTTTGTTGTTTGGGACTGAGAGGACGAAACGAAGATGGGTTTTTCTGATTCACAAACATCTCTACAATTGGATGAGGTTTTGCTTACATTTATGGACAAATTAGAGGAACTGGAGGAAAAACGAGGCAGATTGAACTCACTCATTGAGCAGGTTTGGGTTTCAGCAAAAAAGCACAACACAACAATGTCCGAACTGTCTGAATATGTGCTAGAAAGACCGCACACTCAATGTCGTTTGTGTGCTCTCTAGGGATGGTTTTCCATGTCTCAGGCGCGTTATTCCATGGGCAACAAACAGGTTTCGTCTCTTCAGTATGGGAGCGAGATGGAGCCGCTAGTCCGTGTGCATGCAAGGTAAGAAGTTGCTTTGATTTGTACATAATGGTATGTGGATTTTCTAAATTTGCTGCCTGACTTGAATCGTGTGCTACAGAACACTGACGAATGGTGATGCTGAGTTTCACACTGAGAGAATAACGCGGACGTGCGATGAAACGAACGAAAAAGACTCAAAGCCAGTGGAAGATATTGGACCTAAAGAGGAAGGTATGTAGGATAGGCCTGTTTGATTTCAGTTTGTTTCATTAATTAACTCCTGTGTTATTTCCAGCTCTTTCTTAACTATTAATGTTCACCAGGTGTGAGGAGAAGAACTAAAGCCAAAAAGGACGGTGCAGAATATGATGTGGATGAAAAGCCTTCGTCGAAAACGGAAAACGCTCCTGTTGGTTCCTCATCTAAACCAACTAAATCCGAGCACAACCCACAACAAGACCCACTGAAATGGTTTGGGATTCTTGTGCCCCAGCCTCTGAAACAAGCTCAGTCTTCTTTCAAACAAGGTTTGTTTAGTGTCTTTTCTAAAAAGAATGGATTTGACCCAATCATACATTACAGATAATGTGGCCAAAATACTTACGTTAAAATCTACACAATAACGTCGCCATCAGATAGGCTACAGCAAACTAAAGTCGTTTTACGTCAAAAAGCAACACCAAAGTTCTACAAATGGGTGCATGCAGAGCCCGCGAGGTATGCTAACTTCCTGAATTATTGCTAAGTAGCATACCTATACAGACGTCTAAAAGATGATGAATTCAACGACGTATTTCAGTGCCTTTCATTGTAGAAAACTATCATTTTTTACCTTAAGTAGATTTCAACTTGAAGCTTGTTTTCACGGCAAGCTGTTCAACAGGCCTTTGGTAGCAGTGAGGCCACGTGAAGGAGGGGCGATTAGTGAAGCTAGCTGGTGTAGCCTAACTTTCTCCTAATTAAAATAAACATTGTCATATATTACGCAAAATTGTTTGTTATGTGGACCAGGCCTACCTTGGAGGTCTACATAATCTCGTCGTTGGGCTGACAAAATTCATCACTGAAACTGACACGCAGTAACAATAAAACACAAATCTCATTTTAGTGCACATCGAAAGATGCAGCCATTTCTGACTAAACTCACTCATTCTCTCTCAAATATAGGGATCGAACTTTCTGCAGAGATTGCTGCTCTCCAGAGTGAAGTCCTGAGGACCAGAAAACAGTTGCAGCAACTCCTGAAAGACAAACAAAGTTTACCGGGAAAAATGGATGCAACCACATGAGACTATAACTGCCATAGACTGATTTAGAATCCAATCTCATAGGGCTACTTTATGGTCAAAGCTGTAAATGTAGGCTATTAAAATATTTCGTGCATATGTATACATGTTTTTAGATGAAGATGCATTCCGACTGTCTATGCTTCTTGCAAAGAGTGACTGATGTCAGTGACATCCAAAAATGGATTCAATCATAGATAAATCATATGTACAATATAGGCCTACCATACTCTTTGGTTATACTCAGGGTTGCAAAATTCCGGGAATATTCAAAGTTGGAAACTTTCCACGGGAATTTACGGGAATTAACGGGAATAAACGGGAAATAAACGGGAATTAACAGGAATAAACTGGAAATATAGGGATAATTTAACTGTATTTACCTTGTCATAAGCAGACATGCATGCAAACATTTATAATACAACTTTTAAAAATGTAATTTTTGACTTTTTGGACATTTTGGTACCAAATAAACTTGGTATTAAAATGAACATGGCTTGAGTTTACCAAGTAATCAATAGGCTAGGTAATGACAAACAGGGTTGGGAAAATTCACTTTCTACATGAACTAGTTCAGTTCATAGTTCACAAATTTTAAAATGAACTAGTTCAGTTCATAGTTCATAATTCAAAATGTTTAACTAAGTTCACAGCTCCAAAAATGTATTTCAATATGTTGCAAGCTATAATTGAAATCTCTATCTGTTTGCAATACCGCTCTCGGCCTCTACGCAATTCGGCGCTCTCACACTTGCCAGGCATAAGGCCTAATTATGCTTCTGCGTTTTTCGAAAAACGCAGAGGAGGGAACGCCCTCTTCTCCGTGGAACGCCCTCTGCGTGCTCTCCGTCAGCCCTCGGAGAGCTTTTGACGGATTGACGTGCACCTCCTGAATTTTCTAACTATCCGTCGAAATTACGCAGAGCGACGGAGAGCGACGGAGACCCCCTTGGCTGTGATTGGTCCGTATTAAGAAGTCAGGGGCGGGGTTGCCGCTATGGGTTGCCGTGACCAACAAGACCAGGGGTGGGGAACGTCCGACCTGCGGGCCATATGCAGCCCGAAAAAATCATTTGGTCCAGCCCGCCATGGCATTGCAGTGCAGGCACCATATTATTAGGTGCATTATTCGTTGGCAGCAGCACTATTTTAATATGTGGAAGAGGACCGTGGAGGCGCTCAGCGTCGCGTTCTTGCAAATCAAGCCCCAATACGTTGTTGGTTTGGGCTAAACCCGGAATGTTTACAACGTCTGGCTCCGCGCCTGATTAACACTCGGATCGATAAGCAGTCTCTAAAATGGTAGCAATATAAAAACATATACGATCCCTTTCCGTAATCATAATAATAACCCCCCAGAAATGTTCACTGCACACCCAGTCAAAGCAGGCTGCTCTTCCAGCTAGCATCACAAACATCACCAAAGAGATCGAAGCAGTTTTTACAATTCATATTTCAGCTAAACAGTAGCCTACATGTAAATTGGCATTTGAATTCAAATGTGACGAGAAATTGGCAGTGTAGTCGCTGAAACTGTGCATATTTTATTGATGAAACGGCTCATTTGTAAATTTGCTCCGAGTTTTCGATAACCTATAGCTAGCATCGCAGTGCAGCGCCACCTACTCTTCTGGCGGTGAATTGTTTTCAGCACCCACAGCCTACGGAGAACTATAAACGAAGTCAATCCGTGTGTATCCGTGCGTATCCGTGAGCCCGCCCACCCGAAAACGGAGACGCAGAAGCATATTGAGGCCTATAGGGTTGAAACGTTCAGACGCAACACTGATGACAAAGACGTTCAAAAACAACAGAACGTTTTATGTTTACGTTTATGTTTCTGGCAGACAATGTTTCCAACCAGCTGCATTCAGGGTCCAGCTGAGCTAGGCGTGCATAGACTTGTTCTCAACTACATTTAAGTTCCCCGTTATATGCTTTTGCAAAAAAACGTTGGCTGATTTTTGTTTTCAAAATTCCCAAAATTCCCGAGCCAAAATTCCCGTGGAAACTTTCCGGAAACTTTCCGGAAATTTACCGGAAACTTTCCGCCCCTTTGCAACCCTAGTTATACTATCATTGGTAGGCCTACAATAGCATAGGACAAGTGCAGTAAGATTTTGCAGATCATGTCGAAAGCATCCCAGATTCTCAGTCAGATGCGGAGCAAACATAACAGAATTCTCTAATTACTAATACTGACCTATTGGCGCCTGTGTCGCGCCTTCAGGGAATGACTGACAGGACGGAAAAACATGCTAATTAAAGTGCAATCCCCAAATAAATCAAATAAGGAAAACGGCGGTAGAGCGTGATAATTCAATTGTATGATGGGCCGTTTAGAAAATAATTCATACTGTCCTTACACAAACACATAAAACGCTTTCCCATGTGAAATGTTCACGCACACATTCATAGCCTAGGCCTACTACTGAAAACGTAGGCCTATACATACAAATGAAATGCTCGCAAAGACGCATGTGAAACACATTCACACCATATGAAAAGCTCAAGTCGTATGCATTTCTGCATATGAGTCAAGTAGTTTAGCAATTTTACAGAAACAGGAGAATAATAGCTTTAAACAGGACAATCAATAGTAGGCTACTGGGTGACCAAACACACAGATCTAGAAAAAGTCAAGAAAGCAGGGTTCTGGATTTTGATCGAGTGCGAAGATTTTTTCACAATGCAGCCTTGCCCTGAAATGCACCCCCCATGTTATTTCTGTGCTGTATATCCCGGTATCAAATTGTTTTACTGTAAACTGAGGGGACTACTATGAGTAACCAGAGTAAGTTTCATGCATTTGGCACTTTCCGAGTCAGAGTTAGCAGGGGGTGCATTTATTGGCAAGACACATTACAGCCCTGCCCTGAAATGCACCCCCCATGTACCTTCTGTTCTGTATTTCCCACCATCAAATGATTCTTACTGTAGGCCTACATATCTGTTTGTGTAAAGACAGTCTGAATTATTATCTAAACCATTCCTCATACAATTGCAAAGGGTGGTGCGGTTTCTCATTGTTAAACACCATTAAACGAAAAGGAAAATGCCAATCACACGATTTCATTTGGATATGGACTGAAAACATTTAGACGCAAATAGAACATTTAAATAATATTGTGGAATTGCATTTCCATTTAAACTGAGGTAGGCCTAATGCAGGTACAATTTGAAAATGAAAATGCGGTTGTGCGATCGCATTTTCATTTTTTAATGACTTTGAAAATGAAATGCCAACATTCATTTTTAATATTGTCAGGGAATGTGCATACCAGACATGACAATAATCATGTGTAAATCACATGATTGCCTTTTCATTTGATTTTGACAGAAAGGCTAAAGTTTCCATAAAAAAATTGTGAATATGAATAAAGTCAATATGCTTCCATTCTACGCCAGTAGCTACACCGTCTCAGATCACATGATGATTAATCCGAATCCATGGATCCAACGGATAAAACCAAATGAGACCGGAGCCGCGTTAAATGCACAACGATACCGGGAACTGACGAATGATATAATCTCGTGCACGGTATACTTCCTGGTCCAATTGTAATGGAGACCGAATTGCTCTGAGACCAACCCCTCTGCCTCCATCGGACGGATGACAGACCTAGAGAAGAGGTGGAACACTTGTGTAGGATTACAAACGATATAGCCTACTTTACATCCAAGCATGACACGCACGGTGGACAGCATCATTGTATTCATTCTCAGATTCGATAGCTGTAAAAACAGGCATGTAACTGCTGTTTGCTATGGTCTTTTGTTGCGCTCTCATGCCAGACTGTGATCATTTCGATTGAAAAGAAAACATCGCTACTCTCATGATCAGAGGCGAGGTGAGATGATACAGTCTATCCAAGATCGTCTATCAAGAGTTCTATTCACTTCCGAGTAAAAGGGTTGTACAATCCAATGGCGTCAAATTCGAAGGTATCTATTTTGGATTACTTTAATATCGTATTTGAAGGGGAAAATGGCAAAATCGAATCCAACTGCAAGGCTTGTGGCACAAGGATTCAGGCCAAACGAAGTGTCACATCCAACTTCGTCACGCATCTGAAGGTAAAATGATCATATATTCTTGGCTTTTTTTGCATTCATATGATTTAGATTTGATAAAACCCAGAGTGGCACATTTATGTTGTGCGGAGACGTTTTTTAAAAGGGGAGGGGATGGGAATTAGGGAATTGCCCGATGGCTTGGGCTAGTCGTTAGCCGAAGATTTTCCCTTTATGAAGCTGTCTGCAATCTTCATAATGACTAGGTCACAGACTAATGAGGGCTTCTCAGTAATATGGAACAATTATTCTAAACATCACATCCGGAGAAAAGGAATTATAGACGAAACAGAATGGTGTAGGCTACATGGTAGCTCACACAGTGAGTGTGGTTGAATAATGTTTGTTTATAAAGTTACAAAGTTTCAGGAGGCTATACCTTCCCCTCCACTTGTCTCCATCTTTCCTTCCTTTTATTCCTGCTTACAGCGTAAGCACCAGGCCATGTATGATGAGTTTGTTAAGAGGAAGGATATGAAGAGAGAGGCATACTCATCTAGCTCCATGCATGGCCTCACCACCGCCACCAACGGGGGCAGCGCCCGCTTCTCTCACACTATTTCTGCCGGAGCCGGAGGGGGAGGGACAGGAGGAACAGGAGGAGCTGCAGGAGGAACCAAGTTTGACCGTCATGATCCTCGGCAGGTGGGTTCACACTTTAGATTCCTGTGCTTTTTTTGTTGTTGTGCAAATTCAAGCTTATTGCAGTGTTATCAACCTGGAGTAGTGCATCTTTTTAAAGTGCTGTCATTAAGGGTTCCTCATGTTACCGTCATCCCTCAGGTGCTGATCTCGGAGGCTATCGCAAAGATGATCGTGCGTGACCTGCAGCCGGCGTCCATCGTGGAGAACCAAGGTTTCCGTGAGCTCCTCGCCCTCCTGGAGCCTCGCTTCACCCCTGAGTCGCGGCGCTACGTCCAGAGCCAGCTTCTACCAGCCTACGCCTACCAGGCTCAGCTCGCCACCCGCCAGGCCTTGGCCTCGGCGCACGCTCTCAGTCTAAGCCTGGATTTGTGGAGTGGTCCCCCAGGGGCCAGTGCAGGGGCAAATGCAGGGTAGGAGTATAGGAAACTAAGATATGTGTTTTTATGTATTTGTCGTATCCACATCCTCTCTTTGCTGGATCCAAGACTTGCTCTCCTGTGCTTTTTTCTTTTATTTAGGTTTTTGCTAAACATTTGTATTTTAAGCAAGAATGTTAAGGTATAGATTGCATCACTCAATGCCATAAGTATAACATATTGTATAGTATTTATAATGTTCCTCCTCGGGCCAATGTTGTCTATCATTTACAACATGTTTGTAACAACATTCCCTATCACCGTGTTTCATCGGTAGGTACCTGGGTGTCACCTGCCACTTCCTGACCGCTGATTGGCAGATGCGCTCTGCCTTGCTGGCATGCCTTTCCCTGGTTGGCGGCAGTTCATCCAATCGCGTGCTGACAGAGTTTCAAGAGGTGTGCCATGCTAACGGGGTCCTGGGACGAGCGTTCCGCGTGGTGGCCGACGCCTTTCCTGCTGAAACGTGGCCCACGTGTCATCTCCCCGGCTTCCACATCCACGCCAACGGAGAAGGGGAGGAGGAGGACGAGGTGGACAGTGGGAACGAGGACGCGCAGGGAGCGGACAAGAGGAGCGGAGGGAGCGACGGAGGGGAAGAAGTGGGAGAAGAGTGGGGGGGACTTGTGGGACCAGGGTCTGGGTGTGTGTCGGGTGGACTGTTTCTCTCGCTCCCTGGACGCCTGTGTGAGAGAGGGCTTGCGGTCCTGCCCGCAGCTCTCCTCCGCCCTGGCCAAAGCTGCCTGCTTCTACAATTACATCACCTCTGCTGT
This sequence comes from Mallotus villosus, assembly GCA_903064625.1. Lineage (NCBI taxonomy): Eukaryota > Metazoa > Chordata > Actinopteri > Osmeriformes > Salangidae > Mallotus > Mallotus villosus. Next base: position 344,478 of record CAEFZP010000136.1, on the reverse strand, counting down.
GCCCACAGAGAAACTCAACCAGGTGTTCGGCAGTCCCGAGGGCCCCCCGGCAGGTTTGGGGGGCCCTGCACCCGTGGAGAGGGACTGGGCGTCCCAGCTGAAGGTGGGTAGCATCTGTAACATTTAAAATACATTTAAAAACACAGACACTTTATCCTGTGCGTTTATCTCGTTTTGGGCTGCACCTATGCTAATGAGATTTCTCTGCTATGAGACTTCACGTTAGCTTTACCACTGGGATATTGGATACCAATATTTGGAATGATTCAATTCTTGTTATTTGGAAAGGCTGACTGTGTCCTCCATGCAGGTTTTGCGGCGCATGCTTGACTGTGCTGACTTCCTGGAGGACGTGAGCGGGCGAGGGGAGCTTGCTCTTGGCAGCCCAGAGAGGGCGCTACTAAGGGAGCTCACAGACACGCTGGAGCCCTTCACTGAAGCCTGGGACATGGTGCAAGGAGACCGACAGGCAGACAGACACGTGGCCCTCAGCTTAGCTCTGCCCTGTGTGCTGGGGCTCCGAAAGCACCTGTCCGAGACCTCCACCCCCCACTGCCCCTCTCTCCTGCAGGGCCTGGCCCAAGGTGTGGAGCGCAGGCTGGCTCCTCTCCTGCAGGACCCTCTCTACATCACTGCCACCACCCTGGACCCCTCAGTTTAAGCTCTCCTGGAGCAGTGATGACTGGCACAGGCAGGTTGTCCTGGAGGAGGTGAGTAAACTCTCCACCCCGGCCTCGAGCCTCCAGGACCCCTGCTCGGAGACCCATCCCCAGGCCCAGTCACCTTCATCCCAGACCCCATCACCCGTCTCCTCCCTGGCCAGACCCTGCAAGCTCTTTTCCTTCATCAAACAGAGGCCAACGGCGCAGGCCAAGAGCCTGGAGCAGGAGCTGTCCGCGTACCTGCATGAGGAGCCCACGGACGAGGAGCCCTTGCACTACTGGAGGCGGAAGGCCATTGACTTCCCCCAGCTCGCCCAGGTGGCCCAAAGGGCGTTCACCATCCCAGCTAGCAGCACGGGCGTAGAAAACATTTTTTCCCTGGCAGGACGCTGTCTGCGGCCAGAGACGGGCCGCGTCCTACCAAAGAACCTGGAGACACTCATCTACCTGAAGGCCAACTACAGGCTTCTGTGGATGTAGGGGAGAAATTCTACTGCTGTTCAGATACACACACTACTGACCGTAAGACATTGGGCCAATTACAACCAACTGAGCTAAGGGGATGGGTCTTAAGGGACTCCAATTGTTGTAACTTGTTTCGGTAGATAAATAAATACTTTATATATAAAAACATATTTTTATGGGTTCCATCCTTTATTTTGAGTCGTTACAGTTTGAAACGAGGGGCTACTTTGACAGCACAGCCCAGCAAGTTTGACTTAGTTGCTATGGAAACTACTCACGTTGGTTGGAATTGGCTTGTGTCAATAATTATGGGAACCTAAATTATTTTAAGGACTTCAAACCAATGTGAGATCTGGGAGCATGGATTATGCATTGATTCCAGAGTTGCCTCAGAAGTTACATCTATCTAGATGTTCTTAAAATGGGATTCTGGCTTAGTGGTATTTGATGCCACCATTTTCAGACTTGTGTGCGTGCAGAGTAGCACCAGCCTTCTGACCACAGTCTAGATGTTTCTTTGGACAATCTAGAATAATGTATTATATTTCTGTGGACCAAGAAGGCTGATCAATACTAATGCGTTTACTGACATTCTTATTACAGCTGCAGCAGGATTTAGAATCATAATATTATGTTACAGAAAACACAAACTCAAACACAGCCTGTGCCTGTACTATACTACCAGCCAGCATACTGTAGTCAGATACCAAGGATAACCAAATGGTCTTTTATATAGCATTTATATATCAATTATAAGCTTAGGTCGTAACTAATTCAATATGTTAAAGCTTAGTGAAGGAGTGATAGGCTTCACTTTGTACAAACATTGTAAGATGGACTGACTCACTCACTCTCTTTCTCACTACAATAAACTTATAGAGTTGTACAATAGTGCATGGGCAAGTTTATTTGAGTCAGTTTGAGACATTTTAGCATGTGTTCTTTTGACATACAGTATGTGTTGTTTGTTTTTCTGATAGTGAAAGCATGCCCTGTGTGCGTAAGAATGAAGTGTCCGCACACACATGATTCTCCGGTGGAGGAATGGCAGGCAGACTGCCAATCTAATTTCTGACCCTAATGCATTTATATATCTTCCCCTGCAAATCCTTCTTAGCCCGCACGCCCTTCCACCGACTGGGGGGTCAATTTCATTTCAATTTCATTATGAGCTCTTTTTCCCCCCTTTCCAATTTCATGTCCAATTTCATTTCTGAGGAGAGGGAAAATTAAATAGGATTGATCCCTGATTCGACCCTAGAAACCTCACAGGAAGGATTGGTGGTGGCTTGACATGTCTTTACGTGTGTCTTTCAGTTTCTGCGCGGATGTGTATGCGCATGCATGGGAATGCTCCCTTTGTTTACGAACAGGGACTGTAATTGTGCAGTCAGGCCAGCAAAGATATGAGGTAATTTAAAGTAATTCCATTAGGGTTGAGTTTGAGTTAGCTGTGAGGGAGCCAGGCAGACAGGAAGTTACATTCGTCACTGTACTTGGTTCTACAGCCTATAAAGAGCAACACATGACTACTGAGACACAAGACAGTGTTCTCTAGCTAGATGCCTCCCAAGATAGACCCGCCCTGTCCAATCCCAACCTGTCATCCAGGTTATTAGTCAGGTGAAGAGGGATGGAGATGGTTTGACAGAAACAGAATTGGTCTTATCAAAACAATCTGGAGAAGGGGGTTGCTCATGGCAACGAGGCAGCCCCTCCCCCCCCCCTTCTTCAAAATGCACATTCTTCACGGTCTCTCTCTTTCTCTCTCTCTCTTCTCTCTCTCTTTCTTTCTCTCTTTCTTTTTCTCTCCCCAACTGCTGTGTGGGAACACCACTTTACAGGGACAATAATTTCTCTAATAAAATTACAAGGTGATCCCATAGATCATAATCATCAATTATCATTCCGAAACTGTCACTGGGTGTCCGTGGGATGTCTATGCTTCATGAGACTAGTTATAATTGAATACACAGATGTTTGTGTGTGAGTGTTTGCATATTTGAAGCGAGTTTCTAGCATGTGTCTCTTTGTGGATGTGTGTTGGTACGTGTTATGAGCAGCTTGAAGGCCCACCCCCCCCATCCCTGTGGCAGCTCATCTGTTTGAGTTAGACGTGGGCAAGCTGTGCTAGCTACTGTGCAGCCTCGGTAATTGCCTCTGAAATGAATTACTTGGCAGACAGAGAAGCAGAGAGGGGGGGAAAGGAAATTGTAATTGAACTGCCCCCCCTACACCACCACCCATCCGTCTCTCGCGCTTCACCTTATTACATCTGCAGTGCAGAAATTCATTTCCCTCCCAAACATAATCCCGTTCTCCCTCCTCCCTCTGTCCCCTCCCCCCCCGCCTGCGGTGTCCACACTGACGCCTGGGGGAATTCAACCATTGATTGTTTGTCTTAAGCGTGCTCATTTCACACACGCATGCACACACTCTAACACTTTGTCCCAGAATCCATTGTTTTGAACTCCAAACAGAACAACTTCTAGCCTGTTCTTTAAGGTGCGTGTGGTTTGCCCTTTAGCAAGACTAAGTACGGTTGGACGGCCCAGGGGCTGAAGAGTTTGTAACTGGCAGGAGTTCAGTAGGTGTTCAGTATCTGTCTATCTAGAGAACCCCGCTCACCCCCCACACATACAGAGCCAGAGTTGAGCTATTAATAGCCTGCCTGTTGTTGACTGCTGATACTACCGTTAGTTTGACAAATAGGAAAGCAGAAGTTGTGTGCATCTTTCAGCGTGAATTTGTTTATTTAAGATATAAGAAACACGCACACAAGTCTATTTCAGTGATGTCGTCTCATTAGCATGACAATGTTAATTATGTCGGCCAACTGCTGCTGTTATGACATGGCCTTCCCTCACCCCCAGGCACACACGCACACACACACACTCATGGATGTCCCTTGGCCTTTTTATAGAAAGGCATGGAAAAGGGGGAGTGAGCTATGATAGCACCGACTTCTCCCTGGCCTGAAGTCAGACAAGTCAGACATACTCCAGCCACCACAATAGACCTATTTCTGTGTGGGCTCACACACACAGACCTCTCCTCATACTCTGCCTGACAGCCACTCACTCTGAAACACAAACACACGTCATGGCTGACAGGAACCCAGGTCGTCCCGTCGTGAAGAAAAAGGAGAAGAAGTCGGAAAACAAAACAGATAAAGAGAAGGAGAAAGAAAAAGAAGAAAAAGTTGTGAAAGGTGTGAAAAAGCCCGATAAAACTGCGAAGAAGTCTGAGAAATGCGAAGAACAACCGCAGACACAGGAAGAGAAGAAGAAGGAGGGAGATGGAGCAGCAGGAGAGGGAGAGGGAGCAGAGGGAAAGATGGATGGTGTGGAAGAGAATGGAGAGTTCCAGCCTATAGACCTGCCACCATTTGAGATCGTCACAGGGTGGGTAAGATCTCCTGTTCTCACTCACTCAAACAAACTTGCAACACACACACAGAGACATCTCTCTCTCTCCATCTCTCTCTCTCTCTAATATAACTATGTCAGTTTGTTTTATACTTGTTTTACTAACAGCCAACATATTCTATTCTACAAACAACAATACTCTACTGTTAGGGTACATGAGAGACACTGAGACTAATGACAGACACCTGCTATCTATTCTCAGGAGCAATGGGAGGGGTGACTCATTGAATTTATATAGCTATCCCCTTCCAGCACACTCTACATTCACACTTCCTTTCAAATAATACCTCAATAAATATTGTATTATTAAATGCAATTTCATGGTTCATATTCTCAGATATCTCATATATATTTACCTTGATTAATTGACAGGAAAGGACCTGGAAGGACAGGTTGAAGGATGTATTTTGAGGTATTTGGATTTCCCCTCAGCCCCTGTATTAAACGCATGACTCATCCTGACAAGGCGGTTGTTTTAGCTGGCCTGCGGCCTGCTGGGTTCAGTAGGAGGGCTGGAAACACAGAATCACCACTGTCACTGACTACATTTAATGGCAGATAGATCTCTAGACGGTGTGTGGTGGCCATAAATAACTAGTTTGAATTATGAAAAAGATGGTGGTTTCATATGCTGCAGAAGTGAAACTTTCTGTGTGATTTAGAGAAGTGTAGTTTATAGGTAAAAAGGACAGATATGTGACTGGAACTGATATCGACACAAGGATTCTTAAGTCTGCTTTTCTCTCTTTCTCTTGTTTTCCTCTCATAGGGAACAAATGAACCCGTTCTATTTCAAGTTCCAGTTCAGGAACGTTGAATACTCATCCGGCAGGAACAAGACCTTCCTGTGTTTCCGAGTGGAGATACCAGGGGGCAGTGTGGAGCCTCTGCAAGGCGTCATGGAGGACGAGCACGCCTTGGCACACGCAGAGGAGGCTTTCTTTCAGCAGGTAACACACACAAAGCACACACACTCATACACACACACACACACACTCATACACACACACACACACACACACACACACTCATACACACACACACACACACTCATAGGCACTCACACACACACTCATATACACACACACACACACACTCATACACACACACACTCATAGGCACTCACATACACACACACACACACACACACACACTCATAGGCACTCACACACAGACACACACACTGAGAGCTGAGTTGTCTCTGTTTCCATAGGTGCTCCCTCACTATGATCCCAACCTGTGTTACGAGGTCACATGGTACGTGACGTGCAGCCCCTGCGCGGCGTGCGCCGCCAAAATCGCCGAAATCCTCCGTCAGAGGCAGAAGCTCCGCCTCACCATCCGCTGCTCCCGCCTCTTCATGTGGGAGGAGCCAGAGATAGGGGAGGGGCTAAAGGCCCTAGTGGGCGTAGGCTGTAAATTGAGGATGATGAAGCCGACAGATTTCCTGACAGTGTGGGACACCTACGTGGAGAAGGAGGAGCAGATCTTTGCCCCCTGGGAGGACTGCCAAGACAACTACGTCTATTATGAGGAGAAACTGGCCGAGATCTTGAAGTAGAAATGTGTATTACCTTATGCTTCACTTTTTTATTTACCAAATGCTAGATAATTATAGATGTCTCTTACATGCAAGTATAAGGGAGTGCCTTCTCATGGAATCTCTGTCTAAGATGACGTTCTGAGTCGTAGAAAAACAGCCATTGGTATTGGTTAGCAATACAAATTTATTTTTTGTACTTTAACATATACTTCTTAAGGTATATTATATTATATTAAAGGGAGGGTTTATGACACAGTTACTTAAGCAGCACAACTAAGATAGGAAACTGAAGAAATAGAAACAAGGAGAAATATATACTGTAGCTGCCACCATCTGGTGGTATTGTCAAGAACTGCACTATTTAAACATTCATAAACTGCACATGCAAGCTGACGTCCGTTCCATAGAATGTTCTGGAATATCAACCATATTTCATAGTTTACTATGTATTGGTTCATCCTATTGTAGACCCATACTGAGAATAAGAAGATAATAAAAAGGTTAAAAAAGTACTAGTTTTACATGGACAAAGTTGAATTAGGATTCATATAAATACATAGGTAAATACCTGAGAGTTACTTCATAAAACAATACAAATATTTCATCTTCAGACTTGAACTTAAATAGACTTCTCATAACCCAGACAAGACAGGACAAGTATTTGTCAAATGGTAGAACGTTAAGTACACCTTCGCATTTCTCCAACTTAGCATTTTCCCGAGGTCTTCCAGTTGATATAGATACATGAGGACTCTCCTGATCTAGATGCTAAGAGCTAGAGTTCTAGCAGTAGACAAAGTGCTCATGTGTACAGGTTAGGCTGGGACAGCTTACAGACCAGGTGGTTATTAAGAACGGGGGCAGTGGAAGAGAGAGTACAGCATTGTGACGCATTCTGGAATGTCAATTGTCGTGAGACATGAAGGAGACCATCCCTCCGTTTAACGCCAGTGTGTCAGTGTTCTGAGATGACATCACTAAGGGGTGGAACGAAGGAAACAGATTGTCACTGTGAGACAGTACTTAAACGGTTTGTGTATGTATACATCCAGTAAAGTATAGTACATTTGGGATACATAGCGATCATCATTACTGTACCTTGCTCATTTTCATAAGATATAGGAAGAGGAGTGGACTCATCGCAGATCCCCACCTCATCTTTGTCTTGATCCATGCACACACACACACACACACACACACACACACACACACACACACACAGACACAATGCTGAGTAAGCATGCAGGTAGACCAACTGATTTATATATAAGGTTGTGCATTTTGTGTGTATTGGTGAACTCACTTTCAACTTTGTCATCAGCCTCAAGGATGTATTCATTCAATGGACTGGGTGTATCTACAGAGGGGAAGAGGAAGAGGCGTGATCAGGAAGTCACTAACCATCTTTTTACAAGCCTACCACCATATTAGAGATCGAGAACGTGTTTTCTATATGAAAGTGGAGTGTTCGGAATCCCAAATCTGCATTACTGACTATTGATTGACCTCCGTTTACCAAGAAAGATGACTCATACAGTTTGGTCTACATACCAGTGCTTGATTTGAGCTGAGCCATGGAGAGGAACAAGTTCTCTGGCTCGGGTTTCTTAGTTTCTGCTGCAGAAGTAAAAATAAACATGAAAACCATGACCTCACCACAAGTTGTCCTCTCTAAACAGCCTGTGAAACTAGGCTGACAGTGGGTGGTGTTTACAGGGACTCCTACAGGGGCAAGGGGACATGTTGGTCAAAGGCACAAACCTGGTTTGCGTGTCAGACGTAGGCCGACGCATCCGATGAAGACAATGATGAGGCCGAAGAAGAGGCAGCCAGAGATGGAGAGAAGAACCTTCCTCTTCAGAGCTATGAAGGAGAGAGAGAGAGATAGAGAGAGAGAGAGAGAGAGCATGAGGGAGAGAGAGCAAGAGAGAGAGAGAGAGAGAGAGGGAGAGGGAGAGCAAGAGAGAGAGAGAGAGAGAGAGAGAGAGAGAGAGAGAGGGAGAAAGTTAAAGAAAGCATGGACAGATAACGAAATCTGAATACATTTTCTTATTTGCTTGATTTACTGTATTCAATATATGTACAGACTTATTCAAGGCACATATTCTAAGATCTTCCTCCTCTCAGGTGACCTGCCTAAGTTCCGAGTCTTGAAGGCTTCACTGCGGGTGGAGTAAAATGGCCTCCCTTCACGTTGGCCCTCACATCTGTACAGACTCTGGTCAGGGTCCTCCTGGGGCGTCACAGTGTACTTCCTGTCCCCAGAGTTAACCACAAGCACCTCCTCTCTGTACCTGTGTATGTGTGTGTGTGTGTGTGTGTGTGTGTGTGTGTGTGTGGTGTGTGTGTGTGTGTGGTGTGTGTGTGTGTGTGGGGTGGGGAAGGGGGTTGAAGATATATGATGAAGGAAAATGTACACTTTACACATGTTGTGTGAACATAGTCCTTCACCAATCTTATTCTAGACACTCACAACAAAAAAAACAATAATCATTTCTATTCAATCACGATAAATTGTACTTCTATATGTTGTGCTGTTGGGATCGTTGAGTTTGTAGTTGTAAGGGTACCATGTGTAGTTCCACTGGTCACCGCTCTGATGGATCTCACATCTCAGTACCAGACTATCAGTGTAAAACACATCAGTCCAACCTGTCTCCAACGTCATCTCTGCCCACGGACGGACTACACACACACACACACACACACACACACACACCACACACACACACACACACACACACACACACACACACACACACACACACAACAACACAAGGAATGGGAGAAACAGTATAGTCTACAGAAGCTACAGGTTGCTTATAATGACTGCTCAGGATTCTACTGAGGAGGCCTAGGAGCTGTAGTGCTAGTGCCCTGTTTTGTAATGCAGGTGTCAGCACTTTCAGAGCATGTGAGGAACCTGATGTACAAATGTATCTGTCGCCTTAATACGTCACAGAATGCATATGTTGTGCTGACTAATCCCAGCTACAGTACAATTCGTACCAGTCACCAGTGTGGAGGTATTGGTATGAATGTCTTTTATGAAAATGTGTTTTTGTTTTTGTGTTCTTTTTATGGACCTGAGTCTGACAATAAAGATGATGATGATGAATACAATTTGTTCATTTGAAAAGGTTGACCCCAGTTTAACATTAGAAGAATATTCACTTTGATTGACAACATTTGTTTCCATCCACACCTAACTAACTGCTAAAGTCACTTACTAGACGCTTACCTTGTGTTTTCAGAGGGATGTCAACACTGTATTCTGAGTGAAACGGCTGGCTGCCTCTTCTGACTCTGCACCAGTATGTTCCTGCATGACTCAGTTCAGTCTTGATGGTGTAGCTGGTCTGACTGGTGTCTGTGTTGGGCAGTGGTGTTCCCTGGGAGTCTTTGTACCACAGATATTCCCAGCCAGCGGAGACATCAACTTTACAGGTGAAGGTGACCGACTCTCCAACATACATCACCTCAAAACCTGGATCCCGGGTCGACTGGGGCTTGGGTTTCTCATCTGTGAGATCAAAATAATAGACCAAATAGTTCCACAGACATGAGTTAGCATTCCAATTTACACATCCGATGCAGACAATTTCTAAATATTTATCAAAAATGCAATGCTAACAATCCAAGTAAACAGATGGTGCTACTAAGTTTGGTTCAGTACAAAACATTTAGCAAATATGCCAAAGCAAAAGTGATGATCTTAGCTGATCAGTCTAAATGATCACATGAATACTTCGTTTGTTGTTAATTTACGATGAAGAATCATGGTTGCAATGGTCACCTACTATTTTCAACCCTCAGACACTCACCATAGACACTCAGAGAGACTGGTGTGCTGGATTCTGTGGTCACAGGCCTGGTCTTGTGTTGTCCCAAACAGCTGTACTCTCCAGAGTGTTTCTGTTCAGCAGAGATGATGGAGAGAGTAGCTCCCTCAGCGTCGATGGAGACAGTCGGTGGTCCAACCTTCTGTCCTCCTCTGGTCCATGTATATGTCCAGTCAGAGCTGTGCTGAACCCCACATCTCAGCTCCACTCTCTCAGAGGGGAACACATCCCACCATCCAGACACCAGCTCCAGGGATGGGACTGGGACAGCTATGGGAGACGTCACATAAGGTAAATAGGAAAAACAGTTATTTTATTTAAAAGAAATTGTATACTTTACAGCTAAGAATGTAAATAAATACTTACGTACTTACAGTAAGAATAGATTTTTGCAACTCAATTCATATTATGTTCGTTTTGTTTACTATATTATACATAATTTTAAAAATGATAAAATTAAAAACAAATCATTTGTACAACCTAAGCAAAACAGGGTAAATGTTATGTCTGAAAAAAGATTATTTGATCTGGTGTCATGTCCTTTTCAACTCCTTTCCCAAATGTTTCACACATCATTAGTTATTTAACTTACCTTGTGTTTTCAGAGGGATGTCAACACTGTATTCTGAGTGAAACTGCTGGCTGCCTCTTCTGACTCTGCACCAGTATGTTCCAGCATGACTCAGTTCAGTCTTGATGGTGTAGCTGGTCTGACTGGTATCTGAGATGGGACAGTGGTGTTCCCTGGGAGTCTTTGTACCACAGATATTCCCAGCCAGTGGAGACATCAACTTTACAGGTGAAGATGACCAACTCTCCAACATACATCACCCCAAAACCTGGATCCCGGGTCAACTGGGGCTTGGGCTTGGATGCTGGTTTTACGGTAATTAACAAAAGCAATGTTCAACATACAATCATTACAACTGACCAATAATTGTAATTCTGATTATTTTGAAAACCCTGAAAATAAAGCTCACCATAGACACTAAGAGAGACTGGTGTGCTGGATTCCGTGGTCACAGGCCTGGTCTTGTGATGTCCCAAACAGCTGTACTCTCCAGAGTGTTTCCGTTTAGCAGAGGCGATGGAGAGAGTAGCTCCCTCAGCGTCGATGGAGACAGTCTGGTCTGGTCCAACCGTCTGTCCTCCTCTGGTCCATGTATATGTCCAGTCAGAGCTGTGCTGAACCCCACATCTCAGCTCCACTCTCTCAGAGGGGAACACATCCAGCCATCCAGACACCAGCTCCAGGGATGGGACTGGGACAGCTAGGGGAGACGTCACATAAGATATATTGGCAAAACTGTTATTTAATAGGTTTATTTTTGTATACTTTACTTCTAAGAATGTAAATACATACCTAAGTACTGAAGAATATTTTTTTGGGCAACTCAATTTTCTAGCCGTACTATACATTATATCAAATATGATAAAATTAAAAACAACTTTAAATAATTTGTACAACCTTAGCAAAAATGTAAATGTTATGTCTGAAGAAAAGATTATTTGATCTGGTGTCATGTCCTTTTCCCAAATGTTTCACACATCATTAGTTATTTAACTTACCTTGTGTTTTCAGAGGGATGTCAACACTGTATTCTGAGTGAAACTGCTGGCTGCCTCTTCTGACTCTGCACCAGTATGTTCCAGCATGACTCAGTTCAGTCTTGATGGTGTAGCTGGTCTGACTGGTATCTGTGTTGGGCAGTGGTGTTCCCTGGGAGTCTTTGTACCACAGATATTCCCAGCCAGTGGAGACATCAACTTTACAGGTGAAGATGACCAACTCTCCAACATACATCACCTCAAAACCTGGATCCCGGGTCAACTGGGGCTTGGGCTTGGATGCTGATAATAAACAAAAGCAATGTTTAACATAATCATTAAAACTGATCAAGACCTATAATTATAATTCTGATTATTTTGAAAACAATGAAAATAAAGCTCACCATAGACACTAAGAGAGACTGGTGTGCTGGATTCCGTGGTCACAGGCCTGGTCTTGTGTCGTCCCAAACAGCTGTACTCTCCAGAGTGTTTCTGTTCAGCAGAGATGATGGAGAGAGTAGCTCCCTCAGGGTCGATGGAGACAGTCTGGTCTGGTCCAACCGTCTGTCCTCCTCTGGTCCATGTATATGTCCAGTCAGAGCTGTGCTGAACCCCACATCTCAGCTCCACTCTCTCAGAGGGGAACACATCCCACCATCCAGACACCAGCTCCAGGGATGGGATTGGGACAGCTAGGGGAGAGGTCACATAAGGTAAATAGGAAAAACAGTAATTTTGATACGTTTTTTTTTGTATACTTTACTTCTAAGAATGTAAATAAATATTTACGTACTTACAGTAAGAATAGATTTTTGCAACGAAATTCATACTATGTTCGTTTTTTTTACTATATTATACATACATTTCAAAATTATAAAATTAAAAACAACTTTAAATAATTTGTACAACTTTAGCAAAAAGGGTCAATGTTATGTCTGAAGAAAAGATTATTTGATCTGGTGTCATGTCCTTTTCAACTCCTTTCCCAAATGTTTCACACATCATTAGTTATTTAACTTACCTTGTGTTTTCAGAGGGATGTCAAAACTGTATTCTGAGTGAAACTGCTGGCTGCCTCTTCTGACTCTGCACCAGTATGTTCCAGCATGACTCAGTTCAGTCTTGATGGTGTAGCTGGTCTGACTGGTATCTGAGATGGGCAGTGGTGTTCCCTGGGAGTCTTTGTACCACAGATATTCCCAGCCAGTGGAGACATCAACTTTACAGGTGAAGATGACCAACTCTCCAACATACATCACCTCAAAACCTGGATCCCGGGTCAACTGGGGCTTGGGCTTGGATGCTGAGTAATAAACAAAAGCAATGTTTAACATACATCATTAAAACTGATCAAGACCTATAATTATAATTCTGATTATTTTGAAAACAATGAAAATAAAGCTCACCATAGACACTAAGAGAGACTGGTGTGCTGGATTCCGTGGTCACAGGCCTGGTCTTGTGTCGTCCCAAACAGCTGTACTCTCCAGAGTGTTTCTGTTCAGCAGAGATGATGGAGAGAGTAGCTCCCTCAGCGTCGATGGAGACAGTCTGGTCTGGTCCAACCGTCTGTCCTCCTCTGGTCCATGTATATGTCCAGTCAGAGCTGTGCTGAACCCCACATCTCAGCTCCACTCTCTCAGAGGGGAACACATCCCGCCATCCAGACACCAGCTCCAGGGATGGGACTGGGACAGCTATGGGAGACGTCACATACGGTCAATAAGAAAAACAGTAATTTGATACGTTTTTTTTTGTATACTTTACTTTCTAAGAATGTAAATAAATACTTACGTGCTTACAGTAAGAATAGAGTTTTTGCAACTAAATTCATATTAAGTTCGTTTTTTTTACTATATTATACATACATTTCAAAATTATAAAATTAAAAACAACTTTAAATAATTTGTAAAACTTTAGCAAAAAGGGTAAATGTTATGTCTGAAAAAAGATTATTTGATCTGATGTCATGTCCTTTTCAACTCCTTTCCCAAATGTTTCACACATCATTAGTTATTTGACTTACCTTGTGTTTTCAGAGGGATGTCAACACTGTATTCTGAGTGAAACGGCTGGCTGCCTCTTCTGACTCTGCACCAGTATGTTCCAGCATGACTCAGTTCAGTCTTGATGGTGTGGCTGGTCTGACTGGTGTCTGTGATGGGCAGTGGTGTTCCCTGGGAGTCTTTGTACCACAGATATTCCCAGCCAGCGGAGACATCAACTTTACAGGTGAAGGTGACCGACACTCCAACATACATCACCTCAAAACCTGGATCCCGGGTCAACTGGGGCTTGGGCTTGGATGCTGGTTTTACGGTAATTAACAAAAGCAATGTTCAACATACAATCATTACAACTGACCAATAATTATAATTCTGATTATTTTGAAAACCCTGAAAATAAAGCTCACCATAGACACTAAGAGAGACTGGTGTGCTGGATTCCGTGGTCACAGGCCTGGTCTTGTGTCGTCCCAAACAGCTGTACTCTCCAGAGTGTTTCTGTTCAGCAGAGACGATGGAGAGAGTAGCTCCCTCAGCGTCGATGGAGACAGTCGTCTGGTCAACCGTCTGTCCTCCTCTGGTCCATGTATATGTCCAGTCAGAGCTGTCCTGAACCCCACATCTCAGCTCCACTCTCTCAGAGGGGAACACATCCCACCATCCAGACACCAGCTCCAGGGATGGGACTGGGACAGCTACGGGAGACGTAACATAAGGTAAATAGATAAAACAGTTATTTTATTTAAAAGAAATGGTATACTTTACTGCTAAGAATGTAAATAAATATTTACGTACTTACAGTAAGAATAGATTTTTGCAACACAATTCATACTATGTTCGTTTTTGTTTTACTATATTATACATAATTTCAAAATGATAAAATTAAAAACAACTTTAAATAATTTGTACAACCTTAGCAAAAAGGTAAATGTTATGTCTGAAGAAAAGATTATTTGATCTGGTGTCACGTCTTTTTCAACTCCTTTCCCAAATGTTTCACACATCATTAGTTATTTGACTTACCTTGTGTTTTCAGAGGGATGTCAACACTGTATTCTGAGTGAAACGGCTGGCTGCCTCTTCTGACTCTGCACCAGTATGTTCCAGCATGACTCAGTTCAGTCTTGATGGTGTAGCTGGTCTGACTGGTGTCTGAGATGGGCAGTGGTGTTCCCTGGGAGTCTTTGTACCACAGATATTCCCAGCCAGCGGAGACATCAACTTTACAGGTGAAGGTGACCGACACTCCAACATACATCACCTCAAAACCTGGATCCCGGGTCAACTGGGGCTTGAGCTTGGATGCTGGTTTTACGGTAATTAACAAAAGCAATGTTCAACATACAATCATTACAACTGACCAATAATTATAATTCTGATTATTTTGAAAACCCTGAAAATAAAGCTCACCATAGACACTAAGAGAGACTGGTGTGCTGGATTCCGTGGTCACAGGCCTGGTCTTGTGTCGTCCCAAACAGCTGTACTCTCCAGAGTGTTTCTGTTCAGCAGAGACGATGGAGAGAGTAGCTCCCTCAGCGTCGATGGAGACAGTCTGGTCTGGTCCAACCGTCTGTCCTCCTCTGGTCCATGTATATGTCCAGTCAGAGCTGTGCTGAACCCCACATGTCAGCTCCACTCTCTCAGAGGGGAACACATCCCGCCATCCAGACACCAGCTCCAGGGATGGGACTGGTGGTTCTACAGTTCAGACAATAAATGTCACATGGACAGCAGGTCACAGAAATCGTAATCATTTTCCAGATTGATGAATGATAAAGTGATGAATGACACAGTTTAACATTCACCCACCAATGACAATTAATGAGACTGGATTACTATACTGGGAGAGTAGTGCTGCTTCTGTTGTGACTCTGCACCAGTATGTTCCAGCATCCCCCAGTTCAGTCTTGATGGTGTAATTGGCCTGACTGGAGGTGGGCAGTGATTTGTCCTGGGAGTCTTTGTACCACAGATATGTCCAGCCAGTGGAGACAGAAACTTGACAGTGTAGAGTGACCGTCTCCCCAGTATACGCCCTCTCAGTGGTGGTTCCACGACAGGCTTGGAGTCACTCCGGTCACTGAAAACAGAGAAGTGGATGTGACAGGACACTTTTTACACGTCAGTTATTGAGGAGAGGATGTTTGTAGAACAGAAAGCAGAACCAAAATAGAAAAAGATACTGTCCGTGGGTTACAGAGACAAAGCAGCCCTTTGTCAGAACAGCGAAGCTGTGATAAAATTATGTCAATTCACGTCATTAATCATAAAGGAAATTCAAGAGTTAAATTCTCTTTTATCTGTTAAATTAGTTATAATTCTGTTATAACGCGTCACTAGTGATTGTGTTTGCCTTGAACCCTAATAAACTGTACCTTATGTAAGGATACACAGCAATACAAAGAATTGTCAAGTCAATGCAATTTTAGCCGTGACCTTTTCCTATGTGGCACATGAGCTAAATGAAAGGCTTATGCAAAAAGGTGTTATTTGAGTCATCACAAGGCTGTCTTAGGCTCTTTTGGTATGTTGAATGTTGAACCTGTCTATCTTGTTGAGCAGAATGATCATGACACTCTGTTTCCTGTTCATTTAATCGGGAGAAAAAGAGAAATAAATAGAGAGACAGAGACGAGAGAAAGAAAGAGATAAAGAGAGAGATAGGAGTACTAAAGAGCAGTGTTCTTACCATCCAGTTGTGGTGGAACTTGTATATGATCTTGGGCTGAGGCGAGACTAACCGAGAGCACTGCAGAACAGGAAAGGACAATTTTAGTTCTTCTTTTTTCTGTAACATTACGAGACCTAAAACTCACCATCCGAACTAAAAGGTATACTGATTGGTAGTTGTAGATGTATTATTGATTCTATAAATTGTTATCGCACTAAAACTGGAACTTACAGTGTCATTCAATATTGTTGTAGCTTATTGACTTTAAAGACAACAAGTCATTAAAACAGTTTTACACGGCGTAAACAACACCATTTTCTCACACTCTGAAATTTGAAATTGACATGCTCTTCTGGTTCCACCCATTGGCACTTATGTGCTTTTCACAATATATGCTTCATGTTTTGGCTACCAGCAATGTATTTTTGTAAAGCTCTCTCTTGTAAGTTACTTTGGATAAAAGCGTCTGCTAAATGACTAAATGTAAATGTTTCTCAAAAATGTTTAAGAAATGATAACTTACAGAAGATGAGGAGCCTATCAAGACCCATTTTCCTCCGAGTGTCTGTGAAGGTGACGCACACCCAGCTTCTCTGATCTGCTGTTCACACTCCACACTGCAGCGTGCTTCTGCATGCACGCCGTGCTGTTGTGTGTGTGTGTGTGTGTGGTGTGTGTATGTCAGCAGTGTGTGTGTGTGTGTATGTCAGCAGTGTGTGTGTGTGTGTGTGTGTGTGTGTGTGTCCGTGCAGATGCTGTGGGTGTGTGGGTGTCAGCAGTGTGTTTTTGTGTGTCTGTGTGTGTTCATGTGTGTGTGTTGTGGGTTATGCATATTTCCAACCTCGCCTCAAACTTTCAGCATACATCTGCCTTTCCTGCCCTAAACATGTCTCTTCTTTTGACTAAACAGGAAATGATTTTTCAACCATACCCATTG
Source organism: Mallotus villosus (assembly GCA_903064625.1). Classification (NCBI taxonomy): domain Eukaryota; kingdom Metazoa; phylum Chordata; class Actinopteri; order Osmeriformes; family Salangidae; genus Mallotus; species Mallotus villosus. The sequence goes on along the minus strand of CAEFZP010000136.1, from coordinate 327,370 downwards.
TGTTTTCTATCTAACTTGTATTACTGGACTTAGGATCAGCTAAAGATAAGGGAACAAATCAAAAGCTCAATGCCAGTGACACACCTACCTAATGAAACCATTTGTTTGTGAGAGAATCTGCAACAAAAAAACTGGGTTAGGGCACTGAATTAACACATTTCTAGTGGGAATCAAAATGCAAGACCCAAGACTAGAAGCCAGGCTGACTGTGGGCAAGAGTTGACATGATCCACAGAAGATAGATCCAATCTAGATCAAAGTCAATACAAGTCTATCCTTACAACTGTGACACACATTTGGAACATCAGACCCCTGCATGATGCATGTGTCAGAGTGTGAAAAGGATGTGGAGCCGAATCAAACACCACATCCTCCAGCCTTGTGGCTGGCTGTTTCATGAGGCGTGTGCCTGGCAAGTTATCTGTGAGATTCTTCAAAACTGGTCATCAAAACCCACTTTCTTTTAGTATACTAGTTTAAAGGGGTCACTGACTGCAAAACCGTTTTTACCTTGTCATAGTTGAATAACGACAGTTCGGTGGGTAAAATGAACATACAGTGAACCTCAAAGTCCATTGACACTTATTTCCCATGCAAATCTCAAAAAGAAAAAATCTAGCTGTAGAACGGTAGCTTTTGGAAAAATCCACCCTACTGACGTCGGGAGGGTATCGCGCATTCAATTGGCTCTGGTCTGTGTCTTTGTCACGCCCCAAAATGTACATGCAGACCAGCCCACTCACTGGTGTTCTTGCCCAGTCCGAGGTAGCGACGCTACGTTTCTAAACACATCAACATACCTTACTTAGCAAATGACTAGCTAGACTAGCTGTAGTCGGCATTAGAAGGCAAGCTTCCAAAAAAATAGCCCGAAAACGAAAGCAGTCTAGCCTTTTGCTGACGCCTGTCTAGATTATCTATTCGAAATAACTGGAGAAAGGCTGTGCTAGATACAGGATACGTTAGCATTGCTAATAACTGTTACTGACAAAATCATACTACAGTTTGCGGTTCTGATGAACATAACTAAGGTCGGAACGCACCTCTTTTTAGCAACAGCTTCATAGCAAATCCTGCTTTACATATTCCCAGGTTTTTAAAACCGTCCTTGGTGAAATGGTTCGCGCAACTGCACAGAGATCTTCAATGCTACGGTATAAACAAACATCAGCCATAACCGTCTAGTCAATGTTAACTAGACTCAAGCTCATCTGTTTTTCATCGGTGATTTGCAAGGAATGTAAGAACAGCTAGATAGCGAAAACACCTATAGGCCTACTGTAGGCATGTAAACCAGTTTAGCTTGCTAACGCAAGAGCATGAATGTGTTATGATTTAGCCTAGTTTATTGGCAATTGGATTTACGTTATTTCATGTTCCTGACTATGTTTCATTCAAATAAATAACCCGTGTTGTTATGTAAATCTACAATTCAGATGCATGTTTGTCCAGATCTATTTTTCAGTAAGATAGCTAGAGCTAACTGAAGCTGTGTTGAATCACGATAGTTTTTATGCTAAGCTGTAGTGCTAACGTTACCCACCTAAGGCGATTCTGTTTGCTTCGACAACAGACGTGGAAACTACCGTAATCATTTCAAATTATATCTAGTCAATCTGTTGAAAACAGTGTTGTGTAGACACAATAGATTTATTTGTACGTTTTTATTTCAAGTCGCCACCTTCTTGTTTCAGTGAGTGCTGTTGGCCGTCTTTGCTCCGCAGCTTCGCTCGTTGTAAACCAACCAATCAGCGCACAGCTCATCTAAATAACAATGATAAGGGGAAAAGCTAGCGTTTTTTCCCGGGAAAAAAATGCTGGATGTAAAAGAGGGCATAGAACAGCACCCGGGCCATTTTCAGCCAAAACAATGTTACATACCCTATTCGGAGACCTTAAGGAACAGTTTAAAATACTCAAAAAACCCAGTCAATCACCCCTTTAATAATGACTATATTGCATTTTATGAATACTGCCTGTCTATGTTAAAAGCAGAAATACAGACAGATGAATAGATAGCGAGATCAGTGACGGCAAAAGTACACACATCTTTCACTCAACTAGTAGGCTACAGATACTCATGTTTAAAAAGAAGTGTGGGCTCTATACTTACCAAATACAGATTAAATCTAAAGTAACGAGCCTGGATTGAACATTTAAGAAGTAGAAAGTCCAGATATTTGTGTAAAAAATGTAAGGAGTGAAAGTAAAAAGTTGGCAGAAAAATAAACAGTGAAGTAAAGTATTGATACCAGAAAAATCTTTCCATCTCTAAGCGAGATAGAAACAGGTGGACAGAAAGGAAGAGAGAGAAAAAGAGGGAGAGAGAGAACGAGAGAGAGACTGGGAGAGAAACATGCACACAGAGACAGAAATAACAAGTGACCTGTAGGTGTCAGTGTTGCACCATGAGAGGGCGGAGTAACGTTATACCAACTACAGGATCATTATATATGTTAGGAACCTACAGAAGAGCAGGCACAGTCGATGTCTTGCGAGATGGCAGAGGAACACGACTAAGCATTTAAAACACTGACTAAACATGACATCTGCTGACACAGTTGACATCATTTCAGGTATGGATTTCAAAACAAACAGGCCCAGAGCCAAATGTGCCCACCTTGTGCCAGTTGTAAATCCATTATTGTTTACAAATTCACGGAAGTAAAACATATTGATGTAGCATGAGTTAAGTGTCAAGTTGTGCAACATCACCAACACCTAATGTTTTGTACAGCCAGGATGTCAGTGTAGCCCCCCATACAATGTCCACTAACTATTACACTACCGTTCAAAAGTTTAGGGTCACCCAGGCAATTTCATGTTCTCTTTGAAAACTCATACAGTTTTCAGCTGTGCTAACATAATTACACAAGGGTTTTCAAGGGTTTTTCTAATCACCCATTAGCCTTAATTAGCAATTAGCCTTACCCTAACACAATGTATCATTAGAACACTGGAGTGATAGTTGCTGGAAATAGGCCTCTATACACCTATGTAGATATTTTATTAAAAAACAGACGGTTCCATCTAAAATAGTCATTTACCACATTAACAATGTATAGTGTATTTCTGATTAATTAAATGTTATCTTCATTGAAAAAAACAGAGCTTTTCTTTGAAAAATAAGGACATTTCTAAGTGACCCCAAACTGTAGTGTATATTAACTTGGTATAGAAGACTCGCAGACAAGGAAAGTCAATCCCAGTGTCAATAAATAGGAGAGGAGAGGGGAAAAAAAGACACCCATTAATATATCTGTCTCAAAAAATACACTTTAATGCATATTCATGCACAGCACATTCACACTCACATGTCTGTGGGTTCACCCTTTTATTGAGCAAACACACGGGTGAAAATAAACAGCAGACAGTCACAAGGCAGAAGAAATAAATAGCGCTGGATAACAGCGACTCCCTGAACGCTAGTCTGCACAACTAAGCATACAACATCCAATGTGTTTCCAGGTGTCTTCTTTGGCGTTACTTCTACAGGTTGGTTTGGGTTGAACAAATAAGAAAATCTGGGATGGTTGTTTCCCTGCAGTCCTCATAGGATGGGTAGATGGGGGTGAAGCTGGGAGGGGTGTGTGTGTGTGTGTGCGTGTGTGTGTTTGTGTGTGTGTGGGGAGGGGGGGGGGACGTCCTTTCCTCCTTCTTCTTATGTACATGCTGCAGCGCAGCCAATCGTCTGTCTTGCTCAACTCCATCAACAATCTCTGGTTGGAAGAGTACAGACACAAGATGAGATACTGGATACACGCACCTGTGGAACAGATGGACTGGAGGCAATTTGCTAGTCGCTTTGGATGAAAGTGTCTCCTCAATTAATATAATGTCAGATGTAATACATTCAATAAGCACACACAGAGAAACAATGACTCACATTTGAAACCTTAAGGTCCAGACTCCCACTGGTCCTGCTAAGGCACTGGAAGACAAGAAACAATGTATTAGCTGTTTGAGTGAGTGTGTGTGTGTGTGTGAATCCATTCTTCATTCTTTAATGGCAGTATCTGATTTCACCTGTCTACCTGTGTTGGATGTGCCTTCCCTCCCCTCCCCTCATCCTCTCTCTTCTCCCCTCTACCAGTGGGAGACCTCCTCCTACCCTGTTGACTCATGGTAATGTGAAGAGATCGACAGCCCTTAGCTCCATCGCACCGAAAGTCATTTTTAGAAGGCGGGTATACACACACACACACACCCACACACATACACCACCCAAGGAACTTGTGTACTCCCTGACTTGAAGAGCCCTCCCATGTATGGCTGTGTCTTAGGGGGGCCACAGCTGCCTCGCCCATTCCTCCATACCTCCCTCCCTCCCTCCTCACCCCCCCCCCACCCCTTTGTGACATACCAGGCAGACAGAGAGACTAATGGTAAGACCTGAACTCAGAACAGAAAAGCAAGCTCAGGACCTCACATCTTGTGACATACACCACCCCGGGACACATTTCAATCCACTGCTGCCTCGGTCTCGTCTAAAAAGGCAAATGCTCTCTCTTTCTCTCTCCCCCTTTTCCTGTCTTGCTCTCTTTCTGTCGTCCTACGTTTCTTTCTTTCTCTCTATCTATTTATCTGTCTTTCGGTCTGATCTATCTATCATCATAAATCTTCAGAGTCACATGATGGAGACGAGGACACGGTTGGTCATTTGCAGACCAGATCTGTATGTACAGTAGCTTGGGGTCTTTTTACATGGCCGTAAAACACTGGATCACATTACAGACTGGTCCTACATGTGGAAACCATTACCCTGGCCCATCCTCTGCATCATCCCTCCCTCCCTCCCTCCATGTTGCTCTCTCTCTCTTCAACTCCTTCTTACTCTATAATTCCTACCTCCCTGCCGAGCTTTGCGTTACTCCATTATTTTACTCAATTATTTTACTTCTCTCTTTTTCTCTCTCTCTTTTTCTCTCTATTTCTCTCTCTCTTTCTCTCTCTCTCTCTCTCTCTCTCTCTCCTCTCTCTCTCTCTCTCTCTCTCTCTCTCTCTCTCTCTCTCTCTCCCTACGTTTCTGTGTGTTTTTATGAGCCTTGTCATCCCTGCAGCATTGCTAGGAGAGTTTGAGGTATGGAGGGGAGCTGGGAATAGCAAGATATGCCAGAGAATATCGCTCCTCAACTTCTCCCTGGCTCTCCTTGAAAGGGAAACTCGGCTGGCATTTAAGGAGCACTAAACAATCTGTACAACAAGTACTACAAGCTGCCTAGCAGTTTGCACACATGTATAGAAATATCAAAGCAGGGCAAACAGCCATTCGCTGTTCGGTATTGCAATTTGACCAACATTAATCTTCTCCACATTACCACTTCCCAAAGTGTCTCGCTGTTGGGGTGTTATGGGGGGTGGGGGGTGGGGGTGGTGGGAGGGGTAAGACGACTTGGGGGCAAAGGGGCAAGAATGACAGTATGTGCGTGTGTGTGTGTGTGTGTGTGTGTGTGTGTGTGTGAGGCTCTCACAGGGTGAGAAGGGCAGAGAGTAAAGGCTCTAATGTGATGCTATGAGCTCGATGCCAGCATAGAGAGCATCAGAGGTCTGGGATTGGCCAACGCTGACTGAAGTGTGTTACTCACCTGTGTGTGTATTGGCTTTGTTTTACTCCTCATCCTCCTTATCCTTATCAGCGTCTGCAACAACGACCTCTGTTGGAACAGAAGCGGGAAGGGCGACGGTCAGAAATGATCCCCATCGTGCTGCACCCATGTGACTCGTGAACAGAACCGAATGAATCCTGTTACTTCGGTGTAAGGTGCTACGATTCAAACGATTTCCTTTGTATCTGACCGAGTTTGTGACTGCTTTGACAACAGCAGTACCCTTTATGCATTGCTTTACCAAGTGTTTTGCAGTAAATGCATGCCCAGTCCATCCATACTCACGTTTGACCTCCAGCTTGCAGGCCACCACTGCCTCTCCATGGGCGTTCTTGGCCTTGCAGGTGTACACGCCACCATCATAGTTGCCAGTCTTGCGGATCTCCAGGGAGCACACGCCCTGGTTGGAGATCTGACGGTACTTGGGGTCTTCACCGATGGGAATCTGGTTCTTCATCCACATGACCTTGGGCTGGAGGATGGGGAGGAGATAGCGATATTCATTCTTAGACAGCGTAAAGTGTGAAATCTTAGTGCTACAATCAGTCTGTGTTGGTAATCTTAAAATGAGAAGACAAACACTTGACTTCTAGTCACAGTCTTTTATAAGAACAGGTCAGTATCAACCAACTTCCTTTCCTCTCTGGTCCTGACAAACCCCACTTTGACGTGCTCCTCCATCCTGACCCTGCAGAGCAGTGCGGTTTGCAGTCGGGGCATCAGGGGCACCAGGGGAGTAACCCAAGCCTGTGCCTGATCCCTGGTCAGGAATGTGCTGCTCTGTGATTGGTTGATGCTCCGGCAACATGGCATTCCCGTTAGAACCCCCATGGGGTGGAATCCCCCACATTCCCTCTCCCGCTGTTTTCCTACTTCCATGGAGGATGACTCCTGAATCCACAAGCCAATATCCCTGAACACTGTTTTACACCTCCAGGGGTCTAGCATGTTAGCATGTTAGCATGTTAGCATGGTAGCTCTCATCACTCTACCCCTCAGTCCTATTGCATGAGAGAACCCGGTTGGGTGTCCCTGGCCCAGGCTGGGTCTTAGAGACGAGAGCATCACCCTCACCCAGAGGATGACGCTGGGTCGTAGAGACTAGAGGGATGATAGAAGGAGTGAAGGATGGAAGGAATGAGAGAGACAAGTAAAGTCCCCAGTCAATCTGGTGACTGAGCAATAACTGCTTGAGGTATGGTAGACATGAGGGTCTTTCTGGACTAACTATCCCCAGACCAATAACTTCCACTCCTAACCATACCTAGCACCCCACACCCCCTGGCATGCAGGCTCAGTTTGTCCCTCTGACCCTACCGTAGACATGACTCCCATGGGTAGGAACAGAGCTGAGGGGGGAGTCAGGCTAACATGGCTAGCCTCAGGGAGTTAATTGATAAGCCCCATTTTTTTCACAAGTTGTCAGGCTCTCACATCTCTCTATCTCTTTCCAGCCTCCTTCACCCACCATGGTTCTTCTCTTCACCCAAACCCACTCTCATAGTCTGGGGGACAGTTACACATATATATATATATACAGTTGAGGTCAGGTTTTGTCTTGACAAGTGGCAAAAATAGTGCCTGAACTGATACAACACAGACAGGCAACTCTTATCTCTGCGTCAAATTCCCCCCTGAACAATCTCTCACTTTCTCTGCTCGACGCTCTTGCTCGCTCTCTCCCTCTCTCTCTCTCTCTCTCTCTCTCCCTCTCTCTCCCTCTCTCTCCCTCTCTCTCCCTCTCTCTCTCTCCTACTGCTTCTGCTTTCTCATCTAACCTCCTAACCTCTTCTGTCCTATGAGAGTTATTTCGATCAGGAGTTGGATGTGAGCCTATCACTGTGTTCTCTTATCTACCTCTTTGTGCTGTGGTGTCACTGGACACGGAGCCAGCAGGAGTGTGAGCCTCTCAAGAGGACACACACACACACACACACACACACAAGCACAAAGACACACGCACAAGTGGGTTTCAGACAGCTGCTGGAGTTGCTGCACATGTAGAACCCAACCCGTCCCCCTTATAGACGAGGATATGGCAAGTGCAGCTATAGGTTTACAGGTCTGAGAAGGGGGTGAGCACCAGGGTCCTCCTGGATATGCAGGCATATCCCTGGGCATCCGTAACGAACGAGGATTTCACCACACATTCAGCAGTCATGTCATCGCTCTCTGTCAACCACACCGCAAACACAAATAAATACACTCACAGACAGACAGACGGACACACACACAGACACTTTAATTCCCTACACCCTCCTCAGCTGTCCTTGAAACACGACTCTTTCTCTACCAATCTAACACCCCTTTCCTCTCCTACCCTCATCCCTCCCTCACACTCACACTGACCACCCCCCGCTTCTCTGTTTCTCGCTCAGAGCTCTAAGGACGCACCAGTTGGCCTGTGCGCTCGCCGTCGGGTCCTTAGAGAGAGCAGCAGGCATGCAGCGGGCAGCCACAGCCACCTGTGAGGACCCCTCTCAGATATGTAGCAGCAACCACTGGCATGTGGCTCAGCCCATTCCCTCCGCTCTCTCTCTCTCTTCTCTCTCTCTCTCTCTCTCTCTCTTCCTCGCGGGATGGGGTGAAGAGCCAAGGTCGTTTAGGACACATAATCAGCCTTGTTTCCACCCAGCACCACCATTTGGAGAGCGAGCCATCTGCGTCAGTAAGAAAACTGTAAAGACATGTTTAACCAGCGGGAGCAGCCGCCAAAGCATAGACTGGACTGATGGACGGATGGCATTCACATGCCAGGGCTAGCCGTCATTACTGGCTTGCTGATGGAACGGATAAATGGTAACAGAAATGGTGCCAGTAGGTGATACACCTGAAGGTTAACACACACTACTCTGTCTTTGGGACACACTGATCTGACTCTTAATCGATATTAAAGCGATATCGATAAAAGTCCTTAAAGCGAGTTTAGTGAGTGAATCTCAGATATGTGGTGAGACAATGAGCTAAAGTCCCAAAGACATTCCTGGCACGGGGCCACACGTGACACGGATTGGATCTCAGCACAGTCCTTCTAAACTTCCCTTACCCTGATGTGAAACCTGAATGACAGCACTTATACCAGTTTAAGAATAACTGACAAATATCCTGACTCTCAACAGTTCCCAGTTTCACCGCTGCTCGTCATGAGGAGCCATGTCCTCGCCCTGTCTCTACACATCACCGGAGCTTTGCCAGCCCTCCCAGGTATCTGAAGCGTGTCTACGCTCTCATCCCACCACTCACAGGTCACCACGGGAGAATCGCGGGGAGCCAATCACGTGGCAGAATACCAGACAATCAGCAGCTGTCAGCAGCTCTCTGTGGAGCATGCTGGGAAGGCCATTGTGATGCGGGTCGTTTCAGATGCGAATATAGCGAGAGGCGGTGAGATTATAGAAATGGAATAGAATTTAAATTATATCCTGGTGATTCTATTCATGACAAATAGTACATTGTGTGTGTGTACGTATGTCTACTTACAAGGTGAAGGGAGCCCCTCAGTGTGTGTGGGTGTGTGTGAGTGAGTGTGTGTGTGTGGTGTGTGAGTGCCGGGGCCTACCTTGGGGCTTCCACGCACGGCACACAGCAGCTTGGTGGTGTATCCCACGGTGGCGGCACGGTCGGCGAGGGAGGCGGTGAACTTGGGAGCCTCGCTGAAGTCGTGCTCCTTGTACTCTGGTGGCTTGTAGCTGATACCTACGACATACGGAACAACCTCAGTCGAGACTGACCACGGCGGAGAGAGAGCAAGCACAGCCGTTAAGGTCGATGACGGACCCCTTTCAGCGCGCCAGGGGCCGTCAACAGGCGAGGAGCACACGCTCCACATGCACCAACGGTGGAGTGCACTCACACACATACACACACTCACACATACATACACACACACACACACTCACATACACACATTCAAATGGACTACCCTTGCTATCTTAGTGTTGTCTGAGCCTCTTAAATGTACCTCAGGAATAGCTGACCTCTGGTCAGGCTTGTACCCTGAAACACAAACACGCACACACTCCCACACATATGCACCAAGCTGTCACTTGCAAAGCTTTGCCGATAAACAAGTCAGTGAGAAGCTGTGATAATGTTCAACTACAGTAGCAGTGCAACACAGAAATAACTTTATGCTTGCTTTCTGATTTCCAGATCCAAAATATGCACAAAGCCATGTTTAGCGGTAGACTAATGTCTTGAATGTATGAACGTATGAAACAAAGTTCATTCCAAAGTTCTATTGCAACAACATCGTCAAAGAGCATGCATCACAGGCAGTCGGTCAAATTGTGTTGACGGGTTTCACAATTTGAAGAATGCAGAAAGTGCAGAATATTTCACATCCAAATATGATCTTATGCCACAGTCACCCCCTTCGGTCTCTGCATACCTATCTTCAGGATGGTGGCGGCCTCTACGGTGACGGCAGCCTCCTCGCTGACCCCGACCTTGTTCTCAGTATAGATGCGGAACAGGTAGGAATTTCCCATGATGAGGTCAGAGATGGTGGCGTTTAGCCTGTGGTAGTGCTCCAGCACAGTGAACCAGTCCTGTACGGGACACAACACACACATGATGAGCAGAGGGGGCGTTTAGCTGGGTGCCCACAGGAACCAGTCCGTACGGGAACACACAAATGAGGTCAGAGATGGTGGCGTTTAGCCTGGGTATGCTCCAGCACAGTGACCATCCGTACGGGACACAAACACACAACATGAGGTCAGAGATGGTGGCGTTTAGCCTGTGGTAGTGCTCCAGCACAGTGAACCAGTCCTGTACGGGACACACAACACAACACAACACATGATGAGGTCAGAGATGGTGGCGTTTAGCCTGTGGTAGTGCTCCAGCACAGTGAACCAGTCCTGTACGGGACACACACACAGAGTCAGATGGGGCGTTTAGCCTGTGTGTCCCACAGTGACCATCCGTACGGGACACACAACACAAATGAGGGAGAGAAACACACCTGCTGTGTAAAGGCCAAAACACTAGAACACAACATCAGATGCTTCATTCAGAAACACCCTCAGTGTAAGTGGGGGGGGCAGGAGGGGTATGCAGAGGACCATTATACAAGCCCATGTCAAGTCGTTTTGATTTGTTACGAAAGTTGGCTTCATTAAGAGACTTAAATAGACATGAAAATGTAACTAGGCTCATTAATTTATTCAGCAGCTGACTCCTGGCAGGGTGTTGGGCACTGGTGTGTGTGTGTGTGTGTGTATCAGTTACAGTACCATGCCACATGGTCCTGCTGTATCTATCTTCCACATGTTCACACTCCATAATGACTGCCAGCTTGTTTCCCTTTAGACTGTCGCCAAGGCAACAAGCACCCACTTTGTCAGTTTCTTGCATCTCCAAATCTTGCACTCCCTCACACAATCTCTGGAGCTCTCTCTCCCTCCCTCCCTCTCTCTCTCTCGCTCTCTCTCCTCTCTCTCCCTCTCTCTATCGTTGACACATATGATTTGTCTCTTCTAGACATCTGTCAAGATATCCTTACAGTCCCAGAAGCTGTGATTTACGCATATGTCCCAATAAGGGAGAGTGTCCCAACTCTGGCCACGCCCACATGTCCTCTGGCCACACCCTCCTCAGACAGAGGCTAAATCAGTCTTCATATCACCTTCTACAACATCAACTCTTCGTCAGTGTGTGTGTGTGTGTGTGTGTGCGCAAGTAGGTGTGTGTGTGTGTGTGTGTGCGAGGGAGTGTGCACTGTGAGTGTGCGTGTCCTCCTCTGTCTCGGGCTGAAGCTGTATCCTGATATGCTGGCTCCAAAGGCGTAGTGTTAAACACTCTGGACGCACCATGACAGGACTTTGTCAGAGTTTCTTGCCAGACTCATTTCAGACCCTCAGAGAAGCCATTAGTCATGTCACGACAAAGCCCCCACTTGTTTTTGTGAAGTAAATGAATTTGAAGCCAATGTGTACGACTGGAGAACAGATGAAGACCAGGAGAGATGTGTATGTGATCAAGGTGGACCCGAGTCCACAGTTTGTCTTAGCTCCACAGGAAGTACATTTAGTCTCAGACTCATTCGAGAGTGACCTGTATGAGTTCTGTATGTTGCTCTTTTCACACAGAATATGTTGTTCTTCTAACCCAACTCAAAACGTGTGTTTGTGTGATTCTATCTATACATGTTAGCACATATTTCTTTTTGCATGTGTGTGTGTCTGTGTGTCTCACCCCGGTCTTCTTGTCAGCCTTCTGGATGGTGTAGCCTGTGATATCTGTGTTGCCGCTGTCAACGGGAGGGGTCCATTCCAGAGCTGCGTTGAAGCCCCAGGTATCCACCAGCTTCACACTGGCAGGAGGCCCTGGCAGCTCTGAGGAGACAAACACAAACATACATGACACACACATACATACACACACACACACTATCTGTCTCTCTATCGCTCTCTCTCTCATCTCTCTATCTCGATCTATCTCTCTCTCTATCTCTCTCTGTCTCTCTCTCTCTCTCTCTCTCTGTCTCTCTCTCTGTCTCTCTCTCTCTCTCTCTCTCTCTATGTCTCTCTCTCTCTCTCTCTCTCTCTCTCTCTCTGCAGTTATCAGGGTGTGACTTACCCACGATCTGGATGATAAAACTGGACTTGTCCTCAAAGCTGTCGACCTTGACGTTCATCTCGTAGACGCCCGAGTCGTCCCTCTGAGAGGTGCGGATGAACAGGATGCTGTCCTTATCGCTGTTGCGAACGTTAGCCCTCTTTGAATCCAAAGGCTCGCCATTCTTGGTCCAGGTGACCACAGGCTTGGGCTTGCCCTGAGGGGGAGAGAGAGAGGGGGACAGGTATGGCCTGATGAGTGATGCTCTTCAACCAGATGTCCACATCTCAGTCTCCAGCTGAGTTCTAATACTACTGTGATCTCTCAGACCATGGCTGCTTAACATGATCTCAACACACTTCAATAGTGAAGCCTGGGTAGTATTGCTGGATATGATACGACTGGCGTCAGATAGTGTTAGTACGTGTGTCGGTGTGTCTGAAATAGAAAAAGAGAGAGAGAACATCATTTGTAAAGAGATATGCTGAAAGAAAGACTTACATTGTAGGGAATAAGCAGGTTGATCTGCTCTCCGACATGCTTGACGAGGCGAGTCCTGAGGAAGCGGGGCATGCGGATCTTGGGGCGATCTGGAAGGAAAGATGAGGCAAAGACACTTAAGTCTCATTCTGGCTAAGTACTGCTGCTGCATGTCTATAACACTAAACCTTTGGCAACTTTGAGAAATCTGCATAAGATCTGTATACATTCGCACAACATAAATCTGTTGGTCACTGGCTAATAGTTCAGTCTATGAGAGGAGACTGCTTCTGACTTGGCAACAGCTGGAATACAAAGTAGACAAGTTAGAAGCCTAACACCTTCTACTTGAACAACATTTCAAATGTTTATCATTCTTTGGTGAAATGAGGCAAGAACATTTTAAATGTTTTGGAAGGCTTAAAATCTTTCTTGACAGGGCATGCTAATTCTGAGTTAGCGGTCAGTGTTAGCTGGCATTAGCCTTCTGCATTGTCTGAGTACAGGGCATTCTAATTCTGAGTTAGCGGTCAGTGTTAGCTGGCATTAGCCTTCTGCTTTGTCTGAGTGGAGGCTAAGACGTGTGAGAAGTAAACTTCCAGCTCGTGTCTTCAGAGGGAGGTCCGGTATGCTGAGAATGACAGGTCCACAGGACCCCAAATAGACAAGCCACTCATGGGCAACGCTCACAGGAGAATGTGTTGAAGGTGCTAAAATTAGCAACATAGCCTAGCCCAGATGATCCCAGTAGCCAGACCATGATATTACTGTACCTTGTTTATTACAGTTTTTCTTTTCTAATATTGATCCTAAATAGTAATCCATACAGGGTGCTTATTTTTGGTTTACTGAGGACTACAATTGTATTTGTTTGTGGTAAAATAACGTAGGATGAGGAACCGTTAAGGGTAAACTCCAGATAGAATATTGCTTTCTGTTTTGTATCTAAGTACCATCTAAGAGAGATACACAGGGGTGATATTCTAATTGGCAGGGTAGACAGCACTCGCATCCAAGGTCTTAATATAACAGTGATGATGAGTACATGATGATGAGAATTTGTTTTTAGATGAGCTTCCCCCCTCCGAACTAAGCTTCACCACTTCACTGACTGTACGGAAAAGTGGCAATGTGCTGGTCTGTCTCTCACGAGGTCTGCTCATCCTCAAGTTACACTCCCCAAGTGTCTCTGTTAGGGGCCCATGAGTACGGGAATATCAGTTGGGGGGAAAAAACGAAGGTAAATAGTGACCTGCTAATCAGCCATGCATAGTTAGAATGGTGTTCCCAGAATCCCTTGGGGCAGGATGGTTTGGTTTAAGCAGGGCGCTGAGTGTCATGGACACAGTCCCTGGGATGTTTGTACATAAACAGCAAATCTAAAAAGCTCACTCGGCTTATAGGACATGTGAGATCCCTTCCCCTGAAATCTCAACCCTGTCCTCCCCCATCCACCTCCCTCCTCTCTCCTCTCCCTCAACCCCCCCCATCCATCCTGGTTTCTCTCTGCCCCTCTCCGGTCCCTCTCCCTGTGCCTATCCTATTCCAAACACATTTGTCACCATCACTCCTGGTGGGTTTCTGTGTGAGATCACCCTCAGGCTCAGGCAAGCATCGTTCCCACTGAGCATCTGAATCCCTGCTGGCCTCTGGCTCCTGGCTTCATGTGTAATCCCTGCTAATCAGCACACTTCCTAGCTATGTCCTGATCGGTCCCCCGGAATGACTTCAGACGTCAGTCAGATCGTCATGGCAATAGCCAGGGAAACTTCCATAATGTGGCTCGGAATGTGTGTCGGTGTCTTTGTTTGTTATTGTTAGTTTAGGTAAATGTTCATGACAGTGTTTGTGTGCAGGTGTGTGTGTGTGTTTGCCAGTGTTCTTGTGGGGGTGTGTGACAGCGTGTGACACATCGTTGGGTGTTCTCTCTTTGGGGGTCACCGCTCCACAGAATCTACCCATTAGGGTCTGGTTTCATTCTCCTCGTTTGACCAGAGCTTCTGGTTGCCTCTTTTCCCCCCCAGCTTGTCCCCTAGGATGTCCTTCTGAGGAATGGACCACTAAGACATATCAACTCCCTGTTCGATACATCCATCAAGAGACAAGGACTTTGCCTTCCCTGCTGAACTTCAGTAGCATGTAAGACCAATGCCAGTGACAGGGCACCACTACCCACAACCCACCCTCCACATCAGAACAGAAGCAGATCCAGTCTTTTTCTTAATAGGACCATTCTAAAGACATGACAAGTGAACAATGCCAGTGCTACAATATCTACAGAGTCAGGCCTCTCATCGCTAACTGTTTAACAGCCTCAGTGTTGATGAAAACAAGGAACTTAGAAACAAAGCAACGCATTAGGGAATAAACCCAGACCAGAGGTGGTGTTGCATTTGAGATTTACTGGACTAACTCGTTGGATTGGGATCTTGATGGCCTTTGCCTCAAAAGTCGTTTAGAGAACTTGACTTAACTTCAGGTTGGTCAAAACACACAGTATGTTGCCTCAGAGCCATGGCCATAAATGTTGTAAATCTCATGCAAGTCCACTTGTCCAGCAGAAGGTTAGTGACCTGTGGGGTGGGGGCGCGCCGATTGACAGCTCATTAGCTAAATGTTTTCCTGCACTAGCCTGACACAGCATTAAATTACCAAACAGTCTGACACAGGGAGAGGCATCTGGGGGAGGAGAACCAACTGTTCTTAGTTCTATTCATAAAAGGCCTTAGGGATTTGTTACTTACAGTAATTTCACTATTTATAAGGCAGCGTGTGTTTGTGCACATTTCTTCATGGCCTGTTAGTTCATTGAGTTCATTGGCAACCCTGTCAAGTCGTGTGCCTGTGTGCGTGAATTTACGTGAGTATAATTCCATGCTAATGAAAGGTGTTGTCAGCGCGATCTTTGGGGATTTATGTGAGTGCAGCTGGGACATCTACATCCAGGCACGGAGCAGCCCTCGCCTGCGCGCAACACGAAGACAAGACGGATAGGTCATAAGTCACCAGAATAAACCAGGCGTGGATGGTAAAGAACATTTACAGACACTCTAAAAGTCATACAAAAAAACGACCTTTGAGACCCCCAAATCCCTAAAACTAATCCCATTACTTAATCTCATTCTTCTGACGGCCATAAAGGACCTTGAGAACAGAATGATTGTGCCCCCTTGCAATAACAAAAACTGCACAAACAACAAACAAATGCATTTTAAACGGCCAACCATCAGTAAAGTCCCAAACTCGGGAACCCACACAACCTTCCCAGTACTCACCGACAACCTCCCGGATGGGCACAGGCTCGACCAGGGCGGCGGGCTCACTGCGGCCACCGGCATTAACGGCCACCACGCGCACGTTCAGCAGGTCGCCGGTTGTCAGATCCTTGAGCACGTGGCGGTTAGCCACGGTGAGTTCTGCGTTGGCCACGACCCATTCAGCGGCTGTAGACAAGCACAGGGTTAGCATTAGCATGTGGGCAATATTGCTCTGTCATAGGTTTATTTCACAGAGGGATATACACGTATACAGAGGGGTTTTTTTGGTCTCTTTTGGGGTGGGGAGGGCGCAAATGGAAAGATAGAAGGTTCTATAAAAAGAGGTTTCCATTAGGTTTTCATTAGGTTTCCTAATTAACATTTCCATGGAAACCATTCTGCAAGCCAATACTTTCCATGACACTGAATCTTAATGAGGACATTTAGGTGTTTCATTTCCTGTTGACACGCGTTTACAAACACTACACCCATAAGTGGGCCGCTCTGGACGCCATGTAGCAACTTCAGAAGGCCTGATGTCATCAGAGCTAAGCGGGCGCTTCTAAAAGTGGCGCTTAGGGGATAAGGTGACAGCCGTCGAAACGCTCTCCTTCCCTATACGGCCTGGGCCCTGCTACGAGTCACTCTGAAGCCCTGACACTCTGGAGACAGGTGCAGCCCATAGGCTAATGCAAACACACACACTGACAGGCCTGCACACACTCTCCTCACACACACACACAACACCAGGTTTGGAGGTGTGTTGAACCCAAGCTCACCTCCATCTTTGCAGTACTCAATGGTATATCCATCCAGACCAGAGTCTCCAAGGACCTCTGGACTTCTCCATTTGATGGTGAGACTGGTGTCGTTCACATCCTCCACAGTCACGTTCAGAGGAGCACTGGTGGGCTCTGCAACGAGGTCAGACCACAAAACAAACGCAAATCAACCATGGGTGACCATAGTGCATATGGGTCAGAATACACGCAACTGTAGGCCTAGAATGATGATGGGCGGGTGACACTGTAAAGCCATAAATGTAAGGATTCTTCTGGCATTTTTTTCTTGACTTTCTCTGATGCTCTATTTTCTAAACCCGCTCATGCATCCTCTCCTGCTAGCTGTGTGTACAACTACATGGCCAACCACCGACCATTGGCCAAGAATAGCCAATGGGCCTCTCGATGGAGCCTGGACCTGTAGTTTGATTTTACCTGCAGGAGGTGGTGGTGTTGGGGCCTTGGGTGGCTCTTCTACAGGGGCAGGTTCAGCTGGAGCAGCTAGTATTACAGGGGAAAGGCTGTTAGGTTATGGATACATTATAGAGATTTACGCAAGCAAAAATGTTTATTCTACAACAAAGCTTAAATTTCACCAAATTCTTTCTTACCAGTCCATCTAGTTAGATAGAAATGACACACTACATGTCTATTGGTTTACTATGTAGCATTGGGGATTTGTTCATAAACTATGAATGTCATTATACTCTAGGTAATAGACTGGACCCCATGCTGGGAAGACAAGCATATAACATTACAGTAGCGCTTGAAAGTTATTGCTTTAAGTGCCAGTTGGAGGTCTTTGTTGAACAAATTCAGCTCATCTTAGTGGCAGTTACCCGTTTGGTTGGTAGTACACTTTCTGTGTAACTTGTTTACCAATTGTTGTTCACATCCAGTAGCTCTTTAATTGTAGAAATGTTCTTTCTAATGGTGACCGGCGACATAAAAATACGAGGTGATTGATTGGTTGTGTTATTCCTTAAGGTTAGAGTTGCGGTCGAGGTTGAGGTTGAGGTTGAGGTGTACCTTCTGCAGGAGCCTCAGCGGCAGGGTCAGCTGGGGCAGCCTCAGCCCCTTCAGCAGGGGCAGCTGGTGTTAAAACAATGTGAGATTAGCCAGTTAATAAAGAGCATTGATTCTGAAAAGAACGGATTAGCTGTAAATGTGGTATTGGTAAGTCGAGTCATCTACTATCCTAATGAAGCAAGCTGCGGAGATGGTACGGGACAGGTGTTTGTGTGCTTCACGACAGGGACTCCGATGGCATTGAGTGTGACAAACACACACACACACACACACTTTATCTTATTTTCAAACTGCCTCTTTCACATACTCTCAAGGCTTGTTAACATGGCAACACAAACAGTGTTGCCAAAAAGAGGCAGTGTGGTAACGCGGCTACCGTTCTGTAACCACAGGGCTAAGGACACGCATACACCATTCGAGATACCAAACACATGTGGTACCGACACACATGCCATCACAGATAAGTGTGTATGAGATGACAGAAACACTTTTATGACAGAAACACCATGGCTAATTGTGACTGACACACATACACAGCAAGTGTATCATACAGAGGGACACACAGCAGGAGGGTTAAAGTGTGTGTGTCCCCCGGTGGCGTGTGTTTACCATCTGCGGGAGCGTCAGCAGCTGGGACAGCTCCTTCCTCTGCAGGCGCGGCAGCGGCTGGGGTTAAAGGTAAGGGGTTAGATTGGCGTCAGCTAATGCTAAGTAGCGTTGAGCAATGATACGCAAATAAATAAAACGGGAAGCGGAGGTTTTTGGGAGTGTGTTTCATGGTCGAGGGATGACAGTGGTAGGAGGGACAGAGGGAAGGAGAGAGGCCTGGAAAGCAAGGGAGGACAGAGAGAGGTGGCAAAGGCTTGGAGGGTGGGAGTTGAGAGGCACAAGAGAGGGAACATAGTACAAGGATGAACCATGTACGTAAGGATGAGGCAGCAAAGACAGTCAGGGGTGAACGAAGCACGTGTATTCAGATGCCCGCTGACTAAAGCAGGTTCTGGGGTGTTCGGACTGTGTTCATACTGTGTCATGTCAGGAGTGTGAGGGGTTGTGTATGGGTGTGTGTGAGGTGTGTTAAACCCTGAGGTGGTCAGGTGCTGCGTGGTCAGTGGTGGGTCAGGGATCGGGGGAGCGGGGGGGGGTTTACCCTCTTCGGCAGCGGGGGCCTCGGCTGGAGCCTCCCCCTCCGCAGGGGGTGCAGCCTCCTCGGCAGCAGGGGCGGCTAGCGTTAGACATCAGACATGTTAGACACACAGTTTGACTGCATGGCTGCAGCAGGTGAGAGAAAGGTTAGCAGAAGCCTAAAGGAAAATGCACTGGATATATAAATGCGCTGGATTTATAAATGCAGTTCAATGTGAATGTTAGGGTTGATCGAAAGTGTGAAAAGAACCATGGGAACTGTAGTTTTTGTTAGTTAGCGAAAGTAATGATCCTTGATGACCAAAGCATTGAATTACTGTACTCATAGGGTTAATACTGTACCTTGTGATGACAAGAGGTTAGAGTATTACCGTTTTTCTAGAACCAGGGTTCTTGATATGTGTGGAGTTCTATTTTTACCAAGACTTTTACCATTGAGGAATAAAGCATGATCAAGAGGTGGGGAAAGAGGTTATATGGAGGGTTGGTGGTCTGGAGGGGGAGGAGGGGTTACCATCAGCTGCGGGGGCCTCGACAGGGGCCGCCTCGGCCTCTGCGGCGGGAGCGGCAGCCTCCTCTGCAGCGGCTGGCGTTAGGGGTTAAAGTTCAGGGGTTATGGATTAGTGCGAGATCCTAAAATGAGCTGCGACTGAGGTGGGTTGGCTGAACTGTCGTTAACAGTGAGACAGCAGCTCAGTGATAACAACAGAACAATCCAACCGTGTCCTCACAATGATTAGTCTGGCTATTAGGCTATTATAGTATCACTGAATACTATATAATTAGAAGTCGTTAGCGTTAGGCTTACTGGCATAAAATGATAAGGCCCCAGAGAAGTGACGTTCTATCCATTTACACAATCATTTTCATGATCATGAACATTAAAGCTGTTTACCCTCTGCGGGAGCCTCGGCAGGCGCGGCCTCGGCAGGCGCGGCCTCGGCAGGCGCGGCCTCAGCAGCGGCGGGAGCGGCAGCCTCCTCAGGCGCGGGCGCGGCTGAGGTTAATAAAGGGTTAATGTTATCACGGGCTCATGCGCTATTCGAACAGCTTCAACTCATGTTCAGATTATCACCATTGTCTAGGAATGAAGTGTATGCTATGCACGGACGTGTTTAAATTATTATAGGCTGAATTTCTCAAAGACGCTTTGAAGAAAAGCGTCCACCAAATGCATAAATGTAATTGTGAACCTTATCCATTAGTGGGGAAAAAACTATAGCTTGAAACAAGCCCTATGAAATGATCATTGTCTAAAGATACAGATAGGCCTATATTAAAGTATCCGGAGCAATTGCATTGACACTTCAGCATGCACGTTGTTTGGGTATGTAACAGAGCCATAAGACATGCTGAATTCCTCAGGATTGATAACCTGAATTAAATGACTGTTAAATATCAATTCTAGACCAGAGTAAACATTTGATTTTACCCTCGGCGACTGGCTCGGGAGCTGCTTCTGGCTCGGCGGGTGCAGGCTCGGGCTCAGGTTCGGCCACAGGAGCAGCTGGCATTAAGCGTTAGATGCCAGTAGTTAGTAATAGCAGATCAATTGTCTATGGAGCCCTATATGGTCTAAGAAGACAACAGTAGCGCGACAAGAGGTCAGTCTGATTGGCTAAGCAGTCAGATAAGCAATTTGCCCGAGGCGCAGGCTTCTGGGCGACTAAATGTTAGTTATCTTCAAAATAGCATCTGGTGCTTAACCAAGCGGTTTCCATTTTTCATTAGTCAAAGTTAACTTTTTGTTCTGGAAACCGGAGTTAACATTCAGTTCACATGCATGAGATTTGTCCTTTCTTGGTCAACATGCACAGACTAAACATCGTTCATTATTCTAGAAATGCTTGGTTTTACATGTTGGACATTTAAAGGTGTGAAGCAGTTTTACCCCCAGGTGCGACCTCGGCGGGAGCGGGAGCCTCCTCAACGGGTGCCCGGGTCGGCTTGTTAAATACATTTTTAAATCATAATAAAATCTCCACAATAATACTGGTAGTCACTCCGGCCCATGCAATTTTCTGTTAAAGACCGACCCGGCCCCGCATTAAAGAAATGAAAAATGTTCTGGCCCTCGCAGAAAAAAGTTTGGGGACCCCTGTATTAAAGTATCCGAAGCAATTGCATTGACACTTCAGCATGAACCTCGTTGGTTGGGCATGCAACAGACACATAAGACATGTTGAATTCCTCAGGATTGATAACCTGAATGAAATATCAATTCTAGACCAGAGTAAACATTTGATTTTACCCTCGGCGACTGGCTCGGGAGCTGCTTCTGGCTCGGCGGGTGCAGGCGCGGGCTCGGGCTCAGGTTCGGCCACAGGAGCAGCTGGCATTAAGCGTTAGATGCCAGTAGTTAGTAATAGCAGATCAATTGTCTATGGAGCCCTATATGGTCTTAGAAGACAACAGTAGCGCGACAAGAGGTCAGTCTGATTGGCTAAGCAGTCAGATAAGCAATTTGCCCGAGGCGCAGGCTTCTGGGCGACTAAATGTTAGTTATCTTCAAAATAGCGTCTGGTGCTTAACCAAGCGGTTTCAATTTTTCATTAGTCAAAGTTAACTTTTTGTTCTGGAAACCGGAGTTAACATTCAGTTCACATGCATGAGATTTGTCCTTTCTTGGTCAACATGCACAGACTAAACATCGTTCATTATTCTACAAATGTTGGTTTTACATGTTGGACATTTAAAGGTGTGAAGCAGTTTTACCCTCAGGTGCGACCTCGGCGGGAGCGGGAGCCTCCTCAACGGGTGCCGGGGCGGCTTGTTATCCGGTTAAAATGGTTAAGGTTATGGGTTAGCCTATTACAGTGAGATAGCCTACTGTCTTAAAAGTAGTCTACATTAGAGTCTATGGACACTTCCATGCAGTATTCTACAAAATAGGCGATTAGCAATCGTTGGGCAACATTAGTTGAGTGGTTAATAAAGTTAACCTTAAAATAAATTATATGAGGTTAGGCACCAACGGTGCTTTTAAGTCCAAGAACCAGAAGCGCTACCTTCCGCTGCGGGAGCCTCTGCGGGCGCAGCCTCTGCTTCAGGAGCTGCTTCCGCGGGGACCTCTGCGGGAACTTCGGCAGGCGCAGCCTCCGCTGGGGCCGCCTCTGCAGGTGGAGCCTCCACAGGTGCTTCCACCGCTGGGGCAGCCTCGGCCGCCGCCTCGGCCGCCTTCTTAGGGGACTTCTTGATGGGGGCTGGTTTGGCTGGCATGGTGCTGATACCCGAGGGAATGGCCAGTCCTCTGGATTAAGGACCCTGGTACGACTTCAGGTAATATATATAGCGTTTGCGGGTTAGCACCAAAATTGACTCCTCCCCTTTGATGGCTTTATATATAGCCGCACGCTATCTGCCTGACAGCCCTTTACACCCAGCTGTGCACCCACATTACCTTATTTTCCCCCCTGAGCCAATCAGTTGCAGTGTAGAAGAGTGTTCAGGTAATACGGAAGGCAAGTAAATCACTTGGAAATCAATAGACAGCACGTAGGCCTACATTTCAGATCCTGCGAGATCAAATTTTATGAGCTGAGCTGCATGTTCAACCTGACCTAATGTGCCACGGGCACAGCATCACTGTTGAGAAGTAAAGAGTTGACGCCCTCTACTGGTCAATGCAGTCAATGTCAACTATAGACTCTAATGACCACAACAGTTGTATTTAGAGCCTATTTTACTGTAATGTTAGTCTACAAACAGAGATGGGCACTAACAAAGTACAAATACTTCGTTTCTGTACTTAAGTAGGTTTTTCTGGTATCAGTACTTCTCTATTTTTCTGACAACGTTTTACTTTCACTCCTTAGATTTTTTACACAAATATCTGGACTTTGTACTTACAGTTTCAAGCCAGGCTAGTTACTTGAGTTTTAATCTGTATTTGGTGGCATGATCTCTCTCCCCTCTTCATCTCTCCTTTCTAAGGAACTGAAAAAAAAGTTGAAGGTTTAAAAGTTATGAAAAGGTTGATAAAATATTTTTGATCAAGTTAACGGTTTAAAAATATATTTTAGAAAAAACGAAGTGCATGATGTGTGTAGTTTTACCATCTCCGTCTACAAAGGAAGCAAGGACTCAGTCCTACAGACAGAGGAAGACACCCACAGTGATTCTAAGGATGGCATGACTTTATTGAGACCATAGAGCAATGCTAGACATATGGGATTCGCCATGGTATAGAAACATGCCATTCCACCCTCGTCACGGTTACGGCTCCTCACCACTGGAGTAAATACAAAAAGACCACCACACCTGCAACTCTCTCCAATGGCCGCTCCTCTCCTTATACCATATTTCTATACTTTAGTGATTGTTGTCGCAGATGCGTTGACTATTTACAGTGTTTACAATAGTGATGTCCTGTACAAAAGACAAAGAAGGTTTTACAAAGGATTGCTTCCGAAAAAAAGTTAATTGATTCTTTAAAAAAAGAGAGAAAAAGAGAGAGAAAAAGGAAGAAATCCAGTTATTACAAATCCCCCCGTTGATAAGATAGGATCTGATAGGTCCAAGGAAAGAAACTTTGGGAGGTCACCCTGAGATACATGCATCAATTCTGACTGTTCTGGGGAATAAACACTGCATGTATCACCATTCATTACATTATTCTTAGTCACCATCAAAAGCAAACCCCCTTGCCATCAAGTCTTCCCCACAGGTAAGCAGCTTTTGCTGTATATAAAGTCAAAATCACACACAGGTAAGGTACACCCCCAACCGACTCTCTTCAAACACAGCATTGTTCCAATTCCAACATCACCATGACCACAATCCATGACTAGTTTCTCATTCGCCCAGCACGCTCTCCAAAGTCTGGGCACTAAAGTGACATCAGAGCAGGTGACAGGAAATGATGTCGTTCAGACCGCTCTCTCCAACACCCGGCCGTGGGCAGTGTCGAGGGGCAGTGTTGAGGGGGCCGGGATGGTGGTGTACACATCCGGCCTCCAGGTCTTCAGGCACAGACAGTCTGAGGCAGCTTGTTGGAACGTTGCACCAGCATCCCCACGGTAACAGTTCAGGGAGGAAGTTCACTCCTGCAGCGGTCTGAGGTACTTCCTGAACACAGAGCCGACAAGATGGGTGCCGACAAGATGGGTGCGTCTCAATAGTCTGGAGAGGTATCCGACATCCTTTGTCTGCACCTCTCGAAAGACAGCAGGTAACGGCTGTGACGTCGTCCTACTGCTGCAGATCGGTGCAGTTGGAAGCAAGAAGGAAGTGAGGAAAAGACTCCAAACCGAGAAGCAGCCATCTTGTCTTCTAACTCTGTGCACAGCAGCTGGCATGTCCTCTCAGGTCTCATTCTCCAAAGCTTGGGTCAAAGGAATCCATCATACAGGTTTAAAACAGGATCAACTGTAGCTCTAAACCCTACTGGAAGTTGTGAAGAACTAATAAGTAACAAAGTTCGACAAGTTGGTCGGTTGTTGCTCTGTTTGCGTAATGGAGTTGCTATGTTTCTCTAGCCCTCATGATACAGTCAAATGAATGTGACAGTTTTATTATTTGAAATAGCACTTCTGTCAAGTTTTGTTTGTTGACACTCACCTAGAGATCCAATTCTATCCAGAAAGGATTCCAGAATGAGTGGTGAACACGCCTAACGTTGACAGATGTGAACTATCCCTCAATCACGAGTTGGCTTTGGTTTTTACTTTAACACGACAGCATGTTGCCCCGATGGTCATAATGTTGGTTCAGATTGATGGGTTTACATTGATGGCAGGTGAGGATAACACTGTATAAAAATCTACAAAAACAAGATCTCAAAGTTGTACCCTAAGAAATCATGTAGTAGTCATTTTAAGTAGGAGAGTATTAAGACAGATATTGAAGTACACACAGCAAGCATAGCCAGAAAGTGTAGGCATGTGTTGGCAGACTAGTAAAGTAGATCTTATCTTTTTTTTCTTCTAGTGCGATCAAGTGTTTAACAACACACACTGTGGTTTGTCAGTACATCGACTGAACATTTCTGAGCCAATCAGCTTGTAATATCTCCTGCTGGAGGCATGTCTCCGGGCAGACAGGCCCTGTGTACTCAGGTCACACAGACAGTCCACTAACGCAGACAACACATGATACGATATGATCCTCTGTTATCCTCTCCTCCCTGGTGCACAGCTGACTTGTGGCTGAGCGGTTAGGGAATCGGGCCAGTAATCAGAGGGTTGCTGGTTCGATTCCCCGGCCGTGCCAAATTATGTTGTGTCCTTGGGCAAGGCACTTCACCCTACTTGACTTGCATGCATACAGAACCTCTCTGGTAGACTGATAAAGAAGTCTATATAGGCAGGATTAGGTGAACGAGGTGCCACATTGATAGTGACACACCTGGGGGTGTCAGAGACCAGAATATATTGCTGTTGAGGACTGTCTGTGTGCCAAAATGAAATCACAGTTTACTGGACTCACTTCTGTATGCATGTTATGCATGCCACAGGGAATAGCCCTGCCTGCCGTGAGTACATTCACAGTAAGGACATATGATCAATTTGATAAGTAGTATTAAACAAAACGATAATAAATATAAAACTCATCACTAGTTTGGACCGCACAGAACAGGGTGGTTGAAAAGCACCTTGAAGTAAGGAGCGAGGGTCCAACACTGCCCCCTTCAGGATCAAATGGTGAACTACACCACGAGGCCTCCCCTTTTAAGATTGTCCCCCATTCAGAAGCACACACTGGAAAAAGTCCTCAAAGAATCCAATTCAGTAGAAAATAAAGTGCATTTTGGCAAAAATGTCTAGAAAGAATCGTAAATGTTAGACTTTCTTAAAGACTAAAGGTGTATGTAGGTGGGACACTCGTTAGTTTTCCTTAAGCACCAGGTTAGTGTAGACTTCACCCCAGATAGATGTTGATCTATGGTTGGGTTCTCCATCAGTGATGAATGGATGTATATGTCAGATCTATGAAATCATAAGGGTATAATATTTGTCAAACATTTTTGTTATCATGCACTTGCAGGTTTAACAATGACCGCCACAGAAGGATCCGAGGACGGAAGAATGCATATTCATGTTTCATGTCTCGCTACACGGAAATGAAGACTTCAACACGGTTTAGTTTGTCCGAAACTCCTAATAATAGATTTGCATGGCCAACCGAGCCTGTTGTCCACTGAAGCCAAGCACTGCAGGCTTTGTACGTCAAAATGCTTAATTATTCTTATGCCCTCAGAGTACATCGCTCCCCATTAAGTCTTTACTCTCTCATTTGGATTGTAGCCAATATCGTGTTCGCCGATAGCCTAGCAAAGCGCTGTTGTTGGTCCCATAGCTTGACCCAGAGTCTTTAGCCCAGAGGCTAGGCCGAGTTAGCCTAGCGTGGCGCTAGGCTCAGAGAGTGGCCTGGAGGGTCGAACGTGCTCTCCCGCTCCGGAGACTCGATGTAGTTAGCGGACTCCTGTAGCTTCAGCAGCATGGCCATCTGGACAGCAGGGGGGCAAACAGAGAAGACAGGTACTAGTGTTAGTGTGTCTTCACCCCCAGAAAACCTACAGACACACACACACACCTTAACACACACACACACACACACACACACACACAGGTGTCTCGTTCTCTCTCGCACACCCAGGACCCGACCCGGCTCACCAGGGGGTCGGACTCCAGTGTGCAAGGAGGCGGGGTGTCTTTGGGAGCCCGTCTGTCCTCGCTGCTGGGGGGGCCCGCTGCTGGGGGGAGGCAGGTGTGTGAGGCGAGCCTGGTCCTGCTGGGCGTTGGGCCAGGGGAGGGTCCCCCTCACCCACTCCACTGGGTCCTCCCACACCGCCTTCTGACCGTGCACCTGCAGGACACACGAGGAGACGCTCTATGAAGACAGCAGACATGCTACACTGTGGGGGCTACCTCCCCGTACACACAGGAAGCGTGAGGGAGTCGAAGAGGAAGTGTAAGAGGAAGCATATCTTTCAGTACGAGTATATTCTGTCTGTTTTTTCCCATAGTTTAGGGCCAGGAAATGAATGAATGAACCGTGATTGAATCATGAATGCATAACTAGTGTGTTTTTTGGTCTCTGTGGCATGTGTATGTACGAGAGAGTGTGTGCTGATGTACCTTAATGCCATCTTTGGATCCCTCCTGTAGGTAAGGTATGATAGAAAGGTTCCACAGATCAATGAACCATGGCCGGAACTCTGCCACCGTCACTGGGCATGACAGGAAGAAGCAGGGGCCTGGGGGAGGAAAGACTTCCTGTTAGACGCCCTTCGACATCAACAACCCAACAAGATCACCTGTTTCGCTCCCTATTATGTTACCCATCTACATCCAAATCTGTCCTTTCATCTATCCCTGCTCTCATCACTTTCTGGAAGAGGTCTGGAGGTACGTGATATTTCTCCTCCTCTCACCCCCGCTCCTCCCCGTAAATCCCTCACCCCCGCCTCACCTATGAGGAAGTCGGAGGTGCTGTGTTTCTCCAGGAAGGTGTGGAGGTGGTACCAGAGCTGGGGGACCCAGTCCAGGACGGAGAGCAGGGCGGGGTCAGGGGCGCAGGAGCCCTGGCCCCCCTCGTCCTGGGGAGGCTGCTGGGTCTGGGCCTCCACAGCCTTGCGGTGGAGGTACCTCAGCAGGAAGCCGTTGGCCGGCTCCACGTTGTTGGAGAAGGTCACCATCCTGGGGGAAGAGGCAGGGGGTCATGACATGAACAACACAGGGAGATGAAGCAGTTCCACGCTGGGTTTTAAAAGAGGTGATTCTAAAATGAGCCACTCCTGTTTTTCCGTGAGCTCACCTGAAGCTGAGGTGAAGTCCGTGGTTCGGACTCATCTTCACCGGCTGGTTGGTGGTCCCGACGATGTAGGGACTGAAACAACAATCGATACACATTGTACACTCTCTTTATTTGACATGATAGGGATTTCAATGTGCAGTGTACACAATTCTATTTCAAATAGTGGAACACATAACTACACCCAACATACTAAATGTGACTGACCATTTGTGGTATTTGCAGGTGAGAGCCCCATTGACCAACTCGCTGACAGCCACCGCGTCGCTGATGTCATCCAGGATGATGACCAATGGCAGCTCTCCGCAGCTCTCCCGGTCTATCTGATTGGCCATGTTGGACAGGTACAGCTGCAGCTCCTGACGAAGAGATTGTTCCAGATCTTTAATCCTCTGAGAAGCGACACCCACTACCCCCAAACATAAACAAGTTCCCACAGAAGGCCATGATAGGTCTGGCTACCTTGTGCGACTGGCGGTGCATGTTGAAGGTGACGGCGGCCCCGTGGCTCAGGGGGGAGGGGGGCGAGGGGGGGGAGGGCTCGTGGTCGGGCTCCGAGGTGTCTGGGAGGCTGCGCTGCAGCAGGTAGCGGGCCAGGCGGGTTGCCAGGTACGTCTTGCCCGTGCCGCTGGGCCCAGACAGAATCAGACGTCTGTGCTTCAGCAGCAGGCTGATGTAGTGCTGCATCATGGGCTTGGGGACCAGCGTCTCAAACACCAAGGAGTCCACAGACTTCTCTCTCAGGCCTAGGGAGAGGGAGTAAGGGGGGTAGATATGGAGAGAGATTTAGAAAGGAAAATACTTAAGTACACAATTCGAAAGAAAGTTGGTAAACATTCATTATATGAAATTGACTATTCTTGGGGGAGCAAAGGGGTTAAGATCTGAACTGGGTCTGATATGGATGGGCACTCACCTTTCAAGCTGACAACAATGCGGCCTGGACCGTTTCCTAGGTAACGGGATGGCGAGGACTGGGGTTTGTCTCCCCCCATCACCCTCCGCCCTCCTCCTTGAGTCAGCTGGTAGCTATGCAGCGAATCGCAAGACAGCCCCAGACTGGCTGTAGGATCGACTTGGTAAATGTAGTCCTGTAGAGTCAAGAGAACTACAAGTATTACAACTGTATAGCTCTGAGACACTACAGGCCTATTGCGTTGCAGGCTCCCTCTCCTCAGTTAATGAACGCTTCCCGAAGAGAGAAAGGTTGGTGGACGTTTCATTTAATGTATATGTAACATGCATCTACTGTATGTTGGAGAGTTTCTGCTCTTGTGACTCACCCTGAAGGTCTTGGCAATGAGGGAGTCCAGAGAGGCCCAGTCCGTCCTGCCACCAACCCTGACTGAGCCCAGGTAGAAGTCCTGCTGCTGTCCCTCCTACAGAGAGAGAGGGGAGAGGGAGAGAGGGGGAGAGAGGGAGAGGAGAGAGAGAGAGGGGAGAGAGAGGGAGAGAGAGAGCGAGAGAGAGATGAGAGAGAGCTGAGAGAGAGAGAGTGGTGAGAGAGAGAGTGGGGAGAGACGTAGACATAAGAGATTATAGAACTGCAGACTTCTGACTCCAGATAAACGGTGGTGAGATGAGATGCTCCTGCTGCTGTAGCTTACCTCAGATACGGGGCCTTGGTCACTGATGCGCACCAACACACGCACACACACCTCATCATGGAGGGAGGACACACTCAGCGTGTCGGCTGGAGAAAGGTCTGATGGCGAGAGAGATAGAAGGGTTCATTTAGTGTGTTGATTGTGTGTATGTGTGTGTGTTTGTGTGCGTGTATGTGTGCGTACGTATATGTCCTACCTGGATCTTTGCAGTCGTTCAAGCTGAGGCTGAAAGACTTGGTGAGGGACATGCTCATTGGCTGCCTTGTTGAGGACCCCATTAGGGAAGCCAATCCAGAGGGCTGCGAGGTGGACATGGGCGGGCCAGAGGTCGGGAGGGGGGCGGGACCTCCTGTCTTCAGCTGGTCGTTCTCCGCCTTCAAGTTCTCCACGGTTGACTAGGCAACAGGAAGGTATGAGTCATTCAGTTTCACATCCACATGACGCGGCCTACATCCTTATTTCCGTATACCCACACAAACCACACACACACACACGCACAGGAACAAACACACACCTGCATGTTGTTCATCGCGTCTCTCAGTTGCTCCAGCTGGTGGGCAGAGTTTAAAGCCTCCAACCTAATATCCGTCAACTTCATCTCTTTTTCCCAGAGTTCCGAGCGAAGCTCCGACACCACCCTCTCCTCGCTCTCAGGCTCCTCCCCTTCCAGTATCCTGAGAGACAACACACACACACACACACCTTTCAAAAACGACTATGCAAACCTGCAAAATCGGCAAGCCACCACCTTATCAGAGAGGTTAATAGGCAATTGTTACACCAATGGTAATCAGGCCTAACAGGTCTACTGAGAGGATTACATATGCTCCCAGGCTGAACAAGCTAAAGAATATGATTCTAAGAAGGCCATAGGCTAAACGGCTAACACACTGAGACAAGGAGGCTTAATCATCTAAATGACTGGTGTGTAAAAACAGACAAAAGAAGCAAATGCTGCCCGTGTGTCTGACGTGTTTGACGATCCCGGGCACTCACACTGAGGAGGTGGCAGAGATGGAGGTTTTGAGGGAGGGGGTCTCGCTCTCCTCTGCTTCTCCCCCGTCGTGGGGCATCTTGGGGGAGTTGGGGGCGGAGGAATCGGGCGTGGCGATCTCCTCGATGTCCGAGTAGGTCTTTGGGCCCTTCTTGATGCTGAAGGCCTTGTTGAAGGAGCTCCTCAACTGAGGGGAGGCAGAATGGAAGAAGAGATATGAAGAATAAGAGAGAGTCAGGAGAGGTGTGTGTGTGTGTGTGTGTGTGTGTGTGTGAGCGTGTGTGTGTGTGTGTGTGTGTGTGAGCGTGTGTGTGTGTGTGTGTGTGTGTGAGCGTGTGTGTGTGTGTGTGTGTGTGTCCCTACCCAGCTCTTCTTCTTCTTCTTCTTGGCCTCCTGGTCCTTCAGGCTGCCCATGCTGGACAGGCTGGTCAGACTGTTGAGGCTGGAGATGCTCTCACAGGAGTTCTGACGACGCATACGCAGGTCTGAAACACGCACACACACACTGATGCTCAGCTACTGGAACAATTACATGATTTGTGTGTGTGTGGATGTGTGACTTCAAAACAATTCATCAAATTAAAGGATCATTTTCTTTTCTTTTTTTCTTATCAAGGAGCTGCAGTAGTCATCCTCACCTTTGGGGGCGCTGTCTGAGATACTGAGTGCTCCCTGGATGACAGCCTGGGCCTCGTGGTTCTTGGACTGCAGGGCTTCGATGGTGTCCCTCAGGTCCACCAGCTCAGTGTCCTGCTCGAGACGGAACGGAGCACAAACACAGTCCCTAAACACACTGCCTTTTACATCAGCAGCCCTCAGCGTGCCGTGCGCTCTGACCCATGAGCTCGTCTGGGGGTTTAGTCAGTGAGTGCTTGTGATCCACACCTGGCGGAGTGGGGCTGGACCCCCCCCCCGTCCGCCCCCGTCCTGACCGTTACACAGACAAAGGGAGGCTAAACAGGGCCTCTCTCTCGTTGTCATTGTCTACGAGTCAATACGGGCTCTCCCCTCCCCTCCTCTCCCCTCAAGGTCAGAGAGAACGGCTGTGATAAGGCCGTGCTGTACAGGTCAGTGAGCTGGCACACCCACAAAGACTCCATCTCTGGAGAGGTCTAGACAGGCCTTTCACTGGGAGCAGCAGGGCATGAACCAGGGGTGGAGGGAGGGAGAGAAGAGAGGGGGAGAGAGAGAGGGAGAGAGAGAGAGAGGGGGAAGAGAGAGAGGGATAGAGAGAGATGAGAGAGAGAGATGCGATGAGATACGAGATGAGAGATGACTCGATCGCTCACGAGAACAGGTGGCCTCTCTCCCGTACACACACCCCTCAGGGCTGATCAGCTCACACACACAGAGAGAGAATACTGGAATGTGAGTGTGTGTGCACTAAAAGGATAAAGAAAGAAAGAAAACACATAACCTTGGGGAGGGTTTCTATAAGAGAGCCCCCCCCCCTCCCCCGTGGCCGGGCCTCCGACCCATATTCATCTCCTCTCCTCGGCTGTATGATCAAAGCCCGCTGTGCTAAAGCACACACTTGGGGTCCTCTTTAGCTTGTTTTTAATAGAGGGTCTGAGAGATGGAATGTATGTGCTGAGAGCTGATTGGCTAGATGGTTACTCATAGTGTTGGGTACGGATAAAAGTAGGTAGTGTGGGATTTGGTTGTCTTGGGTAGTGTTGGGGACCTGGTAGTGTTGGAGTGCTGGTAGTATTGAGTGGTGTGTTGGGGCTGTGTGGGTAGTTTTGGGCTGTGTTGGGAGTGTGGGGCTGTGTGGTTAGTGTTGGGGCTGTGTTGGGCTGTGTTGTAGTCTTGGGGCTGTGTGCTGGGTAGTGTTGGGTAGTGTTGGTAGGTGGGTGGTTGTTAGTGTTGTTGGGTAGTTGTTGTTTGGGCTGTGTTGGGTAGTGTTGGTAGTGTTGGGAGTGTTGTGTTGGGTGCTGTGTTGGGTGTTTAGTGTTGGGGCTGTGTTGGGTTGGTGTTTGGGGCTGTTGGTTGTAGTGTTGGGGTGTTGGGTGTGTGGTTAGTGTTGGGGCTGTTTGGGTAGGGTTGTTAGTCTGGGGCTGTGTTGGGTAGTGTTGGGTAGTGTTGGGGCTGTGTTGGGTAGTGTTGGTTAGTGTTGGGGCTGTTGGGTGTGTGGTTAGTGTTGGGGCTGTGTTGGGTAGTGTTGGGTAGTGTTGGTTAGTGTTGGGGCTGTGTTGGGTAGTGTTGGTTAGTGTTGGGGCTGTGTTGGGTAACTCTGAGTACCTTCTGCTCCTGGCTGACAGACAGACTCTGCAGGCGTGTGGTCATCAGGGCCAGACTCTGCTCAAAGGCTGCCACCAGGTTTGCCTGCTCAGAAGTCGGAGAAACAAAATTAAATGTCAGATTTAAGACACACACACACACACACAACACACACCACACACACACACACACACACACACACACACACAACACACACACAACACCACACACACACACACACACACAACACACACACACACACACACACACACACACACACACAACACACACACACACACACACACACTGAGGTGATGTCATTGTTCTCTTTGCAGGAGAGGTTAGAATTCTCTGATCTAACTCTGCTGGGGACATTTCTATTCAGCCCATTCTCAATCAGTCTAATAACCCCACTGAGTTGGACAATACAATTTGAGTCATTCAAGTTCATTAGATCAGTTAAGATGATGTCAGCCCACGGCTTGAATATCCTAGCATGACTGGAGAATCGAATGACATTGGAAAACAACCTCCTTCTGGGCCAAAGATAGGAATGTGTGTGTGTGTCCTATTCGTCCATGTAATAACACAAAGCCAGCACAAAGGTCTCCCTTTGATGAGAGAGCTTTCATTCTTATCACACACACGCACGCACACTTCTTTTGAACCCTGCAGGGGCTAGGGGATGTGCCCTGCAGTGTCCTAGACCAAACTACAGACGGAGAGTATTAGAACAGCCGTGTGATTAAACACTGTGGTGTGTTTGGTATGTAAAACCCTGCTTGCTGCTTTCAGATAAAGGTCAAAGAGAGTCAAAGACTCACGTCCACACACTGTGGGTGAGCCTGTCTCCGAGTCAAAGACTCACGTCCACACACTGTGGATGAGCCTGTCTCTGAGTCAAAGACTCACGTCCACACACTGTGGATGAGCCTGTCTCCGAGACAAAGACTCACATCCACACACTGTGGGTGGGCCTGTCTCCGAGACAAAGACCTCGCTAGCACTTCTGTAGGAACGCTACAGTGAAGCTCGGCATTGGGCTGATAACCTTGCGGGGACGGAACGAAGAGGTGGCATCCAGCAGACTGAACACAAAGGGAGGGATGCAGTGTTTGCGTGTGAGCGTGCGTGTGTTTGCTGGAGAGGCGCGGGCGAGGCAGGTTCAGACTGAGGTGAACGTTATTCAGCTCTGCTGATGTGTGTAAAGGAACTGCTGAGAGAGTGCTGTGAGATGATCTATCAACGACACAGCCTCTGGGATTATCTCTCTCACACATACACACACACACACACACACTAATACACACAACTAAACACACACATGCAGGGGGACACGCCCTTTTCATTCGCCCCCTTCCTCTCCCTCTTCTACGCAGAGGCACTAGGCTAGCGATAAAGGCGACAGTGAGATTAGCATGAGAGGCTACGTACGTTAGCGGAGAGCTGGGTGGTGAGGTTGGCCACTTTCTCCTGGGAGTTCTCCAGCTCCCTCCTCAGCTTCCGGATTTGCTGTGAGGAACCACAGAAGGCCTTGTGAAAGGTGAACACGTCAGACACACATATACCATGACAGCACCTATCTCTGCATCCCACTGGGGGATCAAACAGCTCAGTTCACGAGACTCAATCGGGATCACAATTTCGTTTTTCTGGGGGACGGAAAGAAGAGATGGCTGCGGATGAAAGATGAGAAGGAAAGGACAGAGGGAGAGAGAGAGGGAGGGAGGAAGATAGGACCGGACTTACCTCGCCCTGTATCCTCTCCTCAGCCTTGGGACGCATGCGGGAGAGCACATAAAGAGAGGGGTGAAGAGAGACAAGCGGAGTAGGACAGAGGAGACATTGGCAAACAAGGAGAGAGCAATCCTGCTAGCAGCACTGCAGTTAAAGAGGGATAACACGCAACAGCCTCTATTAGTGTTTACAGCCAGCAGCTAGGCTGCCACACACACCACACAACACACACACACACACCCCACAACACACACACACACGCACCAACACAACACAGAGAGAGAGGGAGGAACAGTCCAGAAGCAGAACTGCAGCAGCACGTACACATGTGCACATGAGGCTAATTACACAGGGCAAGAGAGCACACACTCAGACACAGGTCTAAACACAAGGGCCTATGCTCACACACACAGACACACACACCTGAATCGACATGCCAAACACGCTTACCGAGGAGTAGTTTGACGAGGCGTTGGAGGCCAGAGAGAGTACAGAGCCATGGACTGGAGAGAGAGAGGAAGAGAACGACAGAGAGGAGAGAGGAGAGAACGACGAGAGGAGAGGGAGACAGAAGAAGGGAGAACAGAATGAATCCATGTGAAAATAGGAATATTCAATTAAAGTCTATAAAAAATCATAATAAAAGATACCCCCCCCCCTCCATTTCATCCCAGTGGACTCACTCTCGTCGTTGGGATCCCTGTCTCTGAAGGAGCCGGAGCGGACCATTCCCATGCTGCGGGGGCGTTCAGCCAAGGACAGCGTGCTGCCCAGCGGGGACGCATACAGCTCCAGGGAGGCATCGTGGGTGGGGATGCTGTTGGAGCGGGTCATCCTGGGGGGGCAGATGATGGGGCTGGGGGCCACTGGGACGGGGGGCGGGGGGCGGGGGGGAGATGATTACTTTAATCCATGAACAAAAACAACACAACACCCATCATCTGTGTATATCCAATTCTATGTATGTTTGTTATTATGCGTGTGTATGTGCATGTGCATGTGTGTATGTGTGTGTGTGTGTGTGTGCCATACTAACCTCCGCTGGTCTTGGCAGAGCGTGGCAGGGAGGTGGGGGAGGGCAGCAGAGGGGGCGTGAGGGAGTCAGTCAGGCTCAGGATGGTGTGGGAGTGTCTCCTCTCCTTCCCCTCCTCCTCACCCTGTGACGGACCGCAGTAACTGGAGGGAAGGGGGGTTGGGGGTTACTCAGAGTGTCGCTCAGTCACAACGGAACCCCAAAACACTCCATTCCACCCCTCAATAACATCCAAACCACACATGGACCAGTCCGACTGTACCAAATCAGGTGTCATCGCTCACTAAGTCACACTTGATTTTCATACATATATGCTAGTTCATGTATTGGGAGGAAGGTTGAATAGGGATCGAACATGGATATGTGTCAGGGCAGAGCAAGATGGATGCCCTCTGGGTGACTGCTGCTGTGTGTGAATACAGAGCCCTCCGGGCAGGATTAACACAGTCAGTCACATGACACAGTCTGAGGAGGGGACGGGGGGAAAGGTCACATGGCCCTGATGGTGACTGACAGGTCGGTATGGAAAAGCAATATCTGTGTTTGCGTACGCCTGTTTCTACAGGCTGATGTGTGAGTGAGATAGTGTGTGTGTGTGAGTGTGTGTGTGTGTGTGGTGTGTGTGTGTGTGTAGTTAGTTACCTGAGGCCCTTCTTTGGCAGAGTGTTTCTGTCCTTGTAGGAACTGGAGAGGGACAGAAAGATAAAGAAATGACATCATTTTGACAGCAAGTATGTGGGTGTGTTAGGGCCCGGGTGTCTATGTGTGTGTGTGTGTGTGTGTGTGTGTGTGTGTACGCCATCCGGCTTGGAGAAAGACACACACACACACAAAAATGCATAGCTGAAGACAGTGTATAATTAAGACTTCAGTCATCTACAGCTGAACCGCACTGATAATAGGCCTGAGTAATAATGCCCTAGCTCTTTGTGTGTGTGTGTGTGTGTGTGTGCGTGTGCGTGTGTGTGTGTGTGTGCGACTCCCTATTAACAGCCGACAGTGTCGTTTAACTACACTGAGTCTGAAATAGCCACACTGATTTAGCTGGCTTGAGGTTTGTTGAGAAGGCTAATAGCTTCCTACTGCTGCCTCAGTATAAACAGACGGAAAATGTAGCACTTGAGTTTTGTGTGTCGTCTGTACAGCATGTACAACCTAAGTTTGGGCCATTAAAGGCCATTAGATTTAATACATTTGTGATTGTAGAGTGAGTTTGATATGAAGTCTCTCTCATTGAATATAAGCAAAGGGATGCTCAGTTCCTCCTTGTGGCCAGTAGGTGGAAGCACATACACTGATTTTTAATCCGAGGTAGAATGTACACAGGTTTTGGTGTGTATTTGTGAATGTTTGCGTGGATTAGTGCATCCCGTTAAAAGGGTTCCTCACCTGTCACTAAGAGTGAGTGACATCCTACTCCCAGACTTCCAGGTCCCAGGGACCCTCTCCTCCTGTCTATCCCTGTCTCGGTGCTCTGTGCCTGGGTAGCCTCCGGCCAGCCTCTCCCTGTCCTGGGGCTCTGGGGCCAGGCTCATATGGAGGGGCAGGGACTCCATGCTCCGATGGAGCCCGGAGAGACGGGGATAAAGCAGGGGGGAGCCGCTCCCAGCGACCCCGCCGACCCCCATGACTGAGCCCTGCCTGGGGCCCAGCCCAGGGCCAGAGAAGCAGGCTGAGGAGTTGACGTTAAGGAGGGGGGCAGGACTGGGGGTCAGGCACGGGGTAGTGGTGCTCCCCCCAGAGCTGACCAGATCCTGGAGCTTGGAGTAGGGGGGGGATTTTGGGGGGGGAGGGGGTCCTGGATGCCCATCCCCACCTCCAGACTGCTGCAGCTGAGCTTGTCCAGGTGAACCAGAGATGAAGGCTTCCCCAGGGTCCTAACTCCTGACAGCCTGGAAGAGACAAGGGAGAGGGGTCAGAGAGGAGTCAGAGAGGAGTCAGAGAGGAGTCAGAGAGGAGTCAAGAGGAGTCAGAGAGGAGTCAGAGAGGAGTCAGAGAGGAGTGAGAGAGGAGTCAGAGAGGAGTGAGAGAGGAGTGAGAGAGGAGTGAGAGAGGCGTGAGAGACACCAGACAGGATACCACAACAGGAGTGTGTGTGTGTGTGTGTGTGTGGGGGTTCAAGCATCTGTGGGGTATGAGTGCGAACATTATGTTCATAAAGTGTATAACGATGACAAGGCCTCCTCGTACCTGTGTGTGCTGGCTGAGAGTGTCTCCGCCCCCTTCCCCGAGCTGGGCGGCCTGAGCCCCTGGAGCTTCTCTCCGGGGGTCTTCAACGCGGACGCCCTCTCCCCTCCTCCACACTCCGAGTCCGAGCCCCCCGCCTTGGCCTTGGCCCGCTCCTTCTCCTTCTCCCTGTCCGTCTGGTTGACGGGCCCGGGGCTGGGAATGCCCCGTCCTCCAGCCTTGCCCAGGCCGGTCCCGCCCAGCCCCGAGCCGGGCTCCTTCAGACGGGAGCCCTGGCTGGCCGGGATGTGCGTGGTGCTGAAGGGCTTGACGCTCAGCTGGCCGCAGCCAGCGTCCATGCTGCTGCTGACGGGCCGTCCGGCCGCGGGCTTGGTGAGGCTGAGCGTGCTGGTCTTGGCCGGCCGGGGCAGAGAGCGGTACTGGACAGAGTTCCTGGCGCTGGGGGACAGGAAGCTGCTGTGCTCGCTGCCCGACACGTCCAGACTGGTTTTCCTGCTGTTGCCGCCGCCGCCGCACGCCACACGCCAACGGACGGTTTCACGGGGATGCCCGGAGGATTTGGGGATCTTGCCGACGGTGGCGGAGCCGCTGCAGATGGATGAGCCGTTGGTCGTCATGACGGTTGCCGTGCCGGCGGTGCCGTTGCCGAGTGACGGTGCAGGCTTCTTGTAGCCGAAGTTTCCTCCGGCGGTGGCGGGGCGGACCAGGCCGGACGGGGGGCTTACGCTGCTCGCCAGCCACGCCTACTCGCGGTTCTTTGCCGGCGTCCGAGCACGAGCGCTGCAGACCGGAGGACCGGATGGCCAGGCGAGACTTATCCACCACCTTGCCGTCAGACTTAGCTAGGGCTGGAGGGGGAGGGAGGGAGGGAGGGAAAAAGAGATCACTGAGACAGAAACAACATACCTTCCATTACTGAAACAACTACAATTCATTTCGCTTTGCACATCCAGTCCTACCTGGACACCTACGCAGGCTGTAACACTGCTCTTACTAAAGATACTCCACAGAAAGGTCAGGGACTTCAGTTAGACCCACCCTCATTCACCGGTATCATTCACTTACCCTCTGTTTCCACCCCTGAGCTAAAATAGACAACATTCCCGGAAAATGCGTCTGTACCGGACAGTGTGTGAGTGTGTGTGTGTATGTGTGTGTGTGAGAGAGAGAGCTGTGCGATTAACCCTGCAATGGAAAACTAGCGCTCAAACTGGTACGGTGTGTTTTAGTGTGTGATTCCTAATGACTGAGGTGGAACATGGCTCGATGACTCCCTACATGGTTCTGTGGGCCTCAGATCGAGCCTCCCCTCAGGTCAGGGTGTGTGGAGCTCACAGATGCTGAATCCTTTCCGGGGCTAATGGACTCGCTTTAACCACTGGCTACGAGAGGCATTCAATGACTCGAGTGGAAATTTGGGCTGAAAATAATATTTTAAAACGATGTTGGAGTGAGTAGGAATCATAGTGCACTGCTCCACACAGGCAATGGAGCACCAAGCCACACACACACACACACACACACCACACACACACACACACACACACACACACACACACACACACACACACACACAGCCCACAGACCCACACACACACACACACACCACACAAGACCCACATACACCAGTTCCAGATCTGTCTCTAATGGGAGTAGTTAGGGGAGGTTTATATTCATGGCGTTAACACAGTCAGAGGACGGCAGTTGGAGGAGAGACCCACCAGCGTGCTGCTCAGGGGACATCTGGACTCACTTACAACTATTTAAAAAGCCGACAACACACACACACACACACACACACACACACACATTAACAAAGTCACACACTCACCTTCAGATATAATCACACCACACGTACACACACTCACATACACGCCCCGAATCCCAGACATTAGCAGCTACTGGGCCCTGCTGAGGGACAAGTCCACTGGATCACAAGTTGTTGGTAAATGAACTGGGTTCACACACCCCTTCAGTAACTCCATCCATCTGTCAACCGCAAATCCAAACTCATTACACTAACACACAAGATTACGTGAGAGAGAAATAAAACACTAACAAACACTTTCTCTCTGTCTCTCTGTCTCTCTCTCCCTCTTTCCCTCCCTCCCTCACTCCCTCACTCCTAATTCTTTTTCCTCTCGGAGTAAGAGAAAACGTTAAATTCTGATTAACAGTGACATAAATGAGGCCTGATTTGCAGCACCCAGCGCTGAAGAGACAAAGCACATACTGCTGATGTCATCAGACAGATAGGATTCAGGCCTACTGTGTTACTAACTACCTCCATCCCTCATATCGACACTCTCTACAGAGAAGCCAGGGCCCGCATGCCTGGACCACCCAATGAGACTGTGGCATCACACACTGGGGACAGCTGAGACAAGTGGGAGTCACTTCAGATGGAGAAGGATTGCAATAAAACAAAGTTAGACAGACAGGCAGGGAGACAGGCAGGCAGGGAACCAGCTAGAACGAGAGGTGGAGGCACAGAGACAGACATGCAGCACATCAGACGACAGGCAGGCAGGCAGGCAAGCACACATTCAGACAGACAGGTCCACGGTCTCATGGAAAGAGGGAAGATGAAATGAAGATGTGCTTCCCAGATCTGTATTCATCACTTTCATTATTACACACCACAGCACACGCAGCCACACAGACCGACAGACAGACTGTGGTGTGGCTTTCTACATTCCTCCCAAGTGGCCTCATTCTGCTGTCATTCTGCTTTTTCAATGAGGAGTGTGCTTGTGTCATACCTAGTGTGTGTGTGTGTGTGTGTGTGTGTGTGTGGTATGGTTGGTGTCCATTCCATCTCATTCCTAAACAGAACTCTGCTGACAGCAAGCATCGCAGCGTGAACCTGCGTGAGTGTGTGTGTGAGTGCTGGTATGAAAAACATGCTCTTTCTAGGGACCAAAGTCGAAGATCTGAAGGAATCATGAACACCTTCAGTATACCAGTACACACCACCCAGGATCTCACACCTCTCTCTCTCTCCTCTCTCTCTCTCTCTCCCTCTTAAATCCTGCCATGCAGCCACACACACACACACACACCCCGTGAGACAGAAGAATGTCTCAGTCTCATGCTGTTGTCTTTATAAGGTTCTACTCTCCACTCAACAGAAACTGCTCCATCTGTTCCCATCCCTGTTCATCATCCAGCTAATTACATTGGACAACAGACAGACACATTAAGTAGGACATGTTGATAGAGTGATACTATTCAAATGAATACGGATAGCAGCCAGGTACATATATCACCGCCTTTTCAATGGATGTGTTTACCACGGCCAGTGTTTTAACACTGGCAGTGCCCCCTGAGTCTAACTGGCATACACTGGTTGGCACATATATCCTGTTTTGATGTTGTGTGTGTTTGAAAGTGTGTGTCTGCTTACGTAAAACTCACACAGATGGTGTGTTTAAAAAAGCCAGCTGCACAAACCGCGCCATTGTGCTCATTGTGTGTGTATGTGTGTGTATGTGTGTGTGTGTGGTGTTTGTGTGGTGTGCTTTGGTCCTAAATGTTAAGCGTTGATGGTAGTACATTGTTGGCTGGCACAAACAAACATCACAAACACACACACTGTACTGGTTGTTCTTGAGTACAAGGCCTTTATGTTAGCCATATAAATTGTGCCAGTCTGAAAATAAAGCGTGGATGGGAGAGGCTGGATCACTGGGCCAGAAAAACACAGCCTGTGTGGGTGTGTGTGTGTTTGAGAGAGAGAGAGGGGGGATGTCAGGAAGGGAGTGGGTGGCAAAGGGCGTTTGATACATGGCATTACCACCATAACCCCCCAGAGAGTAAGCTGCAGCTGTGGTAGTGTGTGTGTGTGTGTGTGTGTTTGTGTCCATACACCCTTTCGAGAGTGAAAGACTAAAAGGACAGAACGTGAGGAGGAGAGGAAAAGACTTGAAACCACGTCGATAACGGCGTAGGACGTTCCGCTCACCTGCCACTTTGAGCGCCCCCTGTGACGTGTACGTGATGGGAGAGGTGACTCCCACGGGCGGGTTACGCCCCCCTTTCTTCAGCGCGTTTGATTGGCTCAGGGTCTGCGGCTTCTTCAGCTCCCTCCCGCCCGTCTCTAAGCCCTCCCCCTGCGGCCGGGGCTTCTTCCAGCGGTTGGCCGACTCGGTCTTCAGGCTGCCCGTGTCGTACAGGCCGCCGCCCCCCAGGCTCTTGCGGCTGGGCTTGGTGTCGTCGCCGTCCCAGGAGAGGCCGCTCTCCACCAGAGAACGCTTCTCAGCGTCCGTACGCATCTGGAGAGAGAGAGGGGGAGAGATAGAGAGGGAGAGAGAGAGAGAGAGAGAGCGAGAGAGAAGGAAAGATAAAGGTGAGAGAAAGATGGAGTGAGCGATGGGGAGAGAAAAAGATGAGAGAGATGAAGAGAGAGATGGAGAGAGAGATAAAGATGAGAGAAAGATGGAGTGAGCGATGGGGAGAGAAAAAGATGAGAGAGAGAGATGAAGAGAGAGACAAAGTATTTAAACATCATTGCCGGGTCTGATGGTGTAAGTTCTAATAGTCACAAGAGATGAGTTCAGAAAGGCGTTCAACAAGCTCCCTTGCTCAAGTTGCTGGCATAACACGACACCCTGTCTACAGCTCTGGAATAACATGTCCCTCAGACCAAAGCCACAAGACACACACACACACACACACAGACACACAAGTATACACACAGCTGCATCATCTCCACTCTATCTATCTAATGCTCTACTTTGACACTTCAAAGAGGAGCTAACCCTGAGGTTGACTTTAACCAGAGAGGAGCGCCTGGCTGACACACGCACGCACGCTCGCACACACCCGCTCGCTCGGCTGACACAAGCATGCACGCCTGGCTGACACACACACCCGCTCGCCTGGCTAGCACACACACCCGCTCGCCTGGCTAGCACACACACCCGCTCGCCTGGCTAGCACACACACAC
Source organism: Mallotus villosus (assembly GCA_903064625.1). NCBI lineage: Eukaryota > Metazoa > Chordata > Actinopteri > Osmeriformes > Salangidae > Mallotus > Mallotus villosus. The sequence goes on along the minus strand of CAEFZP010000136.1, from coordinate 285,025 downwards.
GCTCGCCTGGCTAGCACACAGGCCTACGGAGCAGAGACAACAAACAGCCCAGTCTGGAGGTAATCCAATAAGGGAAAATGTCAAACAATGACCTAAAGGAAATAAGAAATGGAGGTCATGTTTGTGTTAAGGCCTGACGTGTGTGTGTCTGTGTCTGTGTGTGCTCTCGGGTTCATCATAGGAAGAAGATGATTTCTCAGGAAGCTTTTGGTACTTTGGTCCAATTGCACAAGGCCTCCAGCCTGCATAGCCGTGTGTGTGTGTGTCCACGTCAGGTTGGTATATTATACAACAATGCCCTCAAGACTAATATGGCAAATTCCTCCTTTATTAAAACCAACAGACCCCCTGAAAAGCTTCACATTGTCTGTGGAATGTGAACGTTTGTCTGTGGAATGTGTGTGTGTCTGTGCGTGTGTGCACTGAGACGTGAACACTGAGACAGAGTTTGGGAACACTTTGTCTCTAAACATTGTCTCTCTTTCATCTTTCCCCTGTGCACTCGTTGTGCCCCTCTCTAACGGGTCGCCCTCCCTCCCCCTCCCCCTCCCCCTCCCCCTCCCTCCCCCTCCCCCTCCCTCCATCTCTCCTCCTGCGTGGTGAGTGAGGGCCCAGGGAGCAGGAAGGAAGAGGGATGCTGGGAAGGTCGCCGGGGCCTCAGAGGAAATGAGAAATGACGAAAGACAGAAAGAGGGAGAGAGAGAGAGCGAGAGAGAGAGAGAGAGAGAGAGAGAGAGAGAGAGAGAGAGAGAGATATTGCCGCAGTAAGCCATGTGTATTTGGCACTATGGGATGGAGGCTTCATGTTGGTAGCTATGGCAATGAATTATGCTTTAGGGGGTGGTAATGGTTTCTATGGCTACTGTTACTGGCGTGATGGGAGGGGCCGCGGGTCTTTGCTGGCCCGCATGCGGAACTGCAGATGGCTTTGTGTGCGCGTGTGTGAGTGTGTGCGTGTGCGAGAGAGTGTGTGTGTGAGAGAGTGAGAGTGTGTGTGTGCGTGTGACAGTGTGTGTGTGTGTGTGACAGTGTGTGTGTGTGCAGATGGCCGTGTTCTAGACATGTCCTTCAGTGTACCGGAGGAGACAAAGCCCCGTTCCGCACCCTCAGCATCCCAGTGCTGAGGTTGCTATGGTTACGCTGCGTCTCTCTCGTTCTCTCTCCCTCCCTCCCACTACCACAGCTATAGGAGCCACACTGCGGAGGTGTGACCTATATCAGACAGACTGAGGAACGCCGCCCACACACACACACACACACACACACACACACACAAGCAAGCACACACACACACACACGCAGGCACACACACACACACTTGTCTGACGCCTTTGCTGCTGCAGCTAGACCTATAGGAGAAATATGATCAGTCAGCATGATTATGAACTCAATGTGGGATAACTGTGAGTGTGTGTGTGAGAGAGACTGTGTGTGTGTGTGTGTGTGTGTGTGAGAGAGAGACTGTGTGCACCATCCTCTCCTCCCTTGTAGTGTGTAGTGGCTGGAACAAGTGCAGTGCACGATATATTGATTGTTTTGCAGGAGGTGTAAAAGAGCGTTTGTACAGCAATCCTTATTATCCTATAGATAACCCTACCACAGCATGTGTGTGTGTGTGTGTGTGTGTGTGTGTGTGTGTGTGTGTGTGTGTGTGTGTGGTGCTTATGGAGAGTGTGACATCTCTCAGCCTATCATCAATACTGAACTGGATAAACTGGGATCAATAGTCCTGAATAGAGTGGGTTAATCTGTCAGTGTCCATTTGTGTGTGTGTGTGTGTGTGTGTGGTGTGTGTGTGTGTGGTGTGTGTGTGTAGGTATCTGTGTGTGTGTGTGTGTATGTAGGTATCTGTGTGTGTGTGTGTGTGTGTGTGTGTGTGTGTAGGTATCTGTGCGTGTGTGTGTGTGTGTGGTGTGTGTGTGTGTAGTTATCTGTGTGTGTGTGTGTGTGTGTGTATGTAGGTATCTGTGCGTGTGTGTGTGTGTGTGTGTGTAGGTACAGTATCTGTGTGTATGTGTGTGTTCCTCACCACAATGGCGGAGTTCCGTCGGGAGCCGATGGGTGTGGTGGGGAGGGAGGTGAGGGTGGGGCTGGCGTTGAACTCCTCTGAGCTGAGGTTGTCAGAGCCGTCACTCAGGCCGCTGCTGATGGAGCTGCTCTCGTCCCAGCTGCAGGAAACAGGAAACAGGAAGCAGGAAGTGACCGTTAGAACCACACAGGTCAGCACTGGTTACTCATCAAGCATTTTACCAACCCGTCGAAAGAATCCTAGACGTAAAAAAAAATACTTGAATAAGTAGATCGAAATGAACCTGACAGTGCACCCCTCCTAATCCACACGCACACGTGTTTCCCCCGTCTATTAATCTTCTCAATGTGTGCACGTTCGCTATGAACCCTCTCCCAGATAAGTTACATCAGCAGCCGTCTGCTCCCTTATCTCCATATCTCCTGCTTGTCCAATGAAATATTCATTGCGAGAGAAGCTATATTTATAGCAGTGATCTACATACTGTACTGTATCAGCCTGGTTTTAACACTTTCACACAAGACTTTCACACCCTGACTGTACACACACACACACACACACACACACCAACCCTTCGCACATGCAACACTCGAGCACACACACAAAGACGCATTCGCACGCAACAGACACTGACGCATACACACACGCTATCAGACTATCTGGCTGTTGCCTCCTACACACTCTGTCTGGGTCTGAGTATTCCTCCCGTAACCCGGGCGACCGAGGCCTGTTCTGTCACCCAGGACTGGAGAGTGTCTGTGGAGCAGGCAGGCGGTCCCACAGGCCCCATGAGGATGGGACGCTGCACACGGTGACCTGTAGGAGCCGGGCAGGAGGGGGGGGGTGGGGTGTGAGGGTGTGCGTCCATCTGGAGAGGGGAGGTTAGAGGCACTGTATGTGGGTCAGGGACAGGAAGGTAGGGGGGGGTGGGTTATATGGGGGATCTCATTTATCTCATGAGGTTGGGAAGTTAAAGTGTGTGTGTGTGTGGTGTGTGCTGTACTGTATGGGGTCAATGGGTAATGATACTGGGAGGCGTTCTATAAGGTCGGGTCTAATGAAGGGTGGGGCAGTGGGGGAGGAGGGGGCAGGGCAGGAGGAATGGGGGAGTTTGCCTTCCGGATGGGTGCCTGCGTGGGTCACACTGTACCCCGGGGGTAGGTTAGAGGGGCGAAAGGAGGAGGGGGTGAACGAGTGAATGACAAGCTTTCCTCTCGCGTCCTGTCTGGCCTTTGGATATGAGACGCGAGCGCTCCAACACATCGCCCTGGAAACACGAGCGCGTCTCCAGTCGCTGTCCTCCCGACCTGTCAGTCAAATTAAGGTCAGGAGATCCCAGCCGAGGGAGACCCGAGAGAGAGAGACCCGTGAGAGAGATCTGTCTGGATCTCACTTCCGTTTCTGACAGTCTGGCGGATAGCGCTTATAGTGTCTGGGCTCCGTCCCAGGCTTCAAAGAGAAGAAGTCTTTGATGGTCCGCACACCACCTCCACACGGAGCCCACACTGCGCTCTGCATGCCGTATCACCTCTAAACCCACCATACTGTGCCCTCTACACTCACAATAAGCTGACTGATATTGGCTCCCACACACACACACACAAACACACACACACAAACACACACACACACACACACACACACACACACACACTGGAGGCTGGTAGAGATAAGCTTCACAGACACCGGACTGGCTATTTATAGACCATGCAGGTAGGACACACATGACTATTGATGAACGTGAAACAGCAGAGTAGCTGTTGATAAGAGTGCTGAGATAAGAGCGTAGCCGTGTGACAGAAGCTCACTGCTAAAACGGCTCGCCCATCTGCTAACAGAAGAATGCCCATCATAGACAGGATCACATGGGCAAGGCGTGTGGGTGGTGGGTGTCTCTCGTTCGGCCATATCACAGATTCCAGAGATTCTACCCAGCCCAGATGGCACATACCGATACTTTCTCTCAGACGAGAGGAGGGCCGGACTAATGGAACTATGTTTCCTAGACACTCATAATAAACTAATTGAATTTGTATAACCTTTAGCTTTTTATAGGCAATGTCGCATAGGGCTGTTCGTACGCCCATAGAACTCCAACCTAAACCTACCAACCTAAAGATAATACATGTCCTCTGTATGGCTGTCTGATCCAGTCCTTAACGGGTAGAAATATAACGGTCTGGGGACTTAGCGACCAGCACTTAACACAAACACCATGAATTACCACACACACACACACACACTCACCGGCGAGATCACACAGACGGTAAACGGCCTGTCCTCGCTGAGTGTGTGCAACACTAACAGAGTTATGATGCAGAATCAATCCTCCAGGCAGACACTCTGTGTCTCATCGCCCGCTCGCTGGACGAGGTCTCCGAGGCGTCGTCGGGTCTCCTCTAACTGGCTGGTAATGAAACGCTGCTCCTCAGCTGGGAGGATGACAACGCCGAAGACACGTTCTGGAGCCGGAACATGGCTGTGCTCTCTGCTAGAACATCTAGCCTCTCTGCTAGAACGGGTAGCCTATCTGCTAGAACATCTAACCTCTCCACATCCAACCTTTGTCATAGAGCAGTTAACCTCTTTGCTAGAGCAACTCACCTCTCTCTATCTAACCTTGACATTGTAATAGAACAGCTGTCCTCTGTGATAGAAGGGCTCGTGTCTCTGTAGTGGGGCCCTAGGTAAGACCAGCTGGCCTGTCTGCTAGAAAAGCCTCTATAAAACAGCAAGCCTCCATGTTGCTTTCTCTGGACCGAGACACTGAGACACTGATTTGACTGATGGCAGCCTGGTCGATAGCTGTTTCCCACTCTGCCGTGCTGAAAGCTGGGCCAGGCGGAGAGGCGGAGTGGATAGGTGAGGAGAGAGGAGGGAGGGAGGTGTGGAACAGGGGAATAGGAGGGAGGATGGGAGAACCAGTGAGAGAACAGATAATGGCGGGAAAAGGGAGTGGCAGGGTGAGGCTACGGAGAGATTTGGAGAAGGAGGGGACGAGAGGGGACGAGAGGGGACGAGAGGAGACGAGAGGAGACGAGGCTGTCGAGCGGCGAGGAGAGGATGAAGAACGAGAAGATGCGGAGAGGAGCGGGCGAAGGAAAGTAGAACCTCCTCATACCACTCATCCTTCAAGTGGATCCGTCAGTCCTCCCGCGTCCCTGCTCGTCAAACAGCTGCGGACCTCCTCTCCTCCTCCTCCTCATCCCTCCTCCACCCCCCCCCACCCCTCCTTCCTCCTGTAGCAGCTGCAGACACTGCAGGCTAATATTAGCTCTCCGTTCATCTCAGTCACACTGTCTCCTATTAGCTCATGTTTCGGGTGACTCTTTGATTAATCTCCATCAAACCCTAGTCCCCGTGACAACTTAATACGTCGTAATTGGGCACTTGAACATGTATATACATGTCTGGCCAACTAACAAACACACATGCATGCAGCCACACGCACACACGGCTAAAACCTCATTTGATACAAAGTGAGAGAAGGCTCTGATGTTTTGATTAGACCAGACATATGGGACTGTATGTAGCAACAGCTTTAGACCAATCAGGCCTGAGGGAGGGGGAAAGGTTCACAGACCTGGAACTAGACATAAGAACATCATGACACTGAACAATAGCTTCTTCTTAATAATCGAATGAACAAAATGGCCATCGATATGGATTTGATTTGGTCTCCTATAAATTAGGACCATGGTGAAGTGCTTGATATTAAAGCCATCCATCCTTTCAACAGAACATTGCCCAACAGGCACATGTGAAACACATACGCAAGAGACACAGAGAGAGAGAGAGAGAGAGAGGAAAAAAGAGAAAGAGAGAGAGACAGGCAGAGAGAGAGACAGGCAGAGAGAGAGAGAGAGAGAGAGAGAGAGAGAGAGAGATTGGTGTTAGGCAGGCCCCAATGATGTGGCATAAAAGCTAGACTGAAAACATTCAATATAAATGCTTTGTAGATCAATAAATATCATCACCGGTGCGATAAACAGAGCACACGTCGTTTGTTCTCCTGTGCCTCAAACACAAACGGCTTTCACATGAATCTGAATTGCTCAATAGACTAAAACCTCACTGAGAGCTAAACACCCCTGGCTCGTGTTAATGGCCCTCTGTGTCTCTCTATGAATACCATGGAGATAATTACCCCCAACCCACCCCAGAAGCCCCGGTGGAGCGCTCATTATCACAAACACTGTTCTTCTCTTCTCCCTCCGTCCCTCTCCCCTCTCTCCTCTCTCCTCCCCTCTCCCCTCTCTCTCCTCTCTCCTCTTCCCTCTCCCCCTCAATGATCCCTTCTTCTCGTGGCCACTTGTAACATCGTATCTGGGGCCGTTAGCCCGGTCCGCTCCTCCCTGCTAACGCTGCACTCTGCTTATCTCCTCCCTCGCTCTCCGTCGTTGCACTTTCCCTTTTTCTGCTTCGCTGACTTTGTCTGCCCTTCCCTCAGGGAGACGGAGAGAGGAGATCCAGGAGAGAGAGAGAGAGCAGAGGTGCTCGCTCGCTCGCTCTGTAGACGGACACGCCTTGCCTGTGTCCTGCAGGAGCGCTGCTACCCGGGAAGAGAGAGAGAGAGAGAGAGAGAGAGAGAGAGAGAGAGAGAGAGAGAGAGAGCAGAGGTGCTCGCTCGCTCTCTGGACAGACACGCCTTGCCTGGGTCCTGCAGGGGCGCTGCTACCCGGGAGCTGGGCCAGTTGTGTGAGAGCCATTGATTTGTAGACAGGAGTTTCTCTCCCTCAAAAGTGAGATTAGATTCGGCCGTGTTGTTGAGGCCAAGCCGACAGATCACAGCCATGCATTTGAAAAAACCTTGGATGAAAAGGTTTCTGCGTGAGAAGAGAATCGGGGGAGTTCTACTGCCCAGTCAGAGTTCACTAGGGCCTGTATTTGCACTGGCTTGTCTATATGCTCAACAGTGTTGCCGGTGGAAACCAATCAGCTAATCACCTCACCAATGTTGCTCTGGGTAGAGTGCTTGCCACACTTTATCTATAGAGGAAACATAAACGTCCATTACTGGACAGATCGATGGGAGGAGAGCTCTAACTGCCAAGGAGAGACTGGCAGGGCCCTGAAGAACTCATTAAACACCACAGAGAAACAGAGAAATGGAAACAGAGAGACAGATGGATTAGACAGGTAGAGAGAGGGAGAGAGAGAGAGAGAGAGATAGGAGAGAGACAGGGAGAAGGAGAGAGAGGAGAGACAGGGAGAGACAGAGATAGGAAGGAGAGAGAGAGAGAGAGAGAGAGAGAGAGAGAGAGAGAGAGAGAGAGAGAGAGAGAGAGAGAGAGAGAGAGAGAGAGACAGAGAGACATAGAGAAGAGAAAGAGAAAGAAAGAGAGAGACCGATGTGAAGGAGGCGGCTGCACGGAGATGGATGTAGGAGCGTGTGGAACCTTGACGTGGTGGTGAGGCTGAGCCGTACAGACGGTGTAATGATAAAAGAGTCTTCTTCTCTCCAGAGGGACACGAGGACGCTCCCTCCCTGCTGAGCCAGAGGATGGAAAGTCCTCCAGCAGACCCTGCGGACAGGAACTTTCCGTCCCGGCTGTTAAAATCCACATCACGTGTTTTTTGACCGAAAATGTCTAAATCAGACAGTAGCAGTGATGTGTTTCCAGGCGGGTGGAAAGTTGGGCCGTGCCAGAAGGGTGCCAGCTTGGCACTGCCGGGGAGCCTATAGAACGTCTCCATTCTGTCTCTGACTCCAGAACACAAACACACTGTGGAGGAGTGGGTCTGTGTGAGAGACGGTGTGCATGCATGTGGGTATGAGTCCATGTGTGTGTGTGTGTGTGGTGTGTGTGACGGGAGTATCATGAGAAAGAGCTTTTTTATCTGAAAGGAGAGAGAGAGACAAAGAGAGAGACGGAGAGAGAGAGAGAGAAAAGAGAGAGAGAGAGAGAGAAAGAGAGAGAGAGACCACACCTGTCCAGACACACATGAGCTAAAACACAGACACCCAATCTGATTCCAGTCGTGATACAGTCAGAGCAGGTGTAGAGACACAATCTAATATTGTCCTGGAGCAGTCGAGCGCCTGATAAACATCAATCATATGACCATGTGGTGAGAGGCTTATATATAACCAGAGAGGTCCAGCAGCCCCATCGCAGCCCCATCGCAGCCCGTCTGACCAGTGCAGGGTCTGGGCTTTTAAATAACCCCACCTACTTTTAAAAGCAGTAGTCATTCCTAACAGTACACTCTGTGCTTGCAGAACTGTACTCTGGTGGTTAAGTCATCACTCACTCCATTAAAGAGTGGTCAGCTGGGTACAGAGCAGCTCTAAAAGGGATGACTACATTTTATCACATCATTACCCAGACTCACACAGACACCGTGACACGCGCGGACGGACAGACACAGACACACACACCACACAGGCACACACACACACACAGGCACACAGACACACACACACACACACACACAGACACACAGACACACAGGCACACACACACAGTGACTCATGAGCCGTGGAGGGCAGCAAGACCAACCACACCCTTTGGCCCGTCCTGAGTCTGTTGTCACTGGCCGGTGGAGGGACCTGGCACAACTGCACTTCATTGGCCAATCCCCATCTGAGAGCTGCAGCCAGGAAGGCCTTTGTTCCTCAGACGGAGCGGAGGACCAGAGCGGAGGCTTCTCTCTAATGGAGGAGCGTGCTCGTGTGTTTGCATCGCTGCACAACAAACCAGGATCTACATACACGGTGCAGCCAACTGGAAGGTGGGCGTGGCCGGGTAGGAAACAAGCACAGATGGTCCCCAATATGGGACCCTGGACCCCGCTATCCAGCTTATCACCCGAGCCGACAAACACACACACACACACACACACACACTCACAGATGCCTGGGCCACCTCAGTGTCTTTAACGCCGGAGCAGATTGCCCTGACAGGACCAATTTCTACACAAGCCAATCAAAGGAGGATAGACATATAGATAAACACAGTGATGAAACGTGCTTGTATAAGACAAGCATGCCGCACTGTGGCTGTACGGAGGACATGTTAACAGCACGATATCCTCAATGGAAGATAGCTAGAGTTTAGACACGTCATTTGCTGGCGACCAGATAGATATAGTCATGGCCTACTACATGTAAGTCTTAACCTCCGGCATGCCAAGCTATGACACAGACATAACAAGGTCTAGCTATTTAGTCTACGTGGGGAGACGTATAGCTACATATCTTGCTTTCGGGTTTAGATGACGTGTTTCGTTTCAGCTGTGGACATATGACCGTTATGGTGGAGATTATAAAAAAGGATCTCGTTTGAGCTACACACGTGTCCACTGGTTTCCTTGACGATGGTTTGTGTCCGTTCGGGGCTCTCCTACTGAGTCAGACAGTAAACAGTGTTGTGAGTCAGTCCTGGTACGCTGAGGTCTGGCCAGGCCTGGGGAGGGCCGGCCAGTAGACGCAGCAGTACGGAGGTATTACTAGGGCTTATACAGTAGGCTGGAGTTAATGACCACATCATTACTGCTAATTCCATCTGTCACCAGGATCAGACCAGGACAGTGTGTGTGTGGGGTGGGGGGTGTGTGTGTGTGTGTGTCTCAAAGTGGCCATCGCTACTGACGAATTGATTGCTCCTTTTTCTGTTGAGGCCTCATACAGGTCAGGGGTGGCCTGAGGGTTTCAGAACAGAGATACAAACAAACTCTACTCTCCCTCCCTCCCTTCCTCTCTCTCTCTCTCACACACACACAGACACACACACACACACACATACACACACACACACACACACACACACACATTTGACACCAAACTGCCACAATCCCTTCACCATTGTCCCCAGGAGTGAATACTCAAATAAGCTGTCAGGGAAGTGTGATGTTAGCTAGTGTTTAAACAGGCATCTGGACATCCAGTTCCCCAAGGCTTCCCCCCTGTCCGCCTCACAGTCTGTCAGAGGACGGGGGAGAGGGGACTGTGCTGAAGGAGAGAGGGGTCTGTGCTGAAGGGGAGAGGGGACTGTGCTGAGGGAGAGGGGACTGTGCTGAGGGAGAGGGGACTGTGCTGAAAGGGAGAGGGGACTGTGCTGAAGGGGAGAGGGGTCTGTGCTGAAGGGGAGAGGGGACTGTGCTGAGGGAGAGGGGACTGTGCTGAGGGAGAGGGGACTGTGCTGAAAGGGAGAGGGGACTGTGCTGAAAGGGAGAGGGGACTGTGCTGAGGGAGAGGGGACTGTGCTGAGGGAGAGGGGACTGTGCTGAGGGAGAGGGGACTGTGCTGAGGGAGAGGGGGACTGTGCTGAGGGAGAGGGGACTGTGCTGAGGGAGAGGGGACTGTGCTGAAAGGGAGAGGGGACTGTGCTGAAAGGGAGAGGGGACTGTGCTGAAAGGGAGAGGGGACTGTGCTGAAAGGGAGAGGGGACTGTGCTGAAAGGGAGAGGGGACTGTGCTGAAAGGGAGAGGGGACTGTGCTGAAAGGGAGAGGGGACTGTGCTGAAAGGGAGAGGGGGACTGTGCTGAAAGGGTGTGTGTCTGTTTGGGACTTCGCACGGGGACACATTCTACACGTGCCTAGTGCTCTTTGAGTGGAAAGTCAAAGCACTAAAAAGGCAATGGAACACATCCAATCTCCTGGTCAACCATTTTTCTCCCTCTTTCCTTCTTACCGCTGAAGTGGGGTGAGGGAGGTGGAAAGAACAGAGACATCCACAGATGAATGAAGAGAGAGATGGATGGATAAATAATAGAGACAACAGAAGGAGAAGAGCTGGCCAGTGTCCAGAGCGGAGCTGACTCTGACTCCGCTCCGGTCAGACAGCTCGTGAACATCTCCTCTCCAGGGTTGGACCATCTGTCTGGCTCTCCCAGAAGCCCAAGAAGAGAGCAGCAGTCTTTGGCCTTCCACCACCACAACCTTCCCCAGCATGAGACGAAACAGCCCCGTGTCTGGTCACTCGAAGGTTCATATGAGGAAGACGTACTGCTCGATAAACCCCAAGTCAAGTTCACTATATAAGGAACTCTAAAGCTCTATACGGTGTGGACCTTTAATGTCACAACTGAAAAGAACAAGAGGACCATAAAAGGTCTGGTTGATGTGGAGAAGAAAGACCAGATTCGAGATCTGGGAGGGAACCTGGAGAGGAAACAGACCGAGGAGGATTCTTCTCAGCTTCCTGTCAAGCCAAGGTCAGAGGTCAGACCAGAACATGCCGAACACGTATCCATCACAGACCACACCCCTTTTCGACATCCTCCTTATTCTGCTGTTCCTCACAGCTGCACCTCTGAAGATCGGTAGGTTAACTACAGCCATTTATACAGAAGTGCATCAAGACTGAATAGAGCCATGTGTTATATTCCCCAGGGGTCCAATACGACTTGTATGTTACCAATATGACCTAGTCATGTGTCGGCCTTTCTATGTCCTGAAGTTCTCCCTGAAGTTCTCAGCAGAACTGCACAGGAAGTTCTATAAGGGACGGTTTCCCCAAGGAGCTGGGAGCTCTTAAATGACCCCATAAAGAGGTCTGGGGGAGTAGAGGCTAGGCTAAGCTAGGCTACACCCCAACCTCAGCTCCAGGAGATGACCTAGGAAAGAGTGTGCGGGAGAAAAGAGGGGGGGGCACCCGAGGAGCTGAGGCCCAGGACAGGGGCTCAATCCCGGGGTCAAGTTTCCACCGCTTCCAGAGCTGTCAGCTGACCCAACTGCCGTGGCCGCTCTCTCGTGTGAGTTAGCGGCGCAGAGGGGATGTTTTGGTTTGAAAAAGAGGGGAAGAGAGGGAAGAGTAGGGAGGTACCACTTTTGAATGAAGCACACTCCTCCCAGGTCGGCTCTTAACTTGAAGCAGCTGTGTCTGTGAGAGAGTAGTGTGCCACACACACACACACACACACACACACTTCTAACAGCTGCCCTCACCACTGGTGTACAGTTGGACAGTGTAACAAAGCTTGGAGCGATGTCAACAAAGAAATGAGCACGGCACCAGTGTACGGAATAGAACAAACAGCGAGCCTCGCTGTAGAACAGACCCCCTGACTCCACTGCAGCACTCACACCCTCAAGGACAGAAGTGGTGGGAGCCAGCAGAAAATAGGGATGTTGGATGGTTTGACCCAAAGAGCCCCCAGACGATGGCAAATACTGGTGTGTGTTACTGTAGCGTTCTGTGTGTACAGCAACAGGATCACACTATCAATGTCTACACAGCTGTGTCCTGCCAACTCACACACACACACAGAGACACACAGACACAGAGCAGATGGGGAGATATGTGTCTGGGTGATGTAAGAGTTGTGGACACGAAGAGGTAGTGTTATAATATAGTTAACAGATGTCCCATGCAGAGAAACAGACAACAGATTTACCATCTACATAAGCCACTTGAGGAACAGCGACATATTGGACTTGATCTAGTACGGATGCCAGCTCTGTGACAGGAAAAAACACTGTCTCCAGACTTTCGATGATCAATGCTATCATGGCGTGTGTTCATACGCTGGTGGGCTGCTAGGGCTAGAAGGCATCGCAGCATCACTAATGGACCCTCCGAGGAGAGAGTCTGGTGGGTGGACACAGCCAAGACAAGAGGCTGCAGTACCACTACTGAGGGAGGGAGGGGGAGGGAGGGAGGGAGGGAGGGAGGGAGGGAGGGAGGGGAGGGAGGGAGGGAGGGAGGGAGGAGGAGGGAGGGAGGGAGGGAGGGGAGGGAGGGAGGGAGGGAGGGAGGGAGGGAGGGAGGGAGGGAGGGAGGGAGGGAGGGAGGGAGGGAGGGAGGGAGGGAGGGAGGGAAAATAACTCTAAGGTCCAAAGTGTCTACCTAAATGAGTATCAAATGTGATTGAAAACTTTAGTTCAAGTAAATCAAGTGGTACAAAGAGACTATAGATGGCTGTAGAACACCACCAACCACCTGCCAAAGGTTGTCCAAACACCGCCTGAACAAAAAGAATAAAAGGACCATTGACTGGAGCTGGGATAGTCTTTCACTTCTCCTGGCTGATATAAAGCAGACACACATTAAAACACACACACACACCTTTTAATGTTAATGCAGTAGTGGTGCACCCAATGTGTATGTGTGCGTGCAAAACCCATTACACAGTGATGGACAGATCAGCTGCATTTTGTCCGGGACAGTATATATGTTTCCCTTACTGTCGCTCATACACCAACACTCTCTCTCTCACACACACACACACACACACACACACAATCAATGCCTAACCAACAACATTCCACAATGCTAATCAAAACACACTCTTCACATTACGCCTCTCACAATCCGGCTCCTACAGACAGATGAACACAAACAAACAGACACACATTCAAACATAATCCCTCTCGCAACAGCGACAGCTCCAACAAACAAACAGAAACCACAAGAAGGATCGATCTTCCCTCCAAAGGGACTCATTCCACTGGAAGAACTCTGCACGCTGACAGAACGACTGTGAAACATCTACTTAGCACTCTGATTTCTTACTAAGTACTAAGTTACTCTGTGTCTTTAGAGACTGGGGTGGATCTCTCTGCAACTCTGGCCCTCCTCCAGCACCCTGCTTTGGTGCTGTGTGTCTAGGTACGGGTCCACACACTGGCTTTGATGAAACAGAGAACCACACTAAACCACAGGGAGTACCACCTCATGAAAATATGAGCCCTGTTTGTGAACACAGACTCCTATGTGATAAAATGTGTGTATGGGTGTGTGTGTGTGTGTCTGTGTGTGTGCATGTGTGTGTGTCTGCGTGTGTCTGTGTGCATGTGTGTGTGCGTGTGTGTGTCTGCGTGTGGCAGAAAACGCAGGTTACAAGCATCTGTTGCTTCACTTCCAGGTTTGCAACATGACCTTGAAGAGAGCAGCTGATCATGAAACCAGCACAGTGAACACGTCCATCAAAACACACGAGTTCAACTCAGCGTCGACACGTCCATCAAAACACACGAGTTCAACTCAGCATCACCGAGGCTCCATCTGACTCGGTTTCAAGGTGAGGATATGTATCAATCAAAAAAACGAAACAAAAAAAAACACTTTCGGTGGCTGAGTCATCAGTGTTCATGTTTGCAAAACAAGGCGACATGGCCAGCCCTCGCCCATGTCAACACAGGCCCTTTGTCCACATATTATGGGTGTGAGAACATGCCTTTGTGTGAGTCTGTTTTAACTCCTGATACCAGAGACTCCTGATAGCAGTACAAGCCTCATTAAACAGGTCCCTAGTTAGGTTAAGGGTTAACTAGTAAAAGCAGTGTAAGCCTAAATGAGACTGCAGGGCCACTAACAAACCTGCCACCAACAGGAAACTGTAAAACCCCCGGCCTTTGGTGTCTTTAGTTACAAATTCTCCACTGCAGCAAGTCAATGTATGTTCACTGGGTGGTGGGCACTTGTGCAAATACAATAACTTGTAGCAGTTTCAGTGAAGTCAAGATATTTCACAAAATAAATTAAAGATGTATTAATAAAGTTGACGTAAGAGTAGGACAAGGGCTTGGGTGTGACATGAATGTCAGAGCAGACAAGGAAACTGTCAGTCAATAAACAGGTTGTTCAGAGAATCAGTTGATTAGGATATACGGGTATGGGAAGGTCGAGCAAGTTAATGTAGTGTTCAGAGAAAAACACACGCACACACACACACACAGACACAGACACACACACACACACGCACACGCGCACTCGCACACACACACACAACAGTGACAGTTCACTGGAGAGAGAGTGGTTCTTGGAGTGGGTTCATGATGACTCGATAGTGACCTAATGGACGTGTCAGTGTGTTGGCTCGGACTGCTTACTACATCTCCTCATGATGCATGAATTCTGTTTAGGATAAACACACATTTATGTGATAAGTCTGATGACGATATTTGACTATATTGACTTTCAACTATGTTACAGCCATTAGGACTGTACATTGTGTGTTAGTGTGTGTGTGTGTGTGTGGTGTGTGTGTGTGTGTGTGTGTGTCTGGTCGTCTGGTCTGTGTGTTTGGCTGAGTATCAGTCTTTGACAGCCAGGCTATGTAAGCACAACAGTCCAACTAAAACACACAGATAAACACACACCCTGACTCGCCTGGCGGGAGTCTGAGATCACTGACTGTTCAGCCAGTCTGTACGTGTGTGTTTGTGTGTGTATGTGTGCAGTAGCTTCAAGCGCAGGGCTGATCCTGATACTAGAGTGAGAAGCTTGATGGAGAGATGCGTGTGCGACCGTGTGTGTTGGTCGCACAGGAGGAGGGGGGGACGGGGGGGGTCTAATGGCTCGATCAGACCACTCTGCTCTAATGGGTTTACATAAAGGGTCGATGGGGGTCAGAGGTCAGTTCCCCAAAAAGAGCAAAAACAACCTCCTCCCCTGTCACAGTCCCAATCAATACTGTTAGCAGTGGAACTTCTGTGTCCCTTTCTTAGCTGGTCTCCTTGAAAGAGGTCTTCCGTTTATGTTAACTCAACCCCATTATGTGTGCCTGTGTGTTTGCATGCGTGTGTGTGCATGCGTGTGTGTGTGTGCATGTGTGTGTGTGTGTGTGCACGACAGATGGAGAAAGAGATGGGCCATGACAAAAAGAGAGAGGATATAGGGAGTATGTTAAAAAAAATGCATGTGTGGGCACATTTTCCTTTTAATCCGCCTATTCGCCAACATAAGACTCTGATTAGATAATTCTCACATGGCATACGCATAGGTGGGCACACACTTGGCACAGGGGCTTGCTGTTTTTACCCAATCACAGGAGATACCAGAAGAAGGCGTTGGTGGAGAGGCGTTAAAATGTAGGTCACACACACAGAGAATGCAGTCTCCGGTCCCGCATCGGATCAATGCAAGTATACACACCCACATAGCTGCTCTGAGAATCGCCAAGCAGTTGTCATCTCACTCTCACATAACAATGAGCTCCCAACTTCACACTCTTACAAAAGCCAGTATAGGACTATTTAAAGGATACACACACACACACGCACAAACGCTTGTGCGCACACACAAACACAATTCATCTATGCCCCTCACCAATCACTGGTCGATTGCCTATACAACAATCACCCGACGTTATAGCGACACTTCCATTCAAAGAATAGACATCCTCTTACTAACGCGAATTGCGGAGAAAAAAAGATCTCATTCAAATGCCCAGACAACTAAGCCATGTTAATCATTTGCATTGGGATCGGCGGAACATTCGTCCGACAGAAAGCGCACATTTAAAGTACCCTTTAGAAAAGTAGAAGAGGGCTTTGAAAATCTTCTCTCATAATGCATGTATCTATTTTGGATATTTCTGTCATAAGAAGTCTGCTGCTTTAGGTAGCCTAAAGTCTACATTGATCACTGAAATGCTTCCTTCCCTCCCTTTTACGCACCGCAGCCTACAGTGCAATATCAGTCACCTTTCAACTACTCAATCTCAATTTGTTTTTTTCTCTGAGCAACTGTAAACCGCCTGTCATAGTTAACATTAAGGAAAAAGAAACGGTCAACTTGACTTCAGACCCAACCACATCAGCAACGAATTGTCGACCCTTAAGCCGGAAACGAGCAGCATTGTACATAATGGGAAATTACACGTCCGCGGCTCTCATC
This sequence comes from Mallotus villosus, assembly GCA_903064625.1. Lineage (NCBI taxonomy): Eukaryota > Metazoa > Chordata > Actinopteri > Osmeriformes > Salangidae > Mallotus > Mallotus villosus. The sequence goes on along the minus strand of CAEFZP010000136.1, from coordinate 268,429 downwards.
CCTTACCTTGACAGAAAGTGCATTGTCCTCCCTGCACGCTGCGCCGGTAGCTGCAGCATTTTCCCGTTAAGCACGCGCCCGCTCATCCTTTACGCGGCTTTGTTCCCGTTTGGCATACTACGGTACGGTATAAGCAAAATAAATCCACCGGGTTCTCTCCGCTGCTCTTAATGGTAACCGCCTGTATGAGTCTGCGCTACTGACACACTCCCGCAGTGGCGCTTCACTCTTCCCGACTCACATGGAGGAAGAGAGAGAGAGAGGGAGGGAGGGAGGGAGGGAGGGTGGGGGACCGGGGGAATGACAGGCAACACCCCCAAATTCCTCCTCCTTCTCTCTCCCTTCATTCTCTGATCGCAACCAGCTGTGATTCTTTCCAAAGCGCTCAGAGGCTTTCACGCGACCCACAGAATAACCACACAGTCATCACATTCTCAAAGGGAGATGTCAAAGAACCTTTATACGATCTTAAATCTCCAGAATACCAAACAAAATGACCACTGGTCGCGCTACACCTTCACATTCAAAATCTACAAATATCTCAAACAAATATAGCCTATAGGCTATGTCTAGTTCGATTTTTCCCCTTCAGAATGCGAATGAACTAGCTAGTTGTGCGTTCCTTTATCTGATAAGCAATGTGCCAAATGTGCTCGTGAGCAATTACATTTACCGCCACTGGAGAAGCGAGTGGGTTGCTAATTCAAACAGCTCTCAGAACTACAAATCAATCATAGTGGGCGCCAAAATAATTTAATTTAAGGTCCTACAGTTTGTTAGAGAGAAGAGAATGCAGACTGAAAGAAGAAATGAAGAGGTACAGTATCCTCTATTTTTTGTACCTACGCCACACACACCTCCCCCAGCAGCATCCTGCAGGGTTAAACACTCTACACTGAGTGCACCCAAGTGAATAGCGCGGTCTGTCTGTCTACTCAATAAATGAATGAAGAGAGTCTGAGAGAGATCATTAACACAGTCTCTTTAGTACAGAGGCGAGTGGTACTAAAGAGACTGTGTTGAGCAGAGTCCTTGTTGTGCAGTGTGTGTGTGTGTGTGTGTGTGTGGTGTGTGTGTGTGGTGTGTGGGTGTGTGTGAGAGAGAGAGAGAGAGAGTGAGTGTGAGAGAGAGAGAGAGAGAGAGAGAGAGAGAGAGAGAGAGAAGAGAGCGAGAGAGTAGAGAGGGAGAGAGAGAGAGAGCGAGAGAGAGAGAAAGAGAGAGAGAGGGGGGAGAGAGAGAGAGGGAGGGAGAAGGAGATCATTAACACACACTTCTTAAGCACAGAGGGTACAAAGAGAGGATTCTTCTTTCTACTGCTCACCCGTACCATGCAGGACCAGGTGGACACAGAGAGGAGTGTGTGTGTGTGTGTGTGTGCGTGCGTGTGTGTGTGTGTGTGTGTGTGTGTGTGTGTGTGTGTGTGCAGACATTGCCCTGTGTGTATTTAGGGAGGGCTGAGTACTGATTGGCAAGTTGGCAGGGTGAACTGCAGGTGTGTGGAGCTGTTGCCACCAGCGTTGCCTAGCACCACTAACAGGGGGAGACGCGTACACACACACAAACACACACACACCCTCATTCACCGTGTCTGACATCAGTGTAATTCATGTCTCCTTGCGCCTCTCTCTAATCTGAAGTAGAAGAGGCACCACCTCCTTCTCTCCTGCTCCCATACACCTCTCTGGCCACTGACTCATGTCCAGGCATGTCTCTCTCCCCCCTCTCTCTATCCAACCCTCTCTGTTTAGTCATCACTTATCCCAGGCTTCTAATTCTCTGTCTCTCTTTGTGTCTTCCTCCCTCTGTCTATATCTCTGTCTTTGTGTGTTTCTTTCTGTCTGTGTCTCTCTCTCAGTCTCTCTCCCCCCTCTCTTTCTGAAGTTTCTCCCACTCCCGCATCTCGGTGTGTGTCCGGCCGGTCGGACAGTGTGAGAAGGTGGTGATGTCATGCAGTAATGACAGTTAACAGGCAGGGTCACACTGATGACCCTGGGAACCTGTCGATCCTCTCCTCCACCGGCCCGCAGATGAAAGAGGGAAGAGAGAGAGAGACCTGGGAACTCTCATCCCTCTTATCAGCTGTGAAACAACAGCGAACACACACACAGCGGAACACACACCACACACACACACACCACACCGCGGAACAAACACACAACACACACACGACCACACATCACACACACACACACACACACACACACACACCACACACACACACACACACACACACACACACACAACACACACACACACCACACACACACACACACACACACACACACACACACACACACACACACACCACACACACACACACCCACACACACACACACACACACACACACCACACACACACACACACCACACACACACACACACCACACACGAACAAACACAACACACACACACCAGACCATGGAATAGCCCTCTGCACCCCCCAGAAAGCACGTTACTTCCCACTCTATCAAACTCCCTCTTTCACTTAGGAATCCCTTGTTCTCCGGACCAAGCAGACCTTAGATAGCTTTCACACCCCAGCGCTGAGGTGCCCTCCACCCCCCTCCCATCAACACCACCCAGAGATAGAGACAAACATCCACACAGCACGCACAACTGCCTGGCTCAGTCCTATTCACGCTCACACACACACATATCCACTGGAAACGCCTATTATCTAGTCTAGAAGAATCACTATACTGAAAGGTCTATCATCAAGAAGTCATATCCCTATATAGATATATATATTTAAAGAAAAACAATACTTGCCGATCGGGCATTTTTTCCATTTACTGAAACTGCGCATACATTTGATCCACTCCTCCAGATCAGATCCCGAGTTGAGTTCCTGTGTCCTGGGTTCCGAGACCACAAATGCTATAAGTATCTCGACAGACAGGCATTCTTTACATACTGGTGCGGACATACACACACACTCCCACACAGACAGACACAAGCACAAACACACACATGCACAGACAAGTCCCCACTCATAGCCATGTACATGCACACCCATGCACACATGTAAACACCCCCGCAGCACCACCACACACACACCCCACACACACCCGCACACACACCCTACACACACACACGTTCCTGCAGAGTTATTCTGGCCTCCTGCCATCAGCCCCAAGGAGGAATCCAACATTACATTATAAATTCTACACAGTACCGGATCGATGTTGTACCACCTACAACAGCACAATGTGTCTGTGTTTATATCTGTGTGTGTGTTGAGTCTCTCTCTCCTATGTGTGCAGTGAATGTGTATGTGTGTGTTCCGGGGTCTGGTAAGATGGTCTTGTGGTGGACAGTAAATGGTGCACCAGGACCTTGAGAAGAAAGTTCCGGAACCAGGTCTATGACATAAAGATAGAACCAATTAGGCTCGCTTTCTCGTCCATGAATCTGCCCTCTGTCTCTCCTTAACCGAGCATGAAACCCATGAAGTCACTCCAGACTGAAAAAGGGAACCCATTGTACTACAGTGTGACCTCTAACTCAAGAGACTTCATACTTACTAGCATCTGTACATTGTTTTAAACAGCCATCCTGCAATGCTGCAGTAAATATGACCCCTCATTTGGCCAGATTTGCTTTTACACACTCAGAACCAAACAAGCCCCCCCCCACCCCCACCCCCCTCACACACACTTTAACGACTGTTCGTGTCAGTGTGTTCCTTAAGCAGAACAAGATTTGGGATATTTTTGAATGAAAAGCTCTAGACAGAGGTGGAGAGGGATTGTGGGGGCCGGAAGATGGCGGGAGAGGGGATGAAAAAGGACCGAAAAAAGGTGAAGGGTGAGAAACGTGAGCGGTCGCGGCCGAGGGGAGGCCGTGATACGGGGGAGACCCCGCAAGAGAACAGGGTGATAAAGAGAGAGAGAAGGAATGGGTGAGAGAGGAAGGAGAAGGGTGCGCGACTCCTGAACAGGTTCAGTGAATGGGCCTGTGGGGGGTCATTGGGGGGAGTTACTCCCATTCTCATGCGCATTTCAAGACCCCCTTCACACCACTGTTTAACTTCCACCCCCCGCCCCCCCACCGGTGTGTGTGAGTTAATCTGAGTGTGTATGTGTGTGTGTCCCTCAGTGTGTGCCCTCCCTCCAACAATCCCCTGAAGCCTTCAAAGCTTGCCTTAGACCGTGCAGATTAATTCACCCCCCGAAGGGGAGTAGAGTAGGAATTAAAGGACCGACTGGACACTGTGGCCTGAGAGGGTCCTGCAAGGTGGGAACAGATCAGGCCGGTCAGCGTGGGAACCAAACTCCTCCGGAATGTACCTGGTCATTTCCTGACCCTCCCCGCCCCCACCCTATCTCTAATGACAAGGAAAGCAGCCAGTCACACTCACGCACACACGCCCACACAAAATATGACTTGTGGACACGCATGGACACGCTCTCCTCCCTCAGACACATAAGCGTTGACCTGCCCTCTCTTATGACACACGGACCCCCAGCAGGGCCTCCCAGGGGTCCGCCTGATGGACGGACGGATCAAGGGAGGGGGAGGAGAAGAAAGGAGAGGAAAAAAAACAAAGATGTGGAATGTGGTCAAACAGATCACAGATATTGCTGGTCACTAAAGTGAAGTGCTTTGTGTCAGTTACTCCAGAAATACCAGGCTTGTGAGGTGAGGTATTCATCTCCTGTGGTGGTACATATGGTGAGCTCACTTCATGGTGGAAGAAAACGTTCTTTCTGGGTAAACCGAGCGTTTTAGGAAGTGGTGGATCAGTCCACTTTTAGCCACTGAGGAAATGAGGTGAAATTGGCCGTTGGGCAAAAGCCATGACATGGTGACCTCTGGAGAAGGGAAAGTAGTGGTCACACACACACTCCGTTTATTTTCTCAGCACTGTCATGCTGTTGACATGGTAACTCATCCCTCAGAACTACGTGGGGGTCCCATACACACGGTTCACACACGCACACACACACACACACACACATACACACACACTCCAGACTGCTGACGAGCTCTCCTAGTTGTCTATTATTTCTCCCCAGCAGCATATGAGGAAGGCAGGGATTAGAGTGGATTATACCCCTGCGTCTCTCTATAGAGATTTACTCACTCTCGCCAGGGGGGCGTCTAGGCAACAGTAGCCTTGACGATGGCTTGGCGTGGACAGGATGTCTGGGAACACAGAAAGTCTTTAGGAGTGTCCTCAGAATTAGACAGTCACTAAATGCTCTAGGGAACAGGAGAGCTGTCTCTAGTTGGCGTGTGTGTGGAGTTGGGGGGTCATTTTTCATTCCCCTCCCTCCCTCCCCCTCTCTCCCTCTCTCCCTCTCTCCCTCCCTCCCTCCCTCCCCTCCCTCTCTCTCCCCCTCTATCTCTCCCTCTCCCCCACAGCATGTAACCTGCCAGCTAGGGCTGATTTTGCTGTTCCCAGGCTCAGTTTCAGAACATTTGTTTGTTGCTCAACATCAGCCTGCGGTTTCCCAACGTCCGCTGCAGCCGAACCTCCCCTGAAGCTCTGAACCGGTGCGACTGGAGAGGTGTTGCTGCAACGGCCGTCTGTGCTCTCCATGGGAAGCCCCTGCTCCATGGGAAGCCCCTGCTCTCTGCTGCTGCACAGACAGCGTGCTCCGACTGTGCTATCTGTCTGTGGCCTTTGAGTTTCCTGTTTACGCTAGTTTCGTATGTGGGTTAATAATGGTATTAAATATGTTGTTAATGATGCCATATGTGTGTGTGTGTGTGTGTGTGTGTGTGCAGTCATCTACAAAACAGGACAAACCTGAACACAAACAAGGGAGCTTTACTGTCCTGTGGATTTATCTGTGTGGACTAATCTAAACACAGGGAGGGGTGTGAGATTGTATCCTGTGTCTGTTTGGGTGTGTGAATGTGATCAACCTGTTTGGTTACGTTTCGGCTACTGCACTTCCGTCAAATTTAGGCGTAGAACACAGATATCTTTTGTTCTGTACTGTAACAAGTAATGGTCTGGGGTGGATGTCATTCGGACCCGTGTCCCACGGTGCCGTGTTAAACAGCTACCCTGGAACCCCTGCATTCAGCTCTCTGTCTGCTCATTAGGAACCATTCTGATCAGTCAAACGAGAGAGAAAACAGAAGAAGTCAAACTGTGTGTGTGTGTGACTGTTTCCTGTGGGACATCTGAGTAGCTAAATGTGTGTGTGGCAGGTGTGTGTGCTCTGCGGGTGTCCTCTCTTGCGCGCGCACGCACACACACGCACACACGCACACAACAGAACAAAGGAACAAACCTCTACTTCGCTCCATCAACTCTCTCTAATGACAGGAAAAGCAATTGATCACACGCTGCACTGAGCAGGCCCAGCCAGCAGAGCGCCGTGCGGAGAGAGCAGGTAGTAACTGACAGGAACAACACACACACCCTCACACACACACACACACACATACTTTCAACCTGACTCACCACCAGCATCATGGACAGACACAGAGCCACACCCCCACATACAGTATGCTACACACACACACACAATGACGGACAGTCCTGCAGGAAACCTTGCACACACACACACACACACTTGCCATCTGTTATGGTGACAGTAGCGACATGGGAACTCATCTGTGCCACGGCTTGAGTTTTGAGGATATTCCAAAAATGGAAAACAACCCACCCAGACAGGATTAGAGTTGCTAATGACAACAAGCGTTTGGTTCCGCCGAAGTTGTCAACAGGCTCTGGGGATTTGATTCCTAATAGAGAAACACATAAACTGTCCACACACACATCGACGACGAGACAACACTGTAGTTCCCCCGCTGTCGACTACATGTGAGTGTATGTGGGTGTGTCTGTGTGTGTGACAACGTTCTTATGAGACAGGCTCTGCACACTATCTGCGTAACTACCAGCCCTACCACCACAACCACCACCCTCCATATCTCCCCTTTCCTTCCCTCCGTTCTCCTCTGAGCAGAGCAGCGGGAGAGGTCTACAGGGAGAGGTGAGGGTGATGTGTTATGGGAGAGGTCTTCAGGGAGAGGTGAGGGTGATGTGTTATGGGAGTGGTCCTGGAACTGTAGTCCAGTGAGTCATGGGAGCAGGGGAGAGCTGGGAGCAGGGAAGCCCAGGGCGTCACACCCAGCGAGGGGCTCGTGTTCCTTCACACACGAGCGGGAACCCCCCTATGACAGCAAAGCACTTCCAGATGTGGGCGGTCACACACACACACCCACACACACACACGCACACACGGACTGCTCTGAGCCAGGTTTGACAGTTTCTCTAGATCCTCAGTCTGGACAGTTTGATGTGATCCACAGAGAGGGACCTGGCCTGATGTGAACATCTCTATATACTGGGCTCAGGATGATTCTGACGGCTGCACTGAGGGATGCTTCCTCACCACACGCACACACACAGTTAAACAGTCGACACACGTACAACCACGGAGAGAATTAGAGCACTGACTCTGTTTGTGACCAGCAGGGGGAGACAAAGAGAAGAAGAGAGTGAGGGGATGGGATCGAGGAGACTATAGACGGGAGGAAGAGAAAGGGAGAGCGAAAAGAGAGGAGCGAGAGAAAGAGGAGAGAGAGAGAAAGAGAGAGAAGAGAGAGGAGAGATGAGAGAGAGAAGAGAAGGAGAGAGAGAGACAGAGCATGAGAGTCGGAGAGATAGAGAAGAGATACAGTGAGGCGAAGGGAGAGAGACGCGATCCCAGGAGCAGTAAGCGTAGCTACTTCGAGAGATCTCAGACTATATGCTCTTCTCTCACCACCTCATAGTCGCTATCTCTATCTCCCTCTCTTTCTCTCTCCTCTCCTTGCTCTCTCCCATAAAAGCAAAACACACGCTCACACAGAGGTCAAAGGGCACAGAGGCCAACACAAAGTCTTATCTGGCTGAGGGGAGTGTGTGTGTGGGCAGAAGGCGAGGGGTGAGCACTGAGGAGAGCGTGTTCAGTAACAGCTAATTGCAGCACCGCCCTCTGCAGTGGAACAGAGGTCGAGTAACGCTCCGACAGAGGTGGTCTGATACTCCTTAACAAAAGCAATGTCAACACGTTTTAACAGAACATGCAGACAACAAGGATCTCCAAAGCTCTCTGGGTGTGTAATGTTGACTCACTGGCTCTCAGTTCCCCCAAACACTCAAGACAAGCCACTCTGCAGCTCACCTCCCTTACTGACACACTGAACAAAGAGCCTTCCCCCAAACATTACAATCCAACCAGCGCCCTCGAAAGCATGCAAAACACCAGGCCTGTGTGTGTGTGTGTGTGTGTGTCTTTGTGTGTGTATGTCTGTGTGTGTGTGTGTGTGTGTCTGTGTCTGTGTCTGTGTGTGTGTCTGTGTGTGTGTCTGTGTGTGTGTCTGTGTGTGTGTGTCTGTGTCCTACACTGAACCGAGGTTTTTCATAATTCAGACGGTTTGTGCAGTGAACCGGCACGTCTCGGAGAGTAACTATGGAAACAGCGTTGTTGCTAACCGGTCGTTGCCGAGGAATGGACTCCGCCATGCGTAAAGGAAAGCGTCTGCACTCAGCGGGGCAGAAAACAAGCGACACACACGGCCAATCAGACGCACGTGTGTGTGTTTGTCTTTGGTTGCTCATTATCAATGCTCGAGTCTCAATCGATGTTAGACATCTATCTGTGTCTGTGATCTTGCATGTGTGTGTATGTGTATGTGTGTGTTTTGTGTAGTAAGTGACTATTGGTGTTTAGATTATCCCTACTCCTCCTAGTGAGATTGTATCACATCCATCCTATAGACTTTCCGACCTGATGGTGACCCCACTGACACACACACAGGTGGTGGCCCTTCCCGTGAGGTCCCCGGTGTTTTCCAGTGAGAATGACGTGTGTGTAACTGAGACCCTGCAGGAGGCAGGGGAGTGTGTGTGTGTAGTGTGTGTGAGTGTGTGTGAGTGTGTGTGAGTGTGCGGGGGGGGATAGTTATTGAGTCAGAGCATAGTTATTACTTCACTCAACCTTTCCCCAAAAGGTGATTCATACTATTGTCAAAAGCAATTTTTAAAGAACCCGAAAATGCTTGATAATCTTTCCTCAAACTCAAAATCAACTAGTGTTAAAAGAAGCAGTTTCCAAAGCCCTGCCCAGAACAAAGACATGGACACACTCATAACCCAAACAAAGAGAGAGAGGGATAGAAGGAGAGAGAGAGTGTGTGTGTGATATATAATGCATGTGAGAGAATCCTAATGTATTAAACATGAGGGTATAAAGATGTGTGTAGTTTGACCTCTATATGGCAGTGTGTGTGTGTAATGTATGGAGTGTGTGTGTGTGTATAGAGTGTGTGTAATAAATGATGAGCTGGGTGAGTCCCCCCCGACGTGGAGCTAAACAGAGAAGACGGCTTGGGAGGAGGGAGTGAGCGTCATGCAATAACACGCCTCTCCCCTTCAATACACGCCAGGCCACACGTGTGATATATACACATGCCATGTCAAGGACTTTCCACTGATCCAGCCTGCCCTCTAGTGGTGTAGATGGCAAGGGCTATTATCTGTTCACACACACACACATTCAGAGCCAGGGCCCCTGAGTAGTTCTTCATGAACACGCGTGTTGTATGTGACACACGGGCGGGCTAGCGCGGTGCGTCCGAGCGTGTGCGTGAGGATCCGAAGAGGCCGTGTGGTAGACGGAGCGTGTGCAGACGCCCGGGAAACTCCCCCAGAGAAAACACACACGGAGGATGAGAGCCTCCGACCTCATCCCCTGACCTCATCCTCTGACCTCATCCAGACATGTGACAGGCTGGGGGACACGCCCTCTCTGAGATGACATCCTGCATGGCAGGGTTCCTGCTCGTCCAGGTCCTCACACACACACACACACACACACACACCACCACAGCTGTTGGCCTTCTGGGCAGGTTTAGCGGTCACACACTCTCTCTCTGCTTCTACACACACACACACACACACAACACACACACAGTATTTGGGTCATGAGCTTGTTTTCTGCACCTGTGATTAAGGCACTTGATTCAATTGTCCACCACGAGCCCGTACAAATACACAAACAGGCTATTTGGGTCATCGTCTCATTATCGAGATGTACACACGCGCGCACACACACACACAATGTGGATCATTATATTCCAATCTATAATGTGCTGTTGTGCAAATCAAGGTCAGAACGGACACAGCAACCAACACCTTGTTACCCCGGTGAGCCTCAGGAAGAGGGTCGCTATGGCAACCAGGAACCAGCAGGTCTGTTCTGCGGAGGCTTCTGGGATAAGGTGTTTGTAGTGTGTGTGTGTGTGTGTGAGAGGAGGGGGATGTTTCGTTATAAATGTCCTCAAGATTGCCTAAGGCAAATCAGCCACACCTTACCTGCTGCGCACACACACACACACACGTACTAAAACTAACACACACAAGTGCACAAGATGAGCACACGCACTTTCCTGAATCAAGTCAGAGAATTCGCTCAGCTCAAAACATATCTTGTGTGGTGCTCGTCACGCTGCTACGGAACACATTCTGCAGCTACCTCAAACAGGATGAATCTAATTGAATCAGGTCAGACCGAGTCAAAGATAAAACGACAGATTTATCACAGACATCTGCTGTTCATCTCTGCCAAAGGGTTCCGGGTGACTAACACCACCAGCTCCATGAGGAGGCCCACTCACACACAGCCAGCTCTGCCAGGAGGTCCACTCACACACAGCCAGCTCCGCCAGGGGGCCCACAGCTGAATATGACACAACCATGCTCTGCAAGGGGGCCCACTGACAGTGACATCATTACCTTGCTCTGCCAGAGGGCCCACGCCTGACTATGGCAGAGCTTTGCTGCGCCAGGGGGCCCACATCTGCCAACAGCAGAGCCAGCTCTTCGAGAGGGCCCTCTCTAATTCAGAGCAGAAGATTCGACCAAGACTTCAGTCGAGCTGGAAACCCACTAATCACGGGCTTGGTTCCAACACCCAGGATAAGTGTTCCCATGTGCCTGCTCCTAAAACAGGCCGAGCTCTCTGATCGTGGGCACGGGACAGGTGGAGACGGTGCCGTAACTAAACAGGTGGACTCTGTTCTATAGGTCTTCTGTATACCCCCAGAGAAACCAGCTGAGCATTCGTGATGTTGTTCTAGTCTAACATCTCTTCTTTGGATGTCTGTTCTATCAGGTCTGTACTGTACACAGTGAGGAAGAGAAAAGAGGACTTACCCATTAACCAGGTCGTCGTCGTCATCATCATCATCATCTTCATCCTCCGTTGGACTTTTGCCCCCTAGGTCGCTGTCGCTAAGGTAACCCCCCTTCTTCAGATGGGCGGGGTCCGTGACGTCCAATCCCTCGATGAGCTGGATGCGGGAGGTGTGGCTCAGACGAATGGGGCCGTGCGACTGGGCGTGACCTGTGGAGGGGGCGTCGCCCGCTTGTAGTCGGGGGCTGGCCTGGCCCTGTCGCCAGGACAACGGAGAGGAGCGATTCGATAGGCTGGAGATGGAGAAGGCGGCGGCTTCGTCGCTGTCGTAGCACACGCCCCCGTCAAGGCAACTAAAGCAAAGGAAAAGAGGTTATTTAAACACTGAACTCCAGAGAGGCGTCAACACACTGACAAACAACCGCAGGATAGACCAGCACCTTCCTCGGCAGATATCAAGAGACCCCGCTGTTCATGGTGACAGGAAGTACCACTGTTGTGTCACATCCTGTCCATTCTCAGTTTAGCTATGCCCAGAGGATGAGGTCTCCCCCTCCCCTCCTTCCAGTCCTTTCTTCTGCTCTCCTTTCCTGTCCTCAGTCTGCTTCCTCCTTATTCCCCAGGACGTCGTCGTGATAGAGTCATATCCTAGCGCTAAGAGCTAACTCTCAGGGGCTTTGGGATTAAGTCCTTTCCAGGTGTGTGTGTGTGTGTGTGTGTGTGTGTGTTGTTTCTGTCTCTCTGCGATGCTATACCATTCGAGAAGCTCTAAGTAAGCCTGCGAAACACTGACATTCTGAGACGCTCCTATGAATGCTGTGTGTGTGTGCGTGTGTGCCTGCCTGTGTGTGTGTGTGAGCGCATACGAGCATTTGCATCACATTACAGATATTTCTCACAGTACATGCTCAGGGACTGACGGGCATTACCATATTAGCAATATCCATATTCTTTGTGAGGATGCTTGTGCCTTGTGTGTCCGTACGTCTCCGAGAGTCTGTGTGCTTCTGTGTGCGTCTGTGTGCGTCTGTGTGCTTCGTGTGTGCGTCTGTGTGTGTCTGTGTGCGTCTGTGTGCGTGCGCTTGAGGCTATGTGGCGTACGTGTGTGTGTGTCATCCCTACTGCATTCCATCGCCGAGCCGCAGAGATAAACACAAAGAGGCTCATTCACACGGGCTCGTCTGCTGCGGTACCACCCGCTGGCCCCCGTGTGACAGGCAGCACATGACAGCGGGGTCACATGACAGCCTGCCACTGGGACCACATCCTTCACACAAGACTCACTGACGGAGACAGAGAGACAGAGTCAAGGACAGCCAGCTAGCAGGGGGGCTGGCTAGCTGGCTTAGCTGAGGAGACACAGTAGTACTATTAGAATAGATGGGATCTGCTGTGGGTCCTCGAATCGGTTCTAGGTACTAGAACAGGGAGAAGGTCAATCGGACAGGTGAGCAGGACTGAAGGTCTGAGGTTCTAGCCAGCTTGAAGAGGTGAGTGGCAGGGAGAAATGTTCCAGCAGTGAGCCATCTGCTGATTCACTCTTGGGCCAGGAATCAAGGACACACACACACACATACATGCAGTACAACACACAGGCTCAAACACACAGGTATGTATGTGCACACACACACACAAACACACACACAACTCTGCAGACCTCCAACCGAGCGAGAGAGATGCAGAGACGTGGAGAGGAAATTGTCAAGGACATTCCCTGCACGCATACACACACTCACACTCACACACACTTACACACACGCAGACACACTCACAGCAGGGAAAAGAAAAGAGTGAGGGGGAGGGAGGGGTGAGAAAGAATGGGAGATGCGTCGAGGGAGGGAGCCAGTGAAGCGCAGGGAAAAGAGGGCAGAGGAATGTAGAGGAGGAGATGGATGGAGGAGAAGAGGAGGAGAGCAGAGGGAGAGACCCTGGAGAGGAGGCGCGGAGGGAGTGCTGAGTCAGGTGGTTTCCCCATCACTGTCCTGGATGGGATCTCTCCCTCCCTCCCTCCCTCCCTCCCTCCCTCCCTCCTCCTCCTCCTCTCCTCCTCCCTCCCTCCTCTATCAGCCTGGTTACAGCATGCATGATAAGATAACTGCCACACTAACACTACAAGCTTCAGACACACCCGGCTACTGAGCAGAGATGTCTAGACGTACAGTGGATACACTGTTTACATGTAGCTCATTGGAGTTGTAGAGTGTCTCATTTCAACAGCACTAGATGTGGAGTGGAGTGTAGTGGAGTGTTACAGTGGAGTGTTACAGTGGAGTGTTACAGTGGAGTGTTACAGTGGAGTGTTACAGCACGTGTGAGAAGAAGTGGACATGGACAAGAAGTGTATGTAATGCTAAGAAAGAGAACGTGTTAGAAATAGAGTCTGTGTGTGTGTGTGTGTGTGTGTGTGTGTGTGTGTGTGTCGAAGGCCTGCTTTGAAGTCAGATTTACAGTAATCCTGCTGCTCGTCAGCATTAACTTCATAACAGAGAGGGCAGATGGAGGCTGAGGAGAGAGAGAGGACAGCACTCTTCCACCACACAGCTAGGCTCCTGAACCACCACCACACACACACACACACAACACACACACACACACACAAACTGCACAATAGAGCAGCAAAGCAAGGATAAGTCGATAGGTGAAGTTGAGTATTGGGAGCTAGCAGTTGTGGTATGGTGCGGCAGTGACTTGAGTGTTTGAAGTCATCTCTCTCTCCCCATCAGTTTTTTCACTCTATCCCCCTTTCACCCCCCTTTCCTCCCTCCCTCCTTCCCCCTCCTCCCTCCCTCCCCCTCCTCCCATCCCTCTCCCCCTCTCGCCGGTCCTCCCTCCCTCCCTACCCACCCTCCCTCCATCCCTCCCTCCCTCCCTCCCTCCCTCCCTCCCTCCCTCCTCCCTCCCTCCCCTCCCTCCCTCCCTCCCTCCCTCCCTCCCTCCCTCCCTCCCCCTCCCTCCCTCCCTCCTCCCTCCCTCCCTCCCTCCCTCCTCCCTGTCCCACCTGTGGCTGAGCTGCGCCCCCCTCAGGCTGGTCATGGTGTCCTCCAGGTTCTGCCTCAGGTCCAGGACGTTCTGCACAGTCCGCTTCCTCTGGGACTCGGGATCTGAAGGACAAATCAATAGGAAGGAAGGAAGGAAGGAAGGAGGAAAGGAGGAAAGGAGGAAAGGAGGAAAGGAGGAAAGGAGGAAAGGAGGAAAGGAGGAAAGGAAGGAAGGAAATATTCTTATTAGATATGGACTCATCATGTAATCAATATTCAGGAAATGTGCCATCATGGTGCAAAAACCAACACACACACGCCATTCATGAATAGATAAGACAACAAAAGTATTGCACCTTAAACCTGCACCTTATATGCAGTTTAAAATGAATGAATACAGGCCAGGTTCCTGAACGGGCCATGTGAGAGCGTGTAGTGAAAGCTCAGCACTTGTGTTTTTCCAGATGGAGTATGAATTAAACATGATGCAGGCAGACTTCAGACTGCCGTCCAATCAGACAGGCCGAGCTGCAACACCAAACCCCATGTTCTCTTCACATGACCAGAGGTCCCTCTTCTAACTAATTGCCTCCATTACCCAGTAAATGCTGTGTGTACGTGTGTGAGTGTTGGTGTGTGTGTGTGTGTGTGTGTGTGTAAGAGAGAGAGATAGAGATAGAGAGAGACAGAGAGAGAGAGATAAACAGAGGAGAGAGAGAGAGAGAGGAGAGAGAGAGAGAGAGAGAGAGAGAGAGAGAGAGAGAGAGAATGTTTTTACAGTCCATAGTCATTTCCCCTCTACCTCTTGATTCCCAGGTGTAAATGTGTCACATCAATCAACCAGAGCTGGTTAAGTGAGTCGGTAAACAGGAAAACAAATCAAGTGATTTGAAAGTCTTGCCTTTATCTAGAACAAGCCAGAGAAAAATGTCTCTGTCTCTCTGTCTCTCTCTATGTCTCTCTCTCTTTCCATCTCTTTCTCTCTCTCCCTCCCTCTTTCTTCTTCTTCCCTCACGCAATTTCTGGTCCTCATCTTGCTCGCCCATTTGCCCGATTCATGCCCCCACGGCCCCCAGGTGCCCCCAGTAGGCGTATAATCCTGACCACATGGCCACCCGGGCCCCAGTGGGGGGGGGGCGGGGGGGCTGGTATTTGTCTCACCATGTTTTATACAGCATAATCTACTCAGATTGGGCCACCTACTGAGGCATGCTCTGGGACATCCATGGTGTGTGCGATTGTGTGTGTATGTGCAGGTGTGTCTGTGTGTGTGTGTCTGTGGGGGCTACGGCGGTTTATAGCACGCTCCGGGGGGTAATGAGATAACCCTGAAAGACAAAGAGATTTCCCAAAGCCTTCTGTAAATGGATCTCTGCTCGGTCTCGCTGCTGGCCTGTTGCTTCAGCCTGAACGACCAACCAACGAAGGAGCGCGTTCTCATTGGTGGAAACTGCATCCAGCGCACAGTGCTTCCTGAATAGCAGCCTATGAGAAGCGCATACAGAGCGCTGTCTGCTCAGGTGAAGGTGGGTGCTTGCTGGGAGTTTCATTTGAGGACCTTTAGAGTTCATGAGGGCCATGGGAGCACGCTTCCTATCTCCTCCTCCGTGTCACAGATGGGAGGTGGAGCGTGGCTTCATTCAACACCTGAGAGCAGAGGGTCATAAACGCTGTGTCTGGCACACATACCCCCCCACCCCCCCCAGCCCCCCCACACACACACACACACACACACATTAGACCTCAGTCAGCCAAACATAACGATACAGTTAATTGGGCCCAAATTTGCAGTATATTGTGGGAGCACAATAAGAGCTGACATTTGGTGAATCCCATGTGTCAAATAGAGATTCCAATAATGCGTGTGTTAGTGTCTGTTAGTGTCTGTCTGTGTGTGTGTGTGCGTCCCTATAACATCTTATTCGAGTTACGAGGGTATTACAGAGAGGTGACCTCGTGACCTCTGGGTGAGATTCAATAAACCATTAGAGATGAGCAGCTGAATCCACTCTGACGACCCTGCTGTGTCCAGAGGAAAACATGGCCGCCACAGCACAGCCAATATGGAGCTAGAGGACGACAACACAGGAAGTGAAGAAGAAGCCGTTTCCTGGTCCTGCTGTGAGGAGCAAGTGCCAGCTTGCCCACTCTCCACACACACACACACACACACACACACACACACACACACACACACACACACACACACACACACACACACACACACACACACACACACACACACACACACACACACACACACACACAACCCACAACCACACACACACACACACCCCCACTGACAACTCTTCCATCCCACCAGCAGGAGTGAGGGGTGCTAAATGAATTCTGACAGAGCTGCCAGAGGGTAAGCTGGCCAGTCCTGACCCCCCTATCTGCCCCCCTGTGGATGGGTCCAGCTGGCTAGTGGAGAGGCGAGGGGGGGAGAAACCATCCTAATGAGAGGGGGGATGGAGTCGTGACCCTTAAGGGGTGTCACTCTCAACAACAGCTGCAGCCTAAATGTTCTACACCAGACACACACAGAACACTTCAAAAACTGGATTGATTTCTCGGGCGCGTGAGTGGTCAGATAGGTGATTGATTAGCGGCCCTGGGGACAGGCAGCTCAATGGAGAGATGATGAAGTCATTGCGAGTCAGGCTTTTGTCAGTCTCAGTCACACACACATACACACACACACACACACACACAAAGGACACACCCTCAGATCCCATTGTAAATCACCAACACACTCTCATACAGAGAGACGAACGCACGGTACTATCCTCCAAACGCAGCATCCAGGGAAATGAGGTTCACTCTAAACCTAGCTTTGATATGTCACAGTTTCTATCAGATTTAGGTATATCAAAATGAAGAATCCACAACGACAAATCTGTCCAGTTACAGAAGGAACAGAAGTCCATCCCACAAACCACCAAGACACACACACACACACACACACACACACACACATACCTACAAGCTTTAATTGGGGTTTTTAATTACCCTAAATGAGAGCTTTGTTAAACATCTGAGTGGAATTGATTAGATGCAGTCTGAGTCTGTGTGTGCATGTGTGTTTCCACTGTGTGTGTGCGTGTGTGCACGTGTGTTTCCACTGTGTGTGTGTGTGTGCATGTGTGTTTCCACTGTGTGTGTGTTTCCACTATGTGTGTGTGCAGACTTCCTGTCTCCCTCCCCACCCTCCTCTTGGCCATGAGGGTCCCAGCTGGTGTTGGGATACGAGGAGACGGGGGGGTGGGTGGGGGGGGTGGAGAGACAGGGTTTAGAGAATTAGGGATGCAAATATGCCTGTCAGCCACGGGGCCGTTCCCCTGAGAGAGAGAGATGAATTACACAGAGCTGTTTAAAGGAGAGGGAACGAGGGGAGGGGGAACCAACTCCACCTGCCCCTCCTCCACACACACACACACATACACACACACACACTCACACACACAGTGTAATCACACTGCATCCTCTTGTCGTCGGCTGTCTCTCGTTCTCACACACTCTTAACTCTGGAGAGGCAGGGCAATGAGTGAGACGGTAGGAACGTTTCTATAATGATCTATTCAGGCCCTGGAAATCAGAGTCGGAGAGTGTTTGTGAATATGTGTGTGTGAGAGAGAGAGATGGAGACACCCTCTGCATTCTAACGCAGGTCTCCTTTGCAGAGAGAGCATGAAAGACTTCAGAGGACCCGCCAAAGAAACAGAAAGAGGTGGAGACGGAGGGGGGGCTAGGCGAGAGAGATGGAGAGAGAGAGTGAGAGAGAGATGGAGAGAGAAAGAGATGGAGAGATATGGAGAGAGAGAGAGAGACGGAGAGAGAGAGCGATGGAGAGAGAGAGACGGAGAGAAAGAGACGGAGAGAAAGAGACGGAGAGAAAGAGACGGAGAGAAAGAGATGTAACTACTGCCACGCCTCAGACCAGTGAGGCTGGCCTGTACACCACAACAAAAGCGACAACATAAATTCACAGTAGCTATAAAAGAAAGGGCAGCGGGGTGTGTGTGTGGCGAGTGTGTGTGTGTGTGTGAGCACTGAACTGTGTGTGTGTGTGAGCACTGAACTGTGTGTGGTCAGGACATAAACGAAAACCACAGCCCTTGAATCCAGCTCGCAGGGCTGTTTGTGAGCCGGCCAACAGCAACAGAGCTTCAGAACAGACCAGAGCATGACGGGGTGACGAGGAGCTACTACTGCCTCACCAAGGAGCCTCAAACACAACCACTGCCTCACCGAGGAGCCTCAAACACAACCACTGCCTCACTGAGGAGCCTCAAACACAACCACTGCCTCACCAAGGAGCCTCAAACACAACCACTGCCTCACCGAGGAGCCTCAAACACAACCATTGCCTCACCGAGGAGCCTCAAACACAACCACTGCCTCACCGAGGAGCCTCAAACACAACCACTGCCTCACCGAGGAGCCTCAAACACAACTACTGCCTCACCGGGTTCACATGCAGGATGAGAGAGCTGCTGCACAAAAGCACCGATCTCCACGTCACCAGGACGTGCTGATGTGATGGGGGAGGGATGGTGCGGGGGGTTTGGTAGATCTGGTGTTTGTGTGCGGGGAGGGGAGCTCCAGCTGGGCTCTGTGGACATGTGACCACACGCACTGTGTGTGATAGGAAGGAACCACCAGACAGGGAGGAGGCCTGTCATTAGCTGTCTGACTGACGAGGGGGAGAGAGGGAGGGAGAGAGAGGGAGGGGCGGAGTGGAAGAGAGAGGCAGAGAGAGAGGCAGAGAGGTGCAAGGAGAGAGGGAGAAACAGGAGAGGCAGAGAAAGAGCCCAAACTCTTCCCTCCATTAGAAAGCAACTCCCCAAAGAGACAGGCACAGTAATGGCTGCTTCCTATTTTACACTGCAGGTCAGCGACTACACTGTGTGTGTGTGGCGCCTACATGCATGTGCGTGTGTGTGTGTATCCCTGTGTGCACACGTGTGCTCGTCCTCCTCCGAGACGACCAGTTCAGCAGTACATAAATGGATGGTTTGAAAAATTGGCCCCATTTATATTCTCTTTGGCGTCCTCCCCCCAGGATGTCATGTGTCTGGGACATGTGTGCAGGCATACGTTACTGCCAGCACAGCCAGCACCTTCACACTGCAAGACGGACGACCCCAGCCCGCTTACCCCCCCTAACCACGCTACAAATAAACCGTCTCTACAGATGAACAGTGTTCCGTAGGACTCGTACTCCGTGCGTTGCCAAAGCTATAAAAGAAACGCCACATTTTGGGCAACTTGAACAGATTGTGTGTTACAGTTAGTTTAAGGATCTCTCTCTGAAAGGAATATTTGGCTGTTTTCCTGACCACCTATTGGTGGGGACATGTTGTGACTGACTGTATCCTCGAAGGTATTAAGCTCTACCTAGACCTGCAGTGTCAGCCCAACAGTAAAGCTCACAGCTGTTATTACAGCATTCCTGTGAGTAACAGTCAACTCACCCAGGAGAGGAAACCATCCTCCCCTCTTCCGTACCCAATCCATCACTCAGCACCTTCCTGACTCCCTCCCGCCCCCCCCACTACCTCCCCCCCCCTCCCTCCTTTCCGAGGCGTACTGTATCTAAGCATCGTCTCATCTGCAACACTGGCTCTCTCCCGACCTTGCTTAGACTGTTCCAAAAACAGGATGTGTTACAACACACAGTCGTTCCTGCACATCTGGACGGTGTGAGGACACACACAAACACACGCACACACACACACACACACACACAAACTCACCGAGGGACACAGGCACAAAGGCAAACACAGACAAAGGGACACAGACACAAACATCCACAGAGGGACACTCACGTAAGGTCGCACACACACACAACTGCATACCTACACACACGCACACACACACACACACACACTCACACTCACAGGCAGGCAAGAAGACAGACACACACACACACTCACAGGCAAGCAAGAAGACAGACACACACGCACACACACGCAGGAACAGGAGGTTGAACAGGAAATTAGAATTGTGACAGGGATGAGTGATGGTGAGAGGGGAGGAGGGAGGAGGAGTGATGGTGAGGGGGAGGAGGGCGGAGGAGAAATGGTGCAAGCAGACGAAAGGATGGAGGAACAGACGAAAGCAGGGGAGTGAGGGAAAGAGCCCTGTGTGTGTGTGTGTGTGTGCGTGTCACAGCTGTGGCTCCAGAGGCTGCCAGTGTTTCGGCCGTCTTCCCATGAAAGACTGATTAGCTCGACTTATTTACGTGTGTTGGGTCGTTTTCGGTGAGGTTTGTGTTTTGCGTGAGTGTGAGAAAGAGAGAGGGAGAGAGAAATGGAGAAAGAGGTAGAGTGCGATAGAGAGAGGGTGAGAGAAAGAGAGGGAAAGAGCGAGCGAGAGTCAGCCTGTGGCAGAGAGCAGCTGACCTGCAGGGGTGTGACAGAGTGTAAAAGAAGCAGACCCTGGCCGAGCCCCCTGACACTGGGCAGACATCACCAGCCACCCTGCAGAGAGAGAGAGGGCCAGCCAACACACACCGGCCCACACACACACACACACACACCAGCCCACACACACACACCAGCCCACACACACACACACACGGCCCACACACACACACACCAGCCCACACACACACACACACCGGCCCACACACACACACACACACCAGCCCACACACACACACACCAGCCCACACACACACACACCAGCCCACACACACACACACACCGGCCCACACACACACACACCAGCCCACACACACACACACACACCGGCCCACACACACACACACCGGCCCACACACACACACACACCGGCCCACACACACACACACACTGGCCCACACATAAACACACATTCGTAGTCACACATGGAAATGGACATGTACAGACACACAGATTTTCACACACACACGCACACTATGAACCAAAGATACCATGACATACTGTAGAAGACCTCCTGGGTGCTGCAGCAGACAGAAGCACCATCCAGACCTTCCTCCTCCCTCGTCTGAGTCTCTGGACTCTGATTGGCTACACACGATCCTCTCAGAACTGACAATCTGCTTAGAACACCCCTGGATCTCCTTAACCGTGACCCAGTAGGAGCGGGATGCTAGAATGCTATCCTCTTCCAATCCAAGCAGAACGCTCTCAAAGCTGTTGTGAAGGAAGTTCTAGAACTGAAGCGGTTGGGGAGGAAGTAGTGGATCAACGAGAACAACTGGTCCATAGAACACAGAACAAACACAAGAATATGAGCCTCTTTACTTCCTGGTTTGTCTGTGTGTGTTTATGTGAGTGGGTGAGTGTTTGTGGATGGGTGTGGGTATGGATGTGTGTGTGTGTATACGTGTATGGGTGTGTGTGTGTGTGTGTGTGTGTGTAGTGAATCGGGGCTGTGATGAGATGAGCTGTGGTGGAGGAGCTTAAGCAGTCTGAGGTGCTTACAGAGATCCCCAGATCCAGATGAGGAGATGGAGGAACTCACTAAGCTACAGCCACCTCACTTTACACACACTCACAATCACACATACACTCACACACACACACTCACACCCACTCTCCTACTGCATCAATAGAAGAGGCTGTTTAATTATCACCTGAGTAAAAATGCCACCAACCAGCTTTGAAGAGTGCAAGCCAAAGAGATGGTGTGTGCGTGTGAGTGAGTGTGTGTGTGTGTGTGTGTGTGTGTGTGTGTGTGTGTGTGTGTGTGTGTGTGTGTGTGTGTGTGTGTGTGTGTGTGTGTGAGTGGGTGTGGATGTTTGTATTGGGAATA
This sequence comes from Mallotus villosus, assembly GCA_903064625.1. Lineage (NCBI taxonomy): Eukaryota > Metazoa > Chordata > Actinopteri > Osmeriformes > Salangidae > Mallotus > Mallotus villosus. The sequence goes on along the minus strand of CAEFZP010000136.1, from coordinate 246,543 downwards.
TTTACAGTATGCTCAAACTATTCAGCCTATCCCTTAATATGCTTTGCCTTTTTAAAAGACTTGTATGTTGACTCATTAAACTTCCTCTTTGGACCTTGCCTCCCAACTGGACACACACGCACACATACTCACACACCCACACACCCCTCCGCTGTCCCAAAAGAGACTAGTGTGTGAACAGTATGCTGTGCCAGCTGTCTGAAAATGTGTTTGTAAGTCTGTAGCCCAATGAAAAGTGTTTTATGATGTCCTTAAATACAGCTTTGCTTAGAATACATACACACACACACACACATTCAGGACAAGCTATGCTCGACTGGAGCTGCCCAGTCATTACTTGTATGCCAGCATGATAAGACAACTTAGGCTGATATTTGATGTTGATTTCATGAACAAAGGTCTGTTTTGCTTTGGATCCCTTAAAAGTAAAGTAAGGTTCTGGAAGACCAACTCAGACCAAAAACTCCACAGTGTTCATCCAAACTCCACATGTTTATCTTTCATCTTCATTCCAAATGTTAGAGCTAGTTCAGCTATCAGAAGCCTGTAGGGTAATTCCATTACGCAATGGCCCTTGACCAACACAACCACACAAGCACTCTACCATCATAAGACCTAGTCAGCTGTGCGTTGTGTATGTGTGTGTGTGTTGTGTGTATGTGTAACAGCAACAATATGATTTTCTGTCTTTGTGCAAGCCAACACAGAACCACAAAACAACACGATCACAAGTCATGACACGAAACTAGCCCCAAAAATACCCTTCAAACAGAGCATTGTATCATCATTTCCCTGCACTGTACTGGTGTGTGTGTGATTTTGCGTGTGTGTGATTGTGCGTGTGTGTGTGTGTATACCCGCATGTTGGTGTGCACCGCAGTTCCTGTTGAGCCACTAACATAGTGAGTAATATGGTTTAGAAACAGACCAACAGGAAGCAGACACCACTAATGCAGATAGTCCTGCATTCAGCCCTCTGAGACCAACACCAGTTCCCTTTATACACACACACGCACACACACGCACACACACGCACACACACGCACACGCACACAGACGCACACACAACATACTTGTCCTGTTGTTCTGCCCTCCCCCCCAAATATGCACACACACTGATAAAACAGTGGTTGCATAGAATATGTCAAATACGCCTTCAGCAGTGATCATGAAACACCTCCACTAGAAACACCCTCTGTTGTCTCTTGGCTACCAAAAGGGACTGTCACTGTCAACACACAGAACAAGGAGGGAAGGGCTGGAAGATGGGCAGAAAAAGACAGAATGAGAGACAGAGAGAGGGGGGGAGAGATGATGAGTGCCCTGAATACTTCTGTCTGATAAATCCGTCATTGTGACCCAGTCCTCATGACACTACTATCAGAGCCTTATGTTAAGTGTGAGTCTGTCTGTGTGAATGAGAGAGAGAGAGAGAGAGAGAGCGAGAGGACGGAGGAGAGAGAGAATGGAGATAGTGAGAGAGTAAGGGTAGAGGGAGGTAGAAATAGATGGAGAGAGGGAATGAGACCGGAAGGGGAGAGAGATAGAGAGATGGAGAGAGAGAGGGTGCTGCCTAGGAGACAGTTATAGCTGCAGTCCTTTGTTGATTTTTTTTCTTCTTCTTCTTCTTCCTGCAGTTCTGGCACACTCTTCTCCATTTGTGAGTGAGTGCGTGTGTCTGTGTTTTTGTGGGCGCGCGTGCGTGTATGTATGTGTGTTCATGTCTAAAGGGATCCTGTCTACAGCTCCAGCAGCCCACAGCAGAACACAAGCGACTGAACAGTGACGAGGGAATGAGTTTGTGTGTGTGTGTGTACTGTCATATCCATGAGCATTTGCATAAGTGGTATTTCAGTCACTACGGTCACGCGTCCAGAGGTCACCGTCCCACCTCAGCCTCCCCGCCCCAGCCTCCCCTCCCCAGCCTCCCCTCCCCAGCCTCCCCACCCCAGCCTCCCCGCCCCAGCCTCCCCGCCCCAGCCTCCCCTCCCCAGCCTCCCCTCCCCACCCCAGCCTCCCCACCCCAGCCCCAAACTCCCGAATCATCTTCAGACAGATGGCGTCTGCTCTAATCTGTAATTCATTTATCCGCGATGATGATGACTGGTCTTTTAAGAGAGACGGGTCCAACATTACCGGGGAGCAAAATCTTCTCATTATCTTGATGCAGGCTTAATCCCGCGGGCGAGCGTCCCTCATTCTCCATCCCCTTAAATAGTGCTCCCCCCCATGCTGAGAAAAGCACTGCTTTAGGCCTCTAACCCTCTTACACACACCTCATTAGTGGGGGGCCCTGACTTGGGTGGGGGCCATCGTTAATATCAGACATGAGGGGAGTTAAGTCCTAGTCCGCTAGTCCAGATGGAAATCCAACGCATCCTTTCTAACGGTGGACTCGTGCAGGTCTGTTGTCCTCCTAACTAGCGGTTGGGATTGAAATCAAACAGCCTCTACGCCGAGCGCTTGTTTTGGTTGACTTGCGCATGCTATCGCTCGCTGTCAAGCTGATGATAAACTCACCACCACACACTGGAAGCATGGCTTTGCAGAAGACAGCGCTTAAAAACAACACACTCAGCCCGATGTAGACTCCACATGTGGTCGGAACAACACCTAGCCAGCATGCTAACATCCCGAGCATCCTACGTAGCGTAGACAGTAAATCTGTACTAACAATGAAACATGCCCCAGCACACGCTCTCAGCGGTCAGAGTGCTTGACATTTACGTTGCAGATTCAAATACATTAATGTCATGTGCTGTTCACACCAAAGGCGAACACGCACATGGCTATCAGGCTAGATTGTAGTATAAGACTATTCATCATTGGGAATTATAGGGTGCTGTAGCCTGGGGGGGTGGATCTCAATACTGTTGAATGGGTCCCTCTCCTTATCTCCTTACATCCCCACCGGCCTCCATTAGAGTGTAAATGAAGGAGGGGAGAGAGGGAGGGGGAGGAGCCTCTACAGCCAGTGGATACGTGTGATCTGTCTTCCTGTGGCAGAACACACACAAACCAATTAGCTGTGCGTGTCCCATCGGAAATGCAGGAGGAGATATGAAAAAGATGAGCCCACATCCAGCAGCTACAGGCCAACACTACAATTAACCTTTATTACACACACACACACACACACTCACACACACACACACTCTCCTCTCCGCAGCTGGTATGGCTAGTTATACTAGACATCCCTTTGAAGGATATGAAGTGGGCTTGGGTTACTGCCATTATTATATTCTACATTTCTCAATCCATCCCCTCCCTCGCTATCAATCTTTCCATCACTCTGTCTCAACCGTTCCTCCCCCATCTTTTCCACCATAAATCTTTCTTGCTCTCTCTCTTCCATGCTTCTCCCGGTCTCTCTCCCATGTTTATCTCTCTCTCTCTCCCATGTTTCTCCCTGTGTCTCTCTTCCATGCTTCTCTGTCTCTCTCCCATGTATCTCCCTGTCTCTCTCTCCCATGTTTCTCTCTGTCTCTCTCTTCCATGTTTCTCTCTGTCACTCTCCCATGTTTCTCCTTGTCTCTCTTTTCCATGCTTCTCTCCGTCTCTCTCCCATGCTTCTCCCTGTCTCTCTCTTCCATGCTTCTCTCTGTCTCTCTCCCATGTTTCTCCCTGTCCCTCTCTTCCATGCTTCTCTCTGTCTCTCTCTCTCCTATGTTTCTCCCTGTCTCTCTCTTCCATGCTTCTCTCTGTCTCTCTCCCATGTTTCTCCCTGTATCTCTCTTCCATGCTTCTCCCTGTCCCTCTCTTCCATGCTTCTCTCTGTCTCTCTCTCTCCTATGTTTCTCCCTGTCTCTCTATTCCATGCTTATCTCTGTCTCTCTCTTCCATGCTTCTCTCTGTCTCTCTCTCCCATGTTTTTCCTTGTCTCTCTCTTCCATGCTTCTCTCTGTCTCTCTCTTCCATGCTTCTCCCTGTATATCTCTTCCATGCTTCTCTCTGTCTCTCTCTTCTATGCTTCTCTCTGTCTCTCGCTCGTTCCCTTACTCCATCCCCCTGGCTGACAAAGGTGGGAGATGTGGCAGGCTGCATCACAGCACAGTCTCTCTCTCACACACACACACACACACAAACACACACACACACACACACACACACACACAGGGCTTTAAGGTCATGCATGCTGGGCTCCAAGGCCACGTGGCATGAATCAGGCCTCAAGGACTGAAGGAGAGGAGATAAGGAGGGGAGATAAGAAGCCGAGCTCTGCTTTGGTGATGGAACATTGTTAAATATCTATTCTTCGTGGCATCTTGTCTGTTCTGAATACAGTGACACACCATTCCCTCCTCCCCTAACATTAATGACGCCTTGGCTTACACTGAAAATTAGAGCGAGGTAGAGAGAGAAAGAGAGACTAAAAGAAAGACAGAAAGAGAGAGAGACAGAGAGTGAGTCAGACTATCCTGACAGCTGAGAGAGTAGTTAGGCAGAGACTGAGACCAGGGTCGACCCACTGTACTGTTACAGTCAGAATTCTTATTATTAACTATGAGTCATTATTTTAGCTTCTAGCCCCGATTTCACAATCTGTGTGTGTCACACATTACGCTACCTGCTGCGGGTGACATCCCCTCAACCCCTCAACACCCCCCATCACTCATTGCCCCCGGTAACAGAGAGAGAGGAGGGAGGTGCCATCTGCCAGTAGCCTGGAGATCAATAGAGCGGAGGGGAGAGGGAGGAGGGGGAGGGCGATGGGGCTAAATATGTGGCTCGCTGTGACCAGAGCTTGACTCAATATGCTCTGGTTTATTTACAGATAGGTAGGTAGATAGAAAACACACATGCACACATGCTCTCTCTCTCTCTCTCTCTCTCTCACACACACACACACACAAACTCCACCACCCAGCCTTTAGTCAAATTCAGATTTCTGTGTGATATATGGCTACAAGGACTGTGGTATTGACAACACAGTCGATAAAAACCAACACGTACGCACACACATCGAGAGGTGTGTGGTTGTGTCTGGCTAACTGAGGCAGGAAGTCACAGCAGCATGGGCATTATTCTATGATGCTAACGATGCCACAATACAAACAATGTGAGCTCTGCAGGACTGCTTAGTTCAGCTAGATGAAACACAAACACATCACACCACACACACACACACTCAGGCACTATCACACAAACAAGGGCAGTATCACTCACAAACAGGGGTAAATGTTGTTCAGCTGCAACATGCTCCTGTCCTCCAGGACTAAAACACACCTCGTCACTGAGGTCTGTCTGTTTACCACGGCTGCTGCTGCAGCCAGCCAGACTAGGACTAGCACTGAGAGGAGAGCTGAGGAGAGGGGAGGAGAGGGGAGGGAGGGGGGAGAGGGGAAGAGAGAGGGGAGGAGAGGAGAGGGGAGGGGGAGAGGGGAAGAGAGAAGAGGGGAGGAGAGTGGGAGGGGGAGAGGGGAGGGGGGAGAGGGGAGAGAAGAGGGGAAAGGAGAGGAGAGGGGAAGATAAGTTAAGAGAGGAGAGAAGGGGGGAGAGGAGATGTGAAGAGATGGGGAGAGGAAAGCAGAGGCAAAGCAAGGGAAAGAGAGGAGAGGAGATGAGATGAGAGGAGAGAAGAGGAGAGGCAAGATCTCTCAGTAGCATCCCTCTCCTGGTTGTTGCCATGCCAATGACATCATATAACCTTGCTGAACTCGCCCGAACCGTATATAGTATTGAAGAGAAGCACGTAGCAGACATGGCATCATGTTAGCGCGTGAATGTTGGTTGTCCGATAGCGTATTGCTAGCGCAGCAGAAGCCTACTCACCCAGCATGTGGCTGAAGAGAAGCTGCTCCAGGTCTCCAAGAACTGTGACCACCAGCTCCGGGTCCACCTTTAGGAAGGCCTTATCATCCTCTCCCTCCGTTCCCTTCCCCTCTCTCTTCTCCTCCGCCGAGGGAACAGCAACTCTTCCTTTCTCAACAGTTTTCTTTCCATTGGCGGTCGCCTTAGCTTTGCCGTGGGGAGCCTGGTGGTCGGAGGGGTCCACGTCTCCGCTCTGACCCGACTCGGGGGCCTTGCTGATGGGCTTTACCTCGGCGGAGGGTCCCCGGGGAATGCGGCTGGGCTTCCCCAGGCTGGGGGGTCACCGCCGGGGAGGAGAAGGGCTTGGGTTTGCCCTGGAAAAGAGACTGCTCCGACTTGGAAAGGGTGCGCGACAGAGGCGTCCTCCCGCCCACACCCACCCCTATCTGACCCGTCTTGGTCTGGCCCGTCTTGGGGATTCCGGTGCCCGGCCGACCCATGTCATCAGTCCAGCCGGGGGGTTGGTAGAGGTGGAGTTTCTTCTCCGCGTCGGTGAGCACGCACAGGTTGGTGAGCGAGTGCTGCTTGCGAAGCTTGGAGGGGTTAGGGATGTTGTTGGTGAGTCCTGGTCCTGTTCCAGGGCGGTACACCCTGAGCTCAGGGCCAGAGGGGCGTGAGGGCCCCTGGGGTAACGAGGAGGGCTTAGCGGGGGCCCTTCCTGGAGGTCATGACTTGCCTGGCCGGGGGCTCCTGGCTCTGGGAGTCGAGCTCTCTGGTCTTAGCACTCATGCTAACGTTAGCCGCCACATTATCCCCCAGCATCCCGCCTGCAGGGAAGCAGGCAACAGCATCAGTGACACACTCACACACTCACACACACACAGAAGAAATGGATGGAAAGAAGAGAGAGAACGGTGGGTAGCTAGGTAAACACCAAGCTCTCTCTCCCCTCTCTCCTTGTATCCAGGCTCTCTGTAGGGCCAGGCGGCAGTGCTGGCTCAGTAGAGTAGTCGTCCCTCTCTCAGTGTTAATCCATGTCTAGAAGGAGATCTGTCCCAGAGGTTAAGATCCAGTCTTCAGCCTCCCTCTGTCCCCTCACGATCCAGCTCACGCTGCCTCACTACACTGACCAGCCTCTCTCTCTCTCTCTCTCTCTGTGTGTCTCTCTCTCCGTCTCTCTCTCTCTCTGCACGGGTCCCTCCAGCCTGCGCGGCGAGCAGAAGCCGAATGACAAGAGAAACAGACGCAGCGGCAACACTCCCCTCTCTCTCTCTCTCTCTCTCCTCCCCCTCCCTCTACCTCTCCCTCTCTCTTCCCCCGCCGGTTCATTCACCCTCCCTGCTTCCCGCTGTATCCTTCCCTCCCTCCCCTCTCTCCCTCCTTGCCCGTTTCTCTCTCTCTCCTCCCACTGGCTGATTTACCCGCCCATCCTCCCTCTATTTTTCCATCTCTCTCTCTCTCTCTCACACACACACACACACACAGACACACACCCAGCACGCAGACGCTGCCGTGCGCTCCACCGGCGAGTGTGAAGTGTAAGGGGCTGTAGATAAATGACCAGCCTATTGAACAAACGGAACTGTTTCTCCTCTCCATGCTACATTAACTTCTCTGTTCTCCTCCTCTGGAAGATTCTGTCTCTTTCTCTCCCTTTCCTTTCTCTTCCTCTTCCTGACACTGTTGATCTCTTTGTTCTTATTCTGTCTCTCTCTTTCTCCTCCTACTCTTTCATTCATATGCACAGCATGGAGAGCAAGGGGTGACAGGGTTTAGTGATTCAGATACACACTTTGTGTGTGTGTGTGTGTGTGTGTGTGTGTGTGTGTGTGTGTGTGTGTGTGTGTGTGTGTGTGTGTGTGTGTGTGTGTGTGAGTCAGAGAAGCCCTGTAGCAAGTTATCTAAATTTCACACATTCATCCATTCAATGACTCCTTATTCACCCATTCACTTTATGTTGTGTGATGTCGGCAAATGACTATTAGAATTTAGATTATAGTGTCATGGCTGTGACTAATAGATCAGCCTGGAGCAATACACACACACACACACACATAAACACACTCACACAAGCACACACACACCATACAATGTACTGGATCACCAATTATACCTTAATTAGAGGGCAACAGACCCAAACCTCAATAGCCAATCACCACGCTCCCCTAACATCATATGACCTCTCCCTTCATCTCCATCCATCTCTTATCTGCATCTCTCTGTCTTCCCTCCCCCCTGCTTATGGCTCTTTTAGTAATGACAGATGAGCATGTCATCAAGCTGCCTATAGATTCATCACAATCTCGTGTGCCGTCCCCACAAGCAACCTTGGAGGAAGGAGCCCACGTTAAGTGGGGTGTGCAGCAGGGCGTGTGTGTGTTTGTGTGCGAGTGCTGGAGTACATGCAAATCTATGGGAGAGTTTGTGGTCCTGTTTTACTTGCCTTGTGGGGACCAGAAGTCCTCGTAAGGATAGTAAACTAAGAACAAAATGATATTGTAGGGACATTTTCTTGGGCCATTAGAAAATGTGTTATTTGTAGAGGGGTTTAGAGGAAGGGTTGTCATTAGTGTTAGAATTAGGTGAAGAGTTAAGGTTAGGGTTCGAGATGACACGATTTCGAATGGGAGTAAATTGCCGGTCCTCACAAGGATAGTAAAACAAACCTCTGGGTGTGTGTTTGAGTGTGTGTCCCTCTGTCTCTATGGGCATGTGTGTGAGACTGTGTGTCAGATTGATCAGACAAGGAGCCAGAGATGCCAGGGCTCTGTCCAACCCTAGTTATCTCAGGCACGTTCCCCCACGTCACCACACGTTCCTGCACATCTCCTCTCTCTCTCTCGTCCTCCTCGCCCTCCCTCTCTTCCTCCCCCCTTCCTCTCTGTCCCCGATCTTCCTCCGCTGTTGTGCTTCCTCCTCTCCTTCTCCCTGGTCTTCCTCTCCCATCACACCCATCTCGTCTCCCTCTCCTGCTTCGTTTGCCCCTCTCGCTCCATGCCCCTCCCTCCATCCTTGGACCTACTTCCACTCCCATCTCTCCATCTCTCATAAATGCATGCAACATGTTGAGAGAGAGAGGGAGAGAGAGAGAGAGGAGAGAGAGAGGAGAGAGAGAGAGAGAGAGAGAGAGAGAGAGAGACAGAAAAGAGAAGGAAGAGAGAGAGATAGAGTGATGCATTAGGGAAAGGTAGTGAAGTGATAGCATCACTAGAAAGCCTGTTAGTGTGTTTGGAGTGCACGTGTGCAGAAGAGTCAGAAAGATGCATTAGGACTCATTATACTTATCTCCATTAGAACACAAACACGATGACACTGCAGAAAACATCAACTTTCACAGTCAGAGACCGTCCTCTGTTTACTCTAGTCTGATCAATAAGCATTTTAACGTGAGCGCGCATACATGTGTCTCTCTGCGCTTTCAAGTGCGTTTATCTATACGCTCAGGGCTCTGACATTAGAGACACAGCACTTAAACCGGCCCTGTCCTCCACGCAGACACAGCACTTACACCGGCCCTGTCCTCCACACAGACACAGCACTTACACCGGCCCTGTCCTCCACTCAGACACAGCACTTACACCGGCCCTGTCCTCCACACAGACACAGCACTTACACCGGCCCTGTCCTCCACTCAGACACAGCACTTACACCGGCCCTGTCCTCCACGCAGACACAGCACTTACACCGGCCCTGTCCTCCACGCAGACACAGCACTTACACCGGCCCTGTCCTCCACACAGACACAGTACTTACACCGACCCTGTCCTCCACACAGACACAGCACTTACACCGGCCCTGTCCTCCACTCAGACACAGCACTTACACCGGCCCTGTCCTCCACACAGACACAGCACTTACACCGGCCCTGTCCTCTACAGACACAGCACTTACACCGGCCCTGTCCTCTACAGACACAGCACTTACACCGGCCCTGTCCTCCACTCAGACACAGCACTTACACCGGCCCTGTCCTCCACACAGACACAGCACTTACACCGGCCCTGTCCTCTACACAGACACAGCACTTACACCGGCCCTGTCCTCTACAGACACAGCACTTACACCGGCCCTGTCCTCTACAGACACAGCACTTACACCGGCCCTGTCCTCTACAGACACAGCACTTACACCGGCCCTGTCCTCCACACAGACACAGCACTTACACCGGCCCTGTCCTCCACACAGACACAGCACTTACACCGGCCCTGTCCTCCACACAGACACAGCACTTAAACCGGCCCTGTCCTCCACACAGACACAGCACTTACACCGGCCCTGTCCTCCACACAGACACAGCACTTACACCGGCCCTGTCCTCCACTCAGACACAGCACTTACACCGGCCCTGTCCTCCACTCAGACACAGCACTTACACCGGCCCTGTCCTCCACTCAGACACAGCACTTACACCGGCCCTGTCCTCCACACAGACACAGCCTCCCTGTCTAAGTCTGTGACTGTTAAAACCAGTATTCAAAACACAACCGCTCCATTTGGCACTCGCCATCCAGTTGCTGTTATATTTGCATAAATCAGTTAAGAAGGTTCCAGATTAAACAAACGATGCCCTGTTCGCTTGCATTCCTCTGCAAATATTAAAGCCATACTTTAGAAAAAGGAAAAATAAGGCGTGTCTCTAACCAGTCCACCAAACTGGCGCCGTCTTCCCTCTAAAACACTCAGCGGCAGTGTGTGTGTGTGTGTGTGTGTGTGTGTGTGTGTGAGTGTGTGTGAGTCTGTGTGTGTGTGTGTGTGTGTGTGTGTGTGTGTGTGTGTGTGTGTGTGAGTGTGTGTGTGGCACGGTAAGTAACACAGGAGCGCCGGGTGTAACTTACGCTGTGCTTGGTTTAATGTTTCCAAGCTAAAACTATTTATTAGTTGAAGTTGCTTTAATAATGGCCCAATGTTCAGGTCCCTTGCGTTCACACACACACACACACACACACGGTGCTCTGGTGACAGTTGTAGGGGCTCTCTGGGGCAGTAGAGGGGCAGGAGAAGGGCAGCAGGGGGGCTATACAGGCAGTAGGATTCACTGCTTCAGTCTCTATTCCTCCCTGATGAGGCATTAAGGTCATTCACCAGTGAGGGAGTGTACAAGGCCTGGCCTGTGTGTAGGCACACAAGCACGCAAACATCTACATGCACACACAAATAAATATGCACACACACACACATATACCTACAGCGCACACACACACGTATACATACAGTACACATACACACAAACATGCAGGCATTAAGCGCTCAGACACTCAGGTGGGAGGCCTGTCCCAGAGCCGTTAGCAGTAAACAGCTGCTTGTTTGTCCTAGCACTCGTCACTGTGGCTCCACAGTCCCACTTAAATATATGTCAGACGTAAACACATTCACACACACACTTACCCTCAGCTGCACTCACAGCCCTCACACACAGGCACCTTTACACACACACTCACACACACACACACACACACAGAGTGACAGAGATAATCACAGGTCAACACAAACACACACACACACAACCGCGCGCACACACACACACACACACGAGTGCGTCAGTCAGTGGTGGTGGACCGCAGGTCTGGACTGAGATCACAGCCATGATGAGGGAGCCCCAGCAGGTACACAGGGTGGAGTGTGAAGCAGCAGCACATGCAGCATTAGACTCCACACTCATCACCTCGCTAAAGAGTGACCCACTCACCCTGCAGGCCAGGCTACAACCTGAGCTACGACCAGGACTACAGCCTGAGCTACGACCAGGACTACAGCCTGAGCTACGACCAGGACTACAACCTGAGCTACAACCTCCAACAATCTGGGTTACAACCTTCAACAACCTGGGTTACAACCTTCAACAACCTGGGTTACAACCTTCAACAACCTGGGTTACAACCTTCAACAACCTGGGTTACAACCTTCAACAACCTGGGTTACAACCTTCAACAACCTGGGTTACAACCTTCAACAACCTGGGTTACAACCTTCAACAATCTGGACTACAACCTTCAACAATCTGGACTACAACCTTCAACAACCTGGGTTACAACCTCAACAACCTGGGTTACAACCTTCAACAACCTGGACTACAACCTTCAACAACCTGGACTACAACCTTCAACAACCTGGGTTACAACCTTCAACAACCTGGGTTACAACCTTCAACAATCTGGACTACAACCTTCAACAACCTGGGTTACAACCTTCAACAACCTGGGTTACAACCTTCAACAACCTGGGTTACAACCTTCAACAACCTGGGTTACAACCTTCAACAATCTGGACTACAACCTTCAACAATCTGGACTACAACCTTCAACAACCTGGGTTACAACCTTCAACAACCTGGGTTACAACCTTCAACAACCTGGGTTACAACCTTCAACAACCTGGGTTACAACCTTCAACAACCTGGGTTACAACCTTCAACAACCTGGACAACAACCTTCAACAACCTGGGTTACAACCTTCAACAACCTGGACTACAACCTTCAACAACCTGGGTTACAACCTTCAACAACCTGGGTTACAACCTTCAACAACCTGGGTTACAACCTTCAACAACCTGGACAACAACCTTCAACAACCTGGGTTACAACCTTCAACAACCTGGGTTACAACCTTCAACAACCTGGACAACAACCTTCAACAACCTGGGTTACAACCTTCAACAACCTGGGTTACAACCTTCAACAACACACACACTGCCGCTGAACGTTTTAGAGGGAAGACGGCGCCAGTTTGGTGGACTGGTTAGAGACACGCCTTATTTTTCCTTTTTCTAAAGTATGGCTTTAACCTGGCCATCTTTGGTAAAGATTTCACCCTCCAGCCTCACAAAGAACTTCAGTGAAAGCTTGAGCTATGGAGGAGGGTGTGTGTGTGTTCCAAACAGCTCCTGCTGTCACAGACGTCATGAGTCAGCTGAAGGGGCAGACAGAGACTGAGACACATTGAAGGACATCAGCAGGGTGGGGGGGGGCAGGGGGAGGGGGGACGTCAGACAACGAGAGGGAATAGACAGTGTAGGATGAGAGAAGCACAGAACCAGAGAGAGAGAGAAAATGAGAAACAGGAGGAGGTCAAAGGAGGATAGAGGAATGGGGAGAAATGGAAAACGGAGGAGAGGAAAGGATATGGGAAAGAGGGAGAGAGAGAGAAGGAGGAAAAAGTAGAGGGGGAGAGAGAAATTATGTAGCTGTGAATGTGACTAATTCCGATCATAACTCATCACATAAGGAAAACTTCCAGTTCTTTAACACAGATGGGCTGTTCTCTCACTCTATCTCTCTCTCTCACCCACTCTCTCTCTCTCACTCTGTTCTCTCACTCTATCTCTCTCTTTCTCTCTCTCACCCACTCTCCTACTCCCTCTTTCTCTCACTTTTCATTTCTCAGTTGGTGCATATTTCTCTATCTGGTTATTATTTCTCTCCCCTGCCTCTCTTTACTGTTGTGTGTGTGTGTATGTAAGGGGGGTGGGGGTGAAGGGCAGAGGCCGAGGAAGGGTTGGGAGTAATGGGGGCAGAAGGGGGGCTCTGGAAGGGTGAGGAAGACTGGGAAGAGAGGGGTGAGGAAGAGAGGGGTGAGGAAGAGAGGTGAGGAAGAGAGGGGTGAGGAAGAGAGGTGAGGAAGAGAGGGGTGAGGAAGAGAGGGGTGAGGAAGAGAGGTGAGGAAGAGAGGGGTGAGGAAGAGAGGTGAGGAAGAGAGGGGTGAGGAAGAGAGGGGTGAGGAAGAGAGGTGAGGAAGAGAGGGGTGAGGAAGAGAGGGGTGAGAGGTGAGGATCTCTAGACGTGACCTGAGGAAAGACAGGAAGCCGGTCAAACAGAGAGAGGATATCCTGTCCCAGCTCCGGCGTTGTGTGTTACTGTTGTTAGCCTACATCCGCTAACGCGCTAGGCTCACCCAGGACAATATCCTAGACTGTGACACACCGAGGCTAACGCTAGCTGTAAGCTATGCCTATGACACACAACCGCCAGACAAACACAATAATATGAGTTTAGTTGGCTATATCCTGTTAATATATATATCATGTTGAAGTGTGTGTTGTGTGTCACCAGTGCATCCGTCCTAGCTTGCGTGGATACACAGTGTGAGTCATATGGGTCTATTGAACAGCCCCCCTACAGCCCCCCTACATACATGCCATGCTGACCGAAAGCATCCCGGTGAGAACAATGTATCTGCCAAACAAGCGTCGGACTCTGAAGTGACAAATCTTTAGCCAACAAAACCCCATTCTGTCCGAGTATGACTCTGCCCTCAGACACTCATGAGTCACACATCCTGATGACCCTCAAAGCTCATTAAAATAGGAATCACAACCTTGCACTTTATGGTGTCTGTTTGGGGATTCTCTGTGTGTGTGTGTGTGTGTGTGTACATAGAATATTAATATCCAGTGTATGATATCCAGTATAGGCTATGACACACATATCTGCTAGCCAAAAACAACACTATGAGTTTAGTTGAGGATATCCTGTTTTATAAGTGTGTGTGTGTGTGTGTGCGCGCATTCCGCCCTGTTCTGCTCTTTGTAGACACTCCCTGCCCGCCTCAGTGTTGACATTCTCAGCACACCTCCCAGGGGTATCCCACAATGCTGTGCTGCAGAGCCTGGTTGCCTGGTTACAGCATGGCGTGTGTGTCTCGGCAAGTGATGTTAGTCATATGGACGCTCTCTCTGCGTGTGTGCGCGCATGTGAAGGTGTGTGTTAGAAAGGAACCATTTCTTGTTAGTCCGTTCAGTGTTGTGTCAAAGCATGTACTTTGATAATGGCCACTTCTGTCCTGAGTGTGTGTTGTGTCCTTAGTGTGTTGTCCTGAGTGTGTGTTGTGTCCTTAGTGTTGTGTCCTGAGTGTGTGTTGTGTCCTGAGTGTGTGTTGTGTCCTGAGTGTGTGTTGTGTCCTGAGTATGTGTTGTGTCCTGAGTGTGTGTGGCACGGCATGGGTCATTTAACTGACAGGTTGATTACCGGTCGCTAGATTGTTTGCGTGTGTGTTTGTCGCCTGACACAGAGGCGGTGCACACATGACTGGGCCCATCATTCACTTTCCTGGGCTTCCTCACAGAGGTCAGGCCCAGTTCTCACGTACACCCGTTCCCCCTATCCTCCCACTCCTCCTCTCCCCTTCCTCCCTCCCTCCATCCCTCCATCCATCCATCCATCCATCCATCCACTCACCAGCTAATATGTGCGGCCATTATCTAGTCGCCCTGCAGGATAGAGCCCTCAGGAGCGATAGAGAGAAAGAGATATGGGGGGAGGAGTGGACGACCAAGCAATGTCTTGCAGTATCTAGGCTAGATGTCCGGTGTGTGTGGTGTGTGTGTGTGTTCGTGCGAGCGAGCGTGCATGTGGTGTGCGCATGTGTGTCTATGTGAGTGAGAGAGAAAGACAAGAGAGACAGGGATAGGGATAGACAGAAAATGACGTGGTGTCAGTGTGATGTTATGACAGGGTGCCTCCATTACGATCCCAGCGGGACCTCATGACCGTCACTGGACTGGGTCACCTCACCGGCCCACTGTCAACCTAGCCTGACGTCACTAGACTGGGTCACCTCACCGGCCCACTGTCAACCTAGCCTGACGTCACTGGACTGGGTCACCTTACCGGCCCACTGTCAACCTAGCCTGACGGCACAGGCTTAGGGTTGGTTGAGAGGTCTGGCTCAGAGCTGAACTGTGATGACTTCCCTATGACTTCCCCCCCACACGCTTAGGAGATGCAAGCTCTCCTGCTCTGCTCTGATCATCTAACCTCACTGCTGCAAGCTCTCCTGCTCTGCTCTTATCATCTAACCTCACTGCTGCAAGCTCTCCTGCTCTGCTCTGATCATCTAACCGCACTGCTGCAAGCTCTCCTGCTCTGCTCTGATCATCTAACCTCACTGCTGTCCATCGGCCAGTCAGCTCTGCCCACTCAGCATATAACCCCCCCTCGTGAGATTGGAGCGAGAGGATTATTATGGGCTGTGGTCGATATGGAGCGGGTAGCGGTGTGTTTGTGTGTGTGTGTGTGGGGGTGGTGGGGGGGGGTCAGAAATCAACTGTACGGACCACATAAATGAACTGATGGAAATATTCAATAAACTGGATTATGTCCCTCCTTTAGACTAGACGTGAATAGATAAAACCATCAGTGGAACAAAAATACTGTCGATTTCAATTGATTTAATATTTTAAGAAGAGTGTTGCAGTAATATAGAATGGCTTGGATACAGTACATGCAACATAACTCGCTTGTTTAACCATACACAGACATTAAACACATTTAATTGATATTGCATCTAATCTTCACCATGTATTACTTGCAGTGCATTTAGGTGGACTGGGACAAATCAATAGACATCCGGACAATAGAAACACGTAAACAAGGCAGTAGAGACAGAGTGCTCTCTCCTGCGTTCTGCTGGCTGACGTTCTCCACCTGCATTTTGGCCATTATCTGACCACTAAGATCTAGAGCTTTCTACTGGGCCAGTAACTCTATTACTAAAACGCAGGCCAAACCCCACACACACACACACACACACACACACACACCCTACACCCACACGCACACACACACACATTCATGCAGCTGAAGTCAGTTCTGTATTCTTTCAGAAATGTGCTTTTCATTTATATAGTCTTGAACAGTGTCCTGATTGAATGTATCTTTCTAAACCAGCTGTAGTATGGGTTGTCGATTAGTTATAGAGGAAGAAGATATAGTGTGTGTGTGAGAGAGAGGGAGGGGGGGGAGGTGCTCTGTTGGCTAAGAAACAATACAGGAAGGAGAGGTTTTTTTTACCTCATATTGCTGAAAATACAGTTCTCAGACCATGAGCTATAAATCCCAGACGCTCAGTTTGTGTGCATTTGTGTGTATTTATTTGTGTGTTTGAATGGAAAAATGTATATCATGCAACTTGTGTGTGACCGTGTGTGTGTGTGCGTACGTGTGTGTGCGCGCGCGTGTGTGTGTGCTTGTGTGTGTGTGTGTGCACGCGTGTGTGTGTGCTTGTGTGTGTGTGTGTGTGTGCATGCGCGTGTGTGTGTTCGTGTGTGCGTGTGTGTGTCAGCTGACAGACTGTGTGAGAGCTCCACAGGGACACTCAGACACTCCTCAGACAGCAAAAGAAAAATGATCCAGAGATCGAATCACACAACTAACTCTCAAAGCCACATCTGTTTACTGTCACACACACACACACACACGGGCACACACACAGACAAGAAAAACATCTCGGAAATCTCAAGGTCAGGGGGGCATCGGGGTAATTGAAAGAACATATGGTGGAATTATATTAAAGATGGTGTAGACTACGTTGTTGAGAACCACTTTGTCATATTTGCCAAAATAAACTTCACATCTTGATAGCAACCAATACATCTAAAGGTTTGACGGTAATGTGAAATCAATCCGACAGAAAGATGTTCAGATTGAAACTGAACCTCAATAAAGATAGATATCTACTATTCATTATGTCTCAACATATGTTTAACATCAAGCTGGTGTGCTTCAGCCGCTGGGTCATTCTCTCCGCTGCTGTCATGGTAATGACTTACTAACCTCTCGACAGACACTACTGAGACTCTTACTGAAGTCCTACCAGCATTTTAAATAGCAGCTGTAGTCATCACTATCAAATATATATCCTATAACAGGTCTAACTGATATTGTAGAGCATTGCCAGGGTTAAGTGGTGGAGGGTGGACAAGTTTAGGTTGTAAAGAGGCTGAGGCAGTTGGTGCAGGGGGGGGTGACAGACTGCTGCTGGAGAGGGGGAGCTGGTTGTCTCTCTGGGGACTTCACTAATTGTCTGATGCCGCCAGAAACGCTCAATATTAAATGTCCTGGAAAATCTATGGGTTTAACGGCCAATACACCTACCACTGCCAGTCTGACCACGACAAACTGGCTTTGTGATCTTGTGCCTTTGTCTGTCTGATAGCCTGAATGCCTGTCTATCTGCCTGTCTGTCTGCCTGTCTATCTGCCCGTGTCTGCCTGTCTGTCTTCCTGCCTGTCTGTCTTCCTGCCTGTCTGTCTATCTGCCCGTCTATCTGCCTGTCTAGCTGCCTGTCTATCTGCCTGCCTGTCCGCCTGTCTGCCTGCCTGTCTATCTGCCTGCCTGTCTATCTGCCTGTCTATCTGCCTGCCTGTCTGTCTGCCTGTCTGTCTGCCTGTCTATCTGCCTGTCTGTCTGCCTGTCTGTCTGCCTGTCTATCTGCCTGTCTATCTGCCTGCCTGTCTCAGATCAACTTGAACCCTCACCCCGCTGACATACCCTTGTTCATTCTTTCCCCTCTCCCTCTCTCCCACTCACTTTCCTCCCTCTCTTTCCTCCCTCTCTCCCACTCTCTTTCCCTCTCTCCCACTCTCTTTCCTCCCTCTCTCCCACTCTCTTTCCTCCTCTCTCTCCCACTCTCTTTCCTCCCTCTCTCCCTCTCTCCCACTCTCTTTCCTCCCTCTCTTCCTCTCATGTGTAAATGATAGTTATTACAGCTTCAGCCTCCCCTCCCTGTCCAGGCAGCATGGTGGGACCCTGCTGGGAGGTTATTTCTGCTCTCCAACACTCGTCAAGGACCTTCTCCAAACTCGCAGGTTCCTTCAGTGCCTAAAACACTCCGCTCCTCTCCCTCCCCTTGTCCGACCCCCAAAATGATCGCCATACCTCCAGCAAACGCTGGATATACACATGTATTTCCTGGTGGTTTGTCAGCAGTGGTATACTGCATTGGGACCCCCACCAACTCAGGATATGAAGAACATACAAATCACCCGGGTTGCCAGGTTTGTCCACGGAAAATAGCAGGGGATGAGTCTCTTAAACCCAAAGATGGGTCAAACCGTATTAACGACCTGTATCCTGATCTCTCACAATACAGTACAACCTGTCATCAACAGTACCTCTCTACAGTACAACCTGTCATCAATCTCCCCCCCTCCTCCATAATATGAAACAGATTCATCTCAGGACACTGAACAGACGACTCGGAGGAAATGGTTTGACAGGGGAGGAAACGTTTGGTCCTCCCAGATGTGAAACTATAAAACTTGACAAAATGGAAACTACTGCTACTGTAAGTCAGGTCTGACTAATCAGTTAGTAAAATGTCCTTCTAGTTCATAGCCTGTCGAGGCTATAGAAAAGGATGTGTGTGTGGGTGTAACAGAGGTCACATGGGTACACAAGAGGGGTCTCTTAAGTGTCCTAGAACAGAGCTGAAATCAAAAGTATAATTGTTATAAATATTGATGTCCCCTCATTAAAGCCACATCAAACAGAATGATTTATTTGATAATAAAGTCATACTTTTCTTTACCCTCCCTGCCCCATAATATAATCCACATCAAAGCACAGAGCTGGGGGTCTGGATGAAACCATAATTCTGGAGGGATGGCAGGATCATGTGTTTCAGGTTAATGAGGACAAGGAGAGAAGGGACGAGGGAGGAAAAGAGAGAGAGACAAAGAGAGAGAGAATCTGACAGCTCCTGTCTCAGTTCAAACATTTCCATGAGTGAGTATGTGCCTGATAGCCTTGCAGGGGAAAATATACTCTTTCTCTGACCCATATCCTCCTTTATGTCCTTCCATCTCAACACCCAAAGCCCTCTCTCTCTCCATCCATCCATCCATCCATCCATCCATCCATCCATGTATTCACCTCTCCTCCATCTCTCCATCCAAAGACTTGTATAGTCAGCAGAGCCTCGGGCAGACACACACACAGGGAATTAGGCCAGCACACTCCAAACGTGACCGACACTGAATGCTAGCTTCATTCACATGGTGGATCTGACTCTTAGCTTGGAGGGAAGTGTGTGAAGCATGTCCTTATTGCCAATTCCGAGTCTATTCATCTTATTTCTGAAACCTGAGGCACATCCTATTTGTGTGCGTGTGTGTGTGTGCGTGTGTGTGTGTGCGTGCGCGTGCGTGTGCGTGTGCGCGTGTGTGTGTGTGTGCGTGTGTGTGTGCGTGTGTGTGCGTGTGTGTACTCACCGAGCGTCAGGTCTTCGCAGCAGACCTCGATGGATCCAGAGGAACAGTCGCTCAGCTCCTCCACGGAGACGTCTCTGTCCTGACCCTGCAGCCTGGGAGAACAGTGTCCAGCATCATGTAACTGGGATCGCTCACCCTCCTCGACACACACTCACCGACTGAACAGTTTCCATTTCGTTCATTTGCAAATCAGACTCGACAGATCGTGACAGAGGATTCTCTGTGACTCGGTAAAAATGGATTCGATTCTCGATTTAGATATGCTGCACAATAGTGCTTTGAAGTCAATGATTCCATTGTTGATCTGAAACAGTCCATTGCAAATTCGCAACGTGCCATGAAATTGGGTTTGTAACTTGAGATTATGGTTTGTTACTATTACACTAGTATTACTTGACTATTGTTTAAAGAAAACCTGAGAAAATTGTAAAGAGGGGGGTGGAAGTAACAGTCCTTTCTGAAGAGGGCCTGAAGGCTGACCAGTGAACACTTATAACAATCAGCTCTGCTCCAAAAAGCACAAGTATATGTGTGTGTGTGTGTGCGTGTGAGTGAGAGAGAGAGCTCGCATGTGTGTGTATACAGTGCTGAAGTATAGTTCTGAGATGTCCTAACCTAAAGGATCTGTGTGACTGATCTCATGTCTGCAACCAGGGTGAAACGGGGAGAAATGTAGGGATCCATAGATAGAGAGGAGAGGAGGGCTGAGATGGGCAGAGAAGAGCAGAACGGTTAGTGACTAGTGTGTATGAGGACAGAGAGAGAGAGAGAGAGAGAGAGAGAGAGAGAGAGAGAGAGAGAGAGAGAGAGAGAGCGGCAGAGAGACAGTCGTTAGAGCTCACCTGTATCTGAAGGGAGCCACAGTGGCCATGTTGACTCTGGGTGTCTGTGTGTCTGTGGGCGCGGCCTCTCTCTGCTGGCAGGGAGCTTGGGCCAAGGTGATAGGTTGAGGAGTTATCCGAGTCGGTGACACGGCAGGACTCAGGTCCTCTGGCGTTCCCATCTCCTCATCCGATTGGCTACTGGAGCCACTTCGACCCCTGAAGGAGGGGTCAGGGGTCAAGGTAAGAGGAGGAGGAGGCCGCAGGTTGTCATTGCTGAATCTAGATGACTGGTCTTCCACAAGGCCTGGATCAGGAGGGTCCTCATCATCCCCTCTCTCCCCTGGGCTCTCTCCTTCCTCCTGGGTGTGGGTGTTGTAATTGTCCCTTCTCCTTGGCAGGAACTGGGGACTGAGGTTACTGTCTCCCCATTGCTGGTTCCTGTTAGCACAGGCATATCTGTTCTGGTTGCTGTTCTGGGGAGTGTGTGTGCTCGTGTGTGTGGGTGTGTATGATGGGATGAATGTGGCCACGTGTGCTGAGGTGTGTGTGACTTTGCCCAAGTCCAGTGTGTCTCTGGAGCGCGGAGGCTCCCTGCGCTGAGTCAGGGGACTGCTGTAGGCCGAGCGTGAGGCCTGGGGAACGGGTAGAGCAGCCCGCTGCAGGAGCTTGTTCCTCAGGGTGGCATCCCTGAGAAGATCCTTGGAGGAAGGCCCTGGGATGCCGGTATTCCTTGCGGACAGTTTGGGAGAGTGTGTGGGTGTCTGTGTGGGTGTGAGTGGTTTAGATTTGTGTGTGGAGGGTCGAGGGAGGCTGCTGGTCTGAAGGCGAGAGTCTCCTTTGGGAGAGGAAGGGAGCAGGCTCCGAGGGAGGGGGATCCCTGAAGAGGGAGCAGCCCGAGGGGGGGACTTCACATTTACACTCATCACTGGTCCGGATAACTACCACTGGCTCTAAAAGAGAGAAGTAGGAGATGGACACAGAAAGAGATGGAGCAAGTGATTAAGACGTTGCTGACATTGCAACATGTGCATAGGATAATGACTAAGAATTATGGACCGTTTTAAAAAGCATGGCATGGGACTTGCCCATGGTATTTGGGGACTTGCCCAATGGCATGTGAGGACCGTGGTCTAGGACATGCAATGAATTGAGTCATGGTACAGCACGAGATGGTCTTATTTTCAGAAAGCCGTGGGATTTCCGTGTAACGTGATTTGCCAGTTAGGAGTTGGAAACTTGCGCTCCAGACACCCCTCGGGGGAAATAAACAGTCTACAGTGCACTGCCTGTTATCAATTTATTTAGATGTTCTTCGTTTACCTTTTTCTCACTGTCACGTACAGAAGCACCACAAAACGATCAAGTTGCGATGAACTGGCGTGAAGCATTTAAAGGTTTCAACTTAGCAACTACCAATATTGACTCGAGTTCAAAAGGATTCATACCAAAGTATCCCACTAAAGCCAGCATCAAACGACTCTCGTCTTTATTGCGGTGCCTTTCTGAAGAGACAGCAATGCCCTTTTCATGGCAAACCTGTGTCCCACACACCGTACGACCTCAGAAGTGTTAATTATTAACTTGACAATGCAAAAGCTAGAAATGGTACTAGGGGTGGGCAGATCGATCTAAAGTAGGCCTATTGATAGTATCGATACCAACGTTGGTATCAATATTGATCTTAATATTCAGTAGTCAACGTTGGTATCAAAGTTGGTCTGTCAATGAACACAGACGTTATAGAGGGGATACACATTATATCAGTCCGTTTTTCAACTGATATAGTATGTATCCCCTCTGTAACTTGCTAGAAAAGAGCAGACATCTCCACAAATAAACGTATTTATGTAGATAGAGGAGTCCCTTGTTACAATGGAAAACCCTGTTGAGTCTTCCACTATTTGTTCCATTTAAGAGGTGAATTTAAAGTGCAGCAGTTAAACTCTGTGCATTGGAAATACTGGCCCTGTATTTAATTGGTGAGGGTCGGACATCCCTAATTGTACACAGACAAGTCCTAATCACATTTCATCCCAAACGAGGTCATGGTGACGTCGCCAAAAAAATACCAAACACTGCTCTAAACAATCAGTGATTTACAATCCATAGTATAAAACACAACAATGATTATGACTTAACAAATTACGAAAACACAATCAAAAGACTTGAACATTAACAGCCCCACAAACCCTTGACCCAGACTGTCAACCAATAGCGTGACCGTTTCCTACGGTCGCTAGTGTAGCGATAGCTTTCATAGATTTCGATTAATATATCTGCACATATCCAAACACCACTTGTTGAAACCTCAAGCCGATTGTGGTAAATAAACTT
Source organism: Mallotus villosus (assembly GCA_903064625.1). Lineage (NCBI taxonomy): Eukaryota > Metazoa > Chordata > Actinopteri > Osmeriformes > Salangidae > Mallotus > Mallotus villosus. The sequence goes on along the minus strand of CAEFZP010000136.1, from coordinate 223,650 downwards.
AACTTCTGTCCACACATGTATACCTTTTCTACACTCTCCAATGGCCTATTTCACTGCAACTGGTGTGCATGATCCATAGCCGCCTAACAATCCAACCACGGCAGTAGAACAAACAGGTAGGCTAAATGTGACGCAGATCTGTGTCGCAGCGTTTTTCTGCTTTACCTGTTCTAGTTCTCGTTCCCCACACGATGGTTTACAGACAGCAGAAATTCGCCTTCTGTACCTTCAGTAGTGTGACAGTGTGAGACTGTCCCCGCCAGCCGTTATCTAGGCCTGTGAGATTCAATTTTAATGTAATATCGTGCAATTTGGGACTGCCTCGTGGTGCTCTGCAGACTGCAGCTGAGCGAGATAGATGAACGAGAGAAGAGAGGCAAGATTGGCTATGACTGTGATGACTGAAGACGTAGGCCTACATTCACTACTGACCTCTAGTCCACCTCCAAAGCCGTTTAAACCGCTTCTCTACACACAGCTGCAGCATTAGCGGCAACTCTATAGCGAGACTTTGGTTACATCCGAATTGCATAGGGAAACACTCATGTATATGTAAACAAGCACTAAACCAAGTTGTCTTTTGTAAACCATAACCTTGTTCAGTATGGCCAAAACGGCAGATGCATATATTCTCCATTGTATCCAACACTCTGGATAAACATACTTCTATACGCAGGCCCTAATTGCAACATCTGTTGTACTGTATCCATTCCGATTTCACGGTAATAAAACACCAGGCTGTTTAAAATAATCGGAACCGCAAGTATATTTTCACCAGCAAGTATTTGAAGGCCATAAACATGTTGTTGTGTGTGTTGTTGACCATGGGCTGATCAACCAGAGCTGGTGAACAGCTGTTGCAGCTGTCAACCCAGTCATGGCTCTAACCCAGCATCCTCTTCCCCTCTCCGAAAGTATACTTCTGTGAAAGGAGCCTTCTTGAAAAGCTGTCTTCAGTAAAGCACAGCTTTATCTTAGTATAAACTGTACGTCGGGTTCTCTCAGTGGCCGTGATGGCTGAGTAGAGAGCAAGGTCACAGACCCACACACACAGACCCACACACCCACAGACCCCACACACACACACACACACACACACACACACAGAGACACACACACAGAGACACACACAGACCCACACACAGACCCACACACACACAGACACCCACACACACACAGAGACATAGGTCTCCACTGTAGGTCCTTGTGCTTCGTCATGCTTAGAGGAGGAGATGCAATATCACACAACACACGCACACACACCAGTGATGACAGAGACATCAGTTACAACCCTACTACAATCAGAAGAACGTGGACATTCATCATGATCTATCCTCCTGTCCTCCATCTCTCTCCCCTAGCCTCCCTGACCCTCCCCCATTCCCCTCCTCCATCCTCTCTCTTCTCGTCCCTAAGGAAGACCTCTGTGCAGACGCCACTAATAAGCATCAGAATTCCAGTCTGTCTGCTAGAATTCCTGCTCGAGTTCCCAGGAACACAGGTGTGGTGTGGTGCCGCAGTCTATCTGTATGGAAATGCTCTATTCCCAGTGGGAATCCCAGAGTCCTGATTCAACCCCAGGCAGACACAGACACATGGAGGCTCAGATGGTGGGTCTGTGTGTGTGTCTGTGTGTGCGTGCGTGTTTGTTTTTTTCTCTGCATCTTTCAAAATTCTAGTTGAGGCTGTTATGTGTTATGCATGCTAGCTCACTTCTAAAGACCAGCAGTAGGCTAATTCAATGGAAGTACTGTGTTTGTGTATTAGCTCTAAGTACCGTCAAGTCAGGCTTGTGACCTCTGTTTATCTTCAAAGCCAGGATATCGTAGACATGCATTGCTTTTGTAAGCTCAGTCTGTTTTACAGGAACTAACCATATCTTGTGTATCAATGTTACTTTTTTGGTCTGTTATGTTCTGCCATCTAGTGGCCAAAGTGTTACACAGCACCACCAGCAAACCTCATCTTTACTGATCCCTCTCATCACGTGTAATTCCCCGCTCACAGTGCTAGTGTTAGTCATGTGGTGGAGTATACACTGTAACCTTTTAAAACGTGCCAAAAAATACAATTCTGTTGCAGTACACCTCAGCCCTGAAGTTAGATACACCTCAGTTAGATTTGACGACGGTGTCTTTGTCTGGGGTTTGGAATGCAGACAAGGTCAAGTGTAAACAGTGTTGAGGTAAGAGAGACAGCAGGGGCGAGACGAGGACAGTTAAATCTGTCACCTTCTAATCATATTACACCACTTTAGTAGTCATCCCCCTTTCCTCGCCTGTCCCGTGACCCACCCAGTCTAACTGGATTTAGTCTAATCACACACACACACACACAGAGAGAGAGAGAAGCCCAGTGACTCAGCACGGAATCAATCAATGCCCACTGGAGGTGGCCCTATTTTACATGTAGGCATGAAGGGGGGTGAGCTGGCTGAGCGGTTAGGGAATCGGGCTATTAATCAGAAGGTTGTTGGTTTGATTCCCGGCCATGCAACATGACGTTGTGTCCTTGGGCAAGGCACTTCATCCTACTTGCCTCGGGGGAATGTCCCTGTACTTACTGTAAGACGCTCTGGATAAGAAGTCTGCTAAATGACTAAATGTAATGTAAATGTAAGGCTGTTACTGCTGCCTAAAGAGACTTGTGTGACTGTGAGTGTCTGAATCATGTGTGTGTATCATGTGTGTGTGTGTGTGCTATGAGTGTGTGTTAGTTGTTTGTGTGTGTGTGTGTGTGTGCTATGTTTGTGCATGTCTGTGTGTGTGTTCTCCCAGCGCTCTCTCTATGCTCACATTGATCCCCCAGATCAATGTCTCGGAGCCAAAAGCAGCCTCAAGTAAACAAACAGCAGACACACTAACGACACACAACAGAATCCACAGCAACCTACACCATGCAGGCGAGAAGCAGAAAGCAGCTGATCCTTATGGTAACGTCATGGTAACACACACTTGGTCGCAAGACACTGACAGCCCACACTACATCTTACTCTTTTGAAAACGCTACTTCAAAAAAGATGACATACTGGTGATAAGTCCTGAGAATGTAGAACAAGCCCTAGGTGGCCCAGTCCCGTAGGAGCCACCTACCTGTGTGTGTGTGTCCTCTGAGGGTTCTGTTAAGCGGGCCGAGCCGTGATAAGCGGGTGAGCCAGGTCCTAGTCAGCCGGTGTCCGAGGAACAATGCTGTGTTTTTTCCTGGATCACTGTTGCATCCTCACCGCTGCCCCCCGATTGGCCGAGGGCTCGGCGGTTTTCCCAGAGACAGGAAGCTGTGACAAACGGGGTCAAGGTTTTGAGCCAATTGGAGGAGCAAATCTTCTGGTGACTCACTTTCGAAGTGACATTGTTCAGTGATATCAGTGCTTGCATCTTTGACAGGAAAACACGTCAATCAATGTTTTTTCTAACAATGCATTATAAGATTCCTAACACTCCCACACCCAAGAAAAAATGAATGAAACTGTCACAGACACACACCAACACACGCAGTGAAAAACAATCGCTACGCTTTTTCATTACAGTTCGTTCTGAATGGTATGGGACAAGCACACAACACAAATAGCGATGCAGCCTGGACACACACACACAGATGACTCACAGGGAACACACACCTTCGCCATGTGGATGACCTGGTGCTGAGATCACACACACTCTGTGTCCGCTACGCATGCTGCACTGAGTCATCTCCTCCCTTCAAAATGCTGAGTCAGACATGCATCACCCCTGGTTACAAGAGACCCCTGAGACTCCCCCCAGCCTCATCTCTCAAGCTGTATGTACTCTACAAACTACCAGCAACTCATAACAGACGACTCACTCACACACTGACACATGCACTCACTCCCAACACGCTAACACGAAACACAGCACTCAGATGGCACAAACATGCACAGAAGCTAACCAAACAGATCACAAGCACTCTTACACACACATGGACAACACTCAAATGTCACACACACACACACACAGAAAGACATCTGTTCAAATCAGCGTTACCGTTAATGATTGACACGTACAAATGCACTCACGTTTTCCACGCGCACGCTGTATGTGTGGATCCTGTCCATCCTGGTCTGAGTGTGTGTGTGTGTGTCAGTGATTCTCTCTACTCTACCCAGGCAGACTGGCAGGCCTGGGAGACGGTGTGTGGTGTCACTCCTCTCGTCTGTAACGTCACTCCTCCGCTGCCGCAGTACGCCTGCAGCCTCATCCCCGCCTCTCCCTTCCCCTCTCTCCTCCCTCTCCCTTACCCTCTCCCTCCCCTCTCTCCCTCCCTCTCCCTCTCCTCCTCCCCTCTCCCTCTCTACCCTCTCTTCCCTCCCTCTCCCTTCCCCTCCCTCTCCCCTTCCCCTCTCTCCTCCCTCTCCCTTCACCCTCTCTCCTCCCTCTCCCTTCCCCTCCCTCTCCCTTACCCTCTCTCCTCCCTCTCCCTCCCCTTCCCCTCCCTCTCCCTCTACCCTCTCTCTCCTCCCTCTCCCTTCCCCTCCCTCTCCCTTCCCCTCTCTCCTCCCTCTCCCTTCCCCTCTCTCCTCCCTCTCCCCTCCTCTCCCTCTCCCTTCCCTCTCTCCCTCTCCCTCCCTCTCCCTTCCCCTCTCTCCTCCCTCTCCCTCTCCCTTCCCCTCTCTCCTCCCTCCCCCTCTCTCCTCTCTCTCCCTTCCCCTCTCTCCTCCCTCTCCCTTCCCCTCTCTCCTTCTTCCACCTTCCCCTCTCATCCTCTCTCTCCTCCCTCTCTCCTCCCTCTCCCTTCCCCTCTCTCCTCCTCCCTCTCCCTTTACCTTCCCCTCTCTTCCCCTCTCTCCAACTCTCTGTTTATGCAGTCTCTCCTTTCGCTTGACCACCTCTATCTTATCCATCCCGTCCTTTTCTATCTGTTTCACCTTCTATCTCTCCCTCTACTGCTTTGTATCTCTCTGTCACTTTCTCTCCTTTCTTTGCTCTCTCTCTCTCTCTCTCTCTCTCTCTCTCTCTCTCTCTCTCTCTCTCTCAGTAATGGACCTGTTGGCTGGGCTCTCTCGCTCTCACTGGGGGGTGAAATATGAGCTCCGTTAAAGCGAGCTGGGCCATTAGCAAGATGAAACAGAATGCTGACACAGTGTGTGTGTGAGTGTGCGTGAAAGAGAGCATGCTTCTATTAAGTACAATAAAAAAAACGAAGCTGATACAACCATCAATTAGTGTGGGCGTGTGTGTGGTAATTAAAGACTCCATCCGAACGTGTAATGATCTCAGAGCCCTCATTTCCCTCTCACACTCTGTGGAGGACAGAAATGGCAGGATGGGGAAGGCAGAGGGAGACGAAGAGAGGGCGTGTCAATGACACGAGGACAGAGAAGGGGAAGTGTGACGGGGACCCACGCGCATGTCGTGCCACGGCACGTGCCCCCAGCACGTCTCCATTCTGTCTGTCAGATACGTGCCCGGATAAACAAGCAACCTGGGGGACAGACCCAACCATCCCTCGCTACTTCCTGTAACACTGTCACCTCCAGTCACACCCACACCCACACCCCCCCCCTCCTCACATCTCCAGAGAGAGAAAGAAAACAGAGACACAGACACATCTAAAAACAAACATGGCCTCGGATAGAACTTCTCGATTCTCCTGTCCTCGTACAGAAACAGTCACATGGCTGCTGATTCTCACTTCTCTTAATAGCCTGTTTACTTCGCAGTCACAGAGGGCAGCTTGAGTCTCAGACCGAGGGACGGATCATCTCATAGAGGAGGAATCGAACAGATGGGACTTGTAGTTTTACAGAACCTCTCCATCTGCTTGGAGGAAGGGAGGGAGGATGGGGGGAGGGGGGTGTTTGGAAGACGCGCAGTCCTTATTCTCAGGGGATCCCATGCCTCTCATGCCTCCTGCTGCTGGAGCCTCACAGTGCAGTGATATCAGTGTCCCATATCAACTTGTTGTACTCTCTTGTTCTTCCTTTATCTGCCCTTAGTGTCGATGTCACTTCCCCTCATCTTTTCCATCGCTCTATTCTTTACCTCTCACACCCACCGTCACGCATGAGGATATTTAACGACTGAAACATTTCTGTTTCCCCACGCACTGTTGTTCTAAACTGTTTCTCTGCATGGAACCTCGATTCCTTCTTTGTATCGCGTTTCCGACACTCAGAGGCAGACTGGAATGCGGATTTGATGGAGTCTGGATGTTTCCACCTTACTGAGGTCTCTTACAGCCAGAGAGCTCTCTCGCTGATCACGCATTGATCAATCATCAATCTGCCTCACTTCAGACCTAACGAATCCCTCACAGAGAGAATTGGAGAGAGATGGAGAGCATGGACAGGAGAGGAATGGAAGAGAGTGTGAGAGACAGAGTTATGGAGAAGCAGAGACAGAAAGGAGTGAGAGAGAGAGAGAGAGAGAGAGACCATATTTCTCTGTTTTATTCACAGCACAGTAACCGAAGACCGTGCGAAATGTGTTACTGTAACTGTATATAAACACTGTAAAGCAAAAAAATACAATTATGGGAATTATTGTGACTGCAGTAAAAACGTATCAGTTGAATGCAGCAACACACTGCTGTGTTCCTGATGCCACATGCTCTATGTTGATGAAGCCAGAATGGCGTTCCCCCTGCCCTGCTCCCCCCCAGACGCACGCAGACCCCGCAACACACACAAGTAGTCATGCAAGCTTGCACACACCACACACACACACTCCAGCAGTCACGCACAAAGCAAGTTAACAGTATTATATGCTCTGCTTCGTAATACTCACATTGAAGTGCTTTGTCCCCTGTTGCTGGAAGACCAGGCATCAACTCTCTCTAGACGTGGCACACACACACGTACACACACACGATCTGTTGCTTTGTCTAAGCAATCATGCTTTCAGAAACGGGAAGTGACTCTCAACAGAGGGATTATGGGTAGAAGTGTGTGTGTGTGTGTGCATGTGTGTGCATGTGTGTGAGTGGTGGATGTTAAGTCACAGTCTTCTGATGCTCCCTAGACTTGCTAACCCCGCCCCCCCCCTGTGAATAATACCCTAACAGACGCTGTCACAATAGGCCACTTGTGCGACAGTCAATCCTGGGGCATCAAGGGGGGTGGTGGGGGTGGGGGTCCTTCAGATGTTGTCTGTGAACAGGGGGGCACTGCCTCAGCTTCAGCCCTGGACTAACGGGACAGAGAGAGAATGATAGTTAGGGTGGGAGGGGAGGGGGGCAGCTACAAGTTAAACACAAGGATCAGCTGATTGGTTCATACTGTGCCCGATCCAAAGGCTGGTTACTTTTTCGTCAGATGATAATGATGGAAGTAATCATAGTTACTTAAAGATGCTGTAAAGATGCCGTTTTCCTGAGATGAAACCGGGTGAGAAACTGTCAACGGTCTAACTCCACATTTCAGTGCGACAAAGTTTTAGAGCTTAGCACATACTTTCAGCAACTCATTTTCCACATATATAATGTACTGAGAAGCAAATCATGGAATTTGCTTTAAAGCATCTTTAAGAGATTCTAAGCTTTGAAGTACTGGCATCATCCAGTGCTGGGAAAAGCCACACGATGGTGCTAGAGACACTTTGTAACCTGGTCATTCTGGTAACTTTACACATTGAGAGCAATCAGAGCAGTTTGTAAGAAATACATTTCCTCACTCAATCCATCATTTGAATTCTAAACATGAACTTCACAACATCTAACCTATTTATTTATTCTAAAACAATTGTCAGGGCCTTCAGTAAACACTGTTGAAAGTGAATGGTTCATCAGCCAGTTTAGAATGTCTCATTTGGGCATGGCTTCCCTGTTTCTCTGGTGAGTAAGAGGGATCATAACCACAGTCACAAGACTGATCTCAGGGTCAGAGACAGCTGCCCTCAACAGTTGCTGTATTCCATCAAAGATGAAGATCGTTTTCTTCTTGGTGTTCATGTTAGGTATGGTGGACGGTTTTTCAACAGATCAGAAAGTCACTTTTAGGATGACATTTGGAACTTGAGCTGCAAACTTTTCAAATATTTTGTTGTATTCTTTAAGTAGCCAGGGTAAGAAATGTTAATGTTGCTGTTTGTGTTTCTAGATGTTTCTATATCGGAGAGACTGGTGAGTGTGAGGACTAAGATACAGGGACACTTTTGGTTGACGCTGCAGTACGATGTTGCCTACAACAACCATGTAAAGACCTGCTGTAAACTCTCTACAAACGGTTGGTCTAAACTGATGGACAGTACGGGAGTTGTTCTTGATCGTCTCAGGTCCAGAACAAACATCTACAGGTACAATGGTGGCGTCCGATTTACGATATTTAACGCAAAACTGGAGGATGCTGGAGTTTACAGATGCAGTGTTCTGTATTACCCCCAACACTCTGTTGATTTTGATGTGGAAATTCAAGGTCAGTGGTTTGGTTATAATATTCTGTTTCAAATGTTTACAACGTCAAGTTACAATATCAAACCTGTAGGCAAACCTGGAGGCTAGAACATTGTGATTGGAAACTTAAATCATAAAAAGTAAGAGTGATTTCAACCCGATCCCCAAGCAGAGGTGAACCGTGTAGTGCCTCTACCTCCAATCAAGTCCACCCTTACGCCCTCCACTGGCACCTCCGAGCATGTCTTGTTTAAAAAGCAGAACAACCTTCCCAGGTACACACACAAACACACACACACTCTGGCAATAAACCAAAGAGTAAATAAGTGAGCTCTTTAGGAAAGACCATTGTAACTTTGTTGTGTTGTGTCAGTGTTTCTGTAGGTTTGTCTGCTCCCACAGCTGCAGCTCTGGGCACCATCCTCATCATCATCACCCTGCTCACCATCAGCACAGCAGCCATTGTTTTGATCCGTCGCAGAGGAAAGGCAACAGGTATGCGGTACAAAGCATTTGGATGTTTTAAGTGAAAGATTATTTGTTAACTATCTGAGTACCAAGTTTGATTGTATTTTTCCGCTAGCAGACAATACTGGAGCAGCTACATGTGACTCAGCCCACCACAAGGTTGATGCAACTTCTAAATCAGGACGGCCCTTCTGTGACTCACTGTCAACTGGGGTGGAAGAGGTTGTCTAAACAAAATACTACTGTATCTGTATTTCAGTTAGTAAAAACAATGTTAAATGAATTTACGTTGTGTTGTAAACTGTCTTGATAATGTGTTGTCATCTTCATTGTCTCCCCAGGAGCTGAACAGTGTAATTTACACCACGGTGAACTTCAAACCTCACAAGGAGGAAGTGCTATATGCTAACCTGCGTACTCATAGCCCCAGAGACCGGGATGCAGACCCAGCCTGGCCCACTGAGCAGCAGGGCTGTGTGGAGTACTCCACCCTCGCTATGGGACACTCTACCTAGCTCTCATGTAGGAAAGGATTCCTTATCCGTTTGTTGACCTGGTGTATATTCCCCTGATGATTATTCCTGAACTATTCTCTGTGAACTTTATGTGCCAACAGTATAGTTGGCACTAAACCATTAGACACAGTTCATTTTGTGTGAAATTATTTGAGGTGGTATTTTTTCTCAGTCTTTTTTGATCTGTTGAATGCCACTGGGTTTGAATGTGTGATAAAGGTTTGCACGGGCCGCCTGTCCCATTATGATTTCTGTCTGTCACTCGACACAAGTTCAGATATCTTTCCGTCAGGTCACCTACACACATGTTCTTATCAGCTGCTAGTGGATCAAAACCTCTCCTGAGGCCCTTTACAGTGACGCTAGATAACCCTGTTCTCAGTCTGGTCTTCTGTTACTCAACAAGCATTCCCAAGACAATGGCCTTTCCCCAGAGTCAGAACAGAAACTCAGAACAGAGCATGGCCGGATCTAGGGGGGGGCTGGGGTGGGCTATGCCCCCCCCAGATTTCTGCCGCGCCCCCCCAGATTTCCGCGGCCCGGCCGGGACCGGTTTTACCAATTGAAAAACGACTGTTTATTTTAGATAAAGCTCAAATCAGCACCCAAAAAATTATTGCGCGCTCTGCGCGCTCGCATTAGGTGTGGAAGTCAGTAACTAGTCACTGTCGTAGCTTATAGACAACAGGGACTGACAGATCGAAAGCTAAGAATATAGCCTAACAATGGAAAACCAGGCTATAAAACGTAAAGATGGGGCTGAAAAATTAAGAGACAAAAAGACACCACATTCATTAGACAAGGTTTTACCAATTGAAAGACGACTATGTTTATTTTAGATAAAGCTCAAATCAGCACCAAAAAGGCTGTTTGATGTTTTAAAAACCTAACCGCAAATGCACCTAATTGTACAAGGTTAGGGTTCTTATTATCATTTTTTACAACAATGATATGTTATTGTATCAAGACATGCTTCAACACTATTTCAGAGGCTATACACAAGCCGTATACCAAAACATTAATAACATAATAAAGTAGTTTATGTTGTGCATTGTGCACACAAATGCACTTCTACACAGTTGTGTAAACCTACTTCTTGTGAGCAGCTTTCAAAAAAAGCCAGTATTCAGAATTTTTGACAGTTTAAGACCATAAATTAAGGGGTTGAGAAGTGGAGGAACTGTTAAAAACTCCATGGCCAAAAAAATCTGAAGACTATGTGGTAAATCCCTTGAGCCGTAACGCATGTACATTAAATCAAAAAGCAAAGCAACTATGACATGAAACAATGATAGTAAATGTGGCACACAGGTCTGCATAAACTTCCCCCTGTCCTCTAAAGACCTCAAACACGATCTGACCAGATACACATAGGTATACATAAATCACTGTCATTAGAAGAGCAGTTGAATTACTTGGTGCTATTGATGTTAGCCAACTAGTAGCAGGGCATGACAGTTGGGCAATCAAGAAGTTAGCACAGTACAGTTTAGGTATGTGTGAAGTACATAACCTTAATCTGTAGGTACATAGCGAACAAATAACCATAAAAAACAAAGGAACAAACCAGGAGAAAGAGATTAACTGAGTGACACGCTGCTTAGTCATGACAGAGTGATACTTCAGTGGGCCCTAAGGGGCATACACACACTCATCTGCCTGGTATGTAATAGTAGGTGTGTGCTCTGTTTTGATTCAAGACTTCTGTGGAAATCAGTTACCTTTGACAGATAAGATAAGAACTTCCTGATTCCATGGAATCATGGCTGGGTGGGGGTGTTACATATGTATGGGGTGTTCATCTTATATATTTAACACCCCCATCCAGCCATAACCTGGTTCCATGGAATCAGGACGTTCTTATCTGAAACCCCGTTATTTTATTTTGGCCTTTGTTCTGTGACAGGTAGACCTACCTGATTTCCACAGAAGTCTTGAATCAAAACAGAGCACACGCCTACTATTACATACCAGGCAGATGAGTGTGTGTATGCTGCTTAAACTAACATTGACCTGGCTTCAAGCGCCCAGACTCATGCAGTCTAACCGTGATGAAATAGCCTACATTAATTATAGGCATAGGGATCTTTTCGTAGTGAACCCAATTCCATGCAATAGGCCTACATTATGTCTGAAGTACACAGCCGATAACAAATACTTTGGCAATGCTTAAATGACTCCAAGTCGTCTGAACCGTAGGCTATCTGAGAACACTTTGCTCTGAACACCGTAGCTGTCAGACACACAGAGGCAGTGTCGAGTGAATGTGGAGTGGAGTCTTGATTTTGTTATATATGTATTTATGTCTATGGGTCGAACCATTCATCTGCTTCTAGCTACAGCAACCGCGGTGGCTCAAACTGTGAATAAACAGAACAACACAAATTCTTCTGACCTCAATGTCCTAACACGCTCTGCCCATGTCTTAGTGTGACTCGCAGCAGCATCCACGACCACACGCACTCCCACTGCTTCATGAAGATACTGCAGGGCCAGCTGAAGGAGACGAAGTTCGAATGGCCCGACCCCAAGTCCGACCATATCATGGTCCCGAAGTCCCAGAGGATCTTGCAGGAGAATCAGTGTGCCTTTGACCCCTGGAATCTGTGTTGGGTGTCACTTACTTCATCATGGACACTGTGTGGGCTACTATCTAGTTCCAGGATTCTGTGTGTGTCTCATCAGCCTCTTAATCACAGACTGCATCACAGGCACTGTGCAGTAGCTTGAATAAAGAGTCAGAAAAAAAAACCTTGGCATTATGAAATAAAATTGATAAAGCTTTTATTAAAATTTAGATTCAAAACAATTCAAACTGAATTGATGATTACTTTATGACTTTGCACATTGACTTTCCATTTGAATAAAGTGTCCAATAAACAATATTCAAATAAAAGTCCATAGTTTATTGGTTTCTTAGTTGCGTCCTAACCTTTTGTCAGCAATGTCGGACATTCATTCAAATATAGTAAAATAATGCAATATCAGGGTCAGCTATCACTCTGAAGGACTCCTTGCCACAATCCACCTCTGCAGAGTGCATCAATGACAGACAGGCTCTGTAAAGGTTACAGTTTTCTAATATTTTAAACCTTAATATTAATATTCACAATTATTTGAAATATTTAGATCATTTAATTCTCCTGAAGTTATTTCTATTAGAATCTAGCATCAATCTAGCATTACTCCCACCTGAGGAGAACTTTGGACAACTGAGCAACAGTCCAGTCCTTTTTGTCCTTAGCCCAGGTAAGACGCCTTTGACGTTGTCTGTAGTTCAAGAGTGGCCTGTCACAAGGAATGCGACAGTTGAAGCCCATTTTCTGGATGTCTGTGCATGGTGCCTCTTGAAGCACGGACTCCAGCTGCAATCCACTCCTTGTGAATCTCCCCCAAATTCTTGAATAGCCTTCGTTTCACAATCCTCTCAAGGCTGAGGTTATTCCTGTTGCTTGTGCACCTTTTTCTACAAGATTTTTTCCTTCCATTCAACTTTCCATTAATGTGCTTGGATACAGCACTCTGTGAACAGTCAGCTTCTTTAGCAATGACCTTTTGTGTCTTACTCTTCTTGTGCAGGGTGTCAATTATCGTCTTCTGGACAACTGTCAAGTCAGCAGTCTTCCCCATGATTGTGTAGCCTACTGAACCAAACCGAGAGACCATTTAAAGGCTCAGGAAACTTTTGAGTTCATTAGCTGATAAGAGTGTGACACCATGAGTCAATATTGAACTTTTTCACAATATTCTAATTTTCTGAGATACTGAATTTGGGGTTTTCATTAGCTGTCAGTTATACAGACAGCTTTTTAATGATATTCTAATTTATTGAGATCCGCCTGTAACCTGTCTCCAAACATGATAATGAGTTTCTCATCTCAATCTTAAAAACAACTTGATTTCTGTTAAAGGTCAAGTTAACATTATACTGCAGAGTTGTTTTTAGTCACCAAAAAGGCTGTTTGATGTTTTAAAAACCTAACCGCAAATGCACCTAATTGTATATGGTTAGGGTTCTTATTATCATTTTTTACAACAATGATATGTTATTGTATCAAGACATGCTTCAACACTATTTCAGAGGCTATACACAAGCCGTATACCAAAACATTAATAACATATATAAAGTAGTTTATGTTGTGCATTGTGCACACAAATGCACTTCTACACAGTTGTGTAAACCTACTTCTTGTGAGCAGCTTTAAAAAAAAAGCCAGTATTCAGAATTTTTGACAGTTTAAGACCATAAATTAAGGGGTTGAGAAGTGGAGGAACTGTTAAAAACTCCATGGCCAAAAAAATCTGAAGACTTTGTGGTAAATCCCTTGAGCCGTAACGCATGTACATTAAATCAAAAAGCAAAGCAACTATGACATGAAACAATGATAGTAAATGTGGCACACAGGTCTGCATAAACTTCCCCCTGTCCTCTAAAGACCTCAAACACGATCTGACCAGATACACATAGGTATACATAAATCACTGTCATTAAAAGAGCAGTTGAATTACTTGGTGCTATTGATGTTAGCCAACTAGTAGCAGGGCATGACAGTTGGGCAATCAAGAATAACAGTACAGTTTAGGTATGTGTGAAGTACATAACCTTAATCTGTAGGTACATAGCGAACAAATAACCATAAAAAACAAAGGAACAAACCAGGAGAAAGAGATTAACTGAGTGACACGCTGCTTAGTCATGACAGAGTGATACTTCAGTGGGCCCTAAGGGGCATACACACACTCATCTGCCTGGTATGTAATAGTAGGTGTGTGCTCTGTTTTGATTCAAGACTTCTGCGCGCTCGCATTAGGTGTGGAAGTCTTAGTGTAGTAAGCAGTTCACTTGTCAGCAAATAAGGATCAAAATCTAAAGAAGGCCTATCTATGGTATACATTATTTTTGCTTTTCGTCTGTGGTAATGTGTGCTATTTTCGTGTGCGACATCATTCATCCATTCTCCCGAATGTTTAAAACGTCTAGCTCCGCACATGATTAACACTAGGATCGTTAAGCAGTCTCAAAAATTGTATCAATATAAAAAAGAATACGATCTCTTTCCGTAATGATACCGCCCCCCCAAAAATGTTCATTGCCCCCCCCAGTCAAAGCAGGCTGCATCCGGCCCTGGAACAGAGTCAGAGTCAGAGAACAAAAATAGTTCTGTCACTCTCTTCCACTCTCTTTCAACAAAAAGATTTGTATTTCAACTGAACATTCAATTTGAATCACAATGAACAGAATCAGATCACAAAGGCAAACAAACACATGTAGAAGAACAAAGGTTGGAATGCAACATTACGTTTTATTCATGAGTTTTCTTCATGAGAATTTCTACACCTGCAAATGAGACATTCTGTAGTACTAGAGCTGGTGATGGAGACCTGGAGACAAGGGTTTTGATTAGGAGGGTTTTGATTAGGCGACTGGGGCCAGTCCCACCTGCTGGTTCTGTCTGTCAAAAACGGCATAGAACTGCCTGATGAAGACATCCCCCAGGATCCACAACTGGCTGCTGCCACCGTTACCGAAGCCGGTGTGGCAGCCATAGGAGCTCTGGAGAGAGGGAGGGAGGGAGGGAGGGAGGGAGGGAGGGAGGGAGGGAGGGAGGGAGGGAGGGAGAAAAGAGAAAAGAGAAAAGAGAAAAGAGAAAAGAGAAAAGAGAAAAGAGAAGAGAGAAAAGAGAAAAGAGAAAAGAGAGAGAGAGAGAGAGAGAGAGAGAGAGAGAGAGAGAGAGCAAAAAAAGGAGAGAGATAAAGTTCAAATAGCTCAAAAAGTCAATGGGTAATTCCTCTTTTTCTTCCATTATGTTGAAATATTTTAGCGGAAGTGAGCCCCACAGTTTGAGTGTGTGTGCAGAGAGAGTGTGTGTGCAGAACAACAAAGTGGTAGTGTGCTGACCTGGGACACGTAGGCAGATGCAGGGATGGTGAAAGCATTTCCATTCAGAGTAAAGGTCACCTCAGGCATGCTGCCAAGGCTCTGGCAGTTGACCACGGCCTGGGTGAGAAACAAGCCACGTTACAGTACCAGTACCTAACTTTCAAGAAGTTATCTTTCCCTGTTAATAGACTAGCACTGCTGCGTTGAGATAGGGAGAACAAATTAAGAAGAGAAAACCCTCACATCTCCATATTGGTCGGTTTTGGCTCCCACCCAGGCATTCATGTTGGCAATGTCGTTGGTTGGCCCAACGATTTGGGAAGTCCCAGTATCAATGATGGCCTGGCAGCCACCAGAGCAAGCCACAACATTCCCGTTGATAGTGACACTGTAAATAAGAAGAAAAAAAACACACAGCAGATGATAAGGAAACCGCAGCATTTGGAAGACTGAGTATCATTTGTGTGCAAGGCAGCATTCGACTGTGTGTAGCCTATACTATCATACCTGTCCATCTGGATCTGCCAGTAGGTCTCAGAAGTCAGGGGAATATAGGTGAGTTGTCCAGAGTAGTAGTTAGAGTCAATGCCACCAAAGACCACCACGCTGCCTGACTGGCCACTAGGGGAGGACAAAGGTCAAGAGTTGATACACATCGGGTTTACAGAAGAAGTGTTTGTGGCCACCTTCGTCCTTCCATTTCCCCTCACAACCTCCCATGTTCCCCATGGACCCACCCAAGGCTTTGTGCCCTCCCAATGCCCTGTAGCCGTCCAGGATTCCACACCCTCCCAAGGCTGCAAACCCACCAAGTCAGGTGGGGAGTCAGGTGGCTGAGCGGTTAGGGAATTGGGCTAGAAATCCGAAGGTTACTCGTTCGATTCCTGCCTGGGTAAAATGACGTTGTGTCCTTGGGCAAGACACTTCACCCTACTTGCTTCGGGGAGAATGTCCCTGTATTTACTGTAAGTCGCTCTGGATAAGAGTGTCTGCTAAATGACTAAATGTAAATGGAAGACCTCCATGGAACCCTCCCACAAAAGTCTACCTACTCTCCGCTCAGGTAGACAGAGAAGACGTCCTCGGACACCAGGTTCTGGCTCATCATGTTGTCAAAGACAGGGGTGGCTCCAGAGGAGGCAATAGATGGAAAAGCCAAGCCCAGGATCCCATCAGCCACCATGTTGGCCATGAAGGGTGCCTCGGTCTGGCTCAGCCCAAAGATCTGCTTGCTCACGGTGATGCCTCCAACCTGGGAACACAATGAGAAGGAGACTCTCAGCGCGTCAAGCATACCCTTCATATGCTTAGGGGTTCTGATGCAAGTGTTTGACTGACCTCGACAGTGTCATAGGCAAGGAAGCCAGTCATGCTTCCAGTTCCATACTGGATAGACAGACTCTCACCGGTATACTGGTAGGTGGAGGACTGCTGTGGGTTGAACTCTTTGTGGTTCTCTGTGAAACATGAACATGTTGTAACATGTCAAATAAAACAGAAACATGCCTTTCTAGTGACTTTTATGGGGTAAAGTATCATGCAGAACCTTTTTGAAGTGTTCCTTTAAGAACAGCACCTCAGAATTTAAATTAGATTTGTTCAGTGAGATATCGATTCATATCTTAGCTTTTATTCCGACATTGCCCAACCTAAATCTCAGTACAGGGGGGTTGAAAAAAAGAGAATTCGTTCTTTTTCTGTTCTTTTGTTCCACGTTTTACCACATCAAGATTAAGATTAAGATGAACTACATTGTCCCACAACGTGCAAAATATATATTGGGCTTTCACCTATGCTTTCAACTTGAAGTTGGTATCATTTAAAACACCCAAGGAATCTCGAGGTCTACTCACTGCAAGCCTGGCTGCTGCAGTACACCGAGGGCACCCACAGGTTGGAGGAACCGGTGTCAAAGATCACACTGAAGGACTGTGGGGGGGGTTCCAATGGAGATCACACCATAGTACGACAGCTGGAATAAACACAGGAACGTCAGGTTAGGAACCAACAGAAAAGGTCCCTACAATTCAGTATGCTGCATGGTCTCTCTTTTTACAGGTATTTTCCGCTTTAAACAATACTGCCCAGCTTGGTTATGTATAGCTAATTGGTCGTATTCATTTCTGTAAAACGAATCTAAAAATGTATTTGTTTTGAAAGGAGCAGATGAACTTGGAGTGTAGCCTGTCACTGTGTGTAGAGGACTTACATCAGCATCGTTGGTCATGGCCTCATCTCCTCCTTGGATGAACTTAGACATGGGTCTGTAAGGGAACTGCTGTCGGTACTCGTTCCATAGTCCCTTCTCCATCAGCTTCTCCCTGACGGTCTTCCCCTTGATCAAAGAGACCCTGGCTCACACACGAACACAGACGAGCATAAAACGAAAATAATAATTTACTGATGGTTCGAAAGTAGAAAACAACTGAAACATAGAATAAGAAATGTAAAAAGATAAGGACTTACTTGTTAAGACATTCAGCGAAGGCCACCAGGGCACACAAGACGACAGCCCACTTCATCATGTTTCGTTGGTTTGCTTCTGGTTTTGGTTCTTGAAGTTCAAACAGGAGAATTCAGGCCTTATATATGAAATGTCCTACCGTATAACATCATGTGATATCAACTTTTTTATTTACATAGGGTCAGTAAAAAGCTTTTAATTTATTGACATTGCGATATCTTTAACTTTACTTCTTTTACAGACCTGTAGACAGCTGCTCTTTAATCTTATCATATTTTTGCAAGGCTATGAAATGAAAGGTCTTATAGTACTATTTTTAATCTGATATGATAAATGTTTTGGACATGGAAACATTTAGAAATGGCTAGGATTTTCAGGATAGGTGACGCTTTTAGTTTGTATAGAATGGCAATGCAAGGTCAGGTGTGCCCAGATGAGGTCATAGGTGCTGAGAGCATGTTGAAGAGGGCTGATAATAAACACTTAGACTATAAGAACAGCAAACGTTGAAGCGAAGAAAGCACAAGGTCAAGGAACAGAAATTAGAGCGAGTTTTATTCACAAATATAACTTTTTTGAGAAGATAATCGTCACATAAATCAACAAAAAAGGTAATTATCGCAGTCTTATCCACAATTGTTTGGTCAGGGCTTCACATAAAATGTATTTGACTTACTACAACAGAAAAAATTAGTCTACTTCAGCATGTTGGTTACATTGGTCTTGGACTGTGAAGTGCATTTACAAATGCAACGTAATCTTGAAAACACAAGGAAAAGAATGACAGTGTATATAGTGCATACAGAGTTATCCAGACAGGCTACATTTACATTTAGTCATTTAGCAGACGCTCTTATCCAGAGTGACTTACAGTAAGTACAGGGACATTGCCCCGAGGCAAGTAGGGTAAAGTGCCTTGCCCAAGGACACAACGTCATTTTGCACAGCAGGGAATCGAATCTGCAACCATCGGATTACTAGCCCGATTCTCTAAGCGCTCAGCCAACTGACTCCCTGGTTAATAGTGAAGTTAAGATTGTGCTCCCCTGGCCTTCATGGTTCAAGTCTTTCCTCTGAGACGTCATCATCGCCATCCGCCTCTCCACCACGATCGAAGGTAGCCATCAAAAGTCCATGTTTTTGAAGTCGGTGCTACACCTGTATTTCCCTTCGGTGTAAGTCGTGCACACAAGGTGGGGAAGACAGGGACAAGTGTGATGTTGCCTCTTCCCCGGATAGGGCACCTGAGGAAAGACGGTGCCAGAGAACAGATGGTCATACGTGGACCTACATACCACTGACGGATCTCTGCCAGGATCAGCAATGATCGCTTGGAGGAGATCAACATAGGTGGCAGAACTCACCGCTGCCTCTCCAGACAACCTAAAGTGATGGATTACTGTGATTTAGTTGATTCTCAAGAAGGCAAATCAATAGCCACTGTCGGTATCAGCAGTTTCTCCAAAGCAGCTGCCAAGTGCTTGAATACAAATTTCAGCTAATACTGAGGGCAGCCTACATGTGTGTTTATAAACGTGCATGTGTGTGTCCGCTCACGGTACCTTGTGGCTAAAAGGGTGGCAGTCGTCGCCCTCTACTCCTCTTGGTATACACATACGCAGACCTCGCAACCATAAACTGACTGCACAGCACAGCCCGAAGCCACACTGCACATCTCTGTCACAGGCCTAGGAGAGATGGAAATAGAGAGAGAGAGAGAGATCCTTCCATATTATATGTATTTTCTTCAGTGTAAATTAAGCTATTAATTCGTAGATCCATCATCATCATCATCAATAAGACTCTATTCCCCAATGGTACAAAATTACATTGAAATAGTTTTCTTGCGTATGTTTACATGAAACAAAAACACCTTGGTGATGACATGGCACCTGCTGTACCTGTTTCCTACAGTACCTACCCATGTGAGGGCATAGAGGTGCTGTGCCCGAGTTCCTACCCATGTGAGGGCATAGAGGTGCTGTGCCCGAGTACCTACCTATGTGAGGGCATGGAGGCTACTCACCCCGGTGATGACAGCCCCCCTGGTTGCGCTCAGGGACAGCAGCAGGAGGAAGAGGAAGACCAGCCTGGTCCTCATGGCAGCAATAGGAGGAGAGCAGGACAGGAGAGAGGCGTAGAAGCAGGTAACCTCCGCACAGTCCACCAGAGCTTGGTTAAACTCTGTCTCCCGCTCTCCCTTCCGTCAGATACAGGCTCCAGGACGACTCTAAGAGGTTTGGGTGACAGGCTCTCTCTCTCTTTATCCTCTCTGAAGCAGACCCCCCCCCCGCCCTCTTCCCTCCTTTCCTCTTGTCTCCCTCCCTCCTTCCCAACGCTACCCACGCCCCCTCCCCTCCCCTGTCTCCTCAGGAGGTCTGTCATCTCATTCATCTGACGGAGAGCTGATGGAGACGGTCTTATCAATGGTTTCTGTTACGTAGGGTGAGACCCAGTCACCCTGGATCTGCCCAGGGCGTGTAAGCAGACAGTGTAAAAGAGGATGGTGAGCCATATGAGTACAGTTGGTAAAGGTTCAAAGTTTCCGTTAGAACTGTTTCAAGATTTACTTCAAATGCTACTTTTATCATTCAGTCTGTCCATATTTTTTGTTGTAAAATATAATCAATGTTTGTTTTCCTCTTCCGTCCACACTGTTATACAATGATGAAGTTTGATACTCCGAACAGGAGTGAGGGAGAGGCGATGAGGGTCTCAGGTGCATAGGGGGGGTGTAAACTCAGTTTACACTGAAACCTGAGTGAACACGCGTCTGGATGTCAGACAAGATCACCTGTCACAGGCCTGTCTGTGTGCTACCGTACTGGACAGTCACAGGCAAACCTGAATTATGTGCGTCAATAACATCTCTTCTCAAAGCATGGTGAGTCATCGACAATCATAGGCTTTGAAAAAGTTGTTGCGTACGTGCCTGTTTTAACATTCTGCTTAAAAACAAAGCTTGCAGGTAGATCACTATAGATCAATCACCTAATGTATTTACTCAAGATATCTGCCCTGAGGTTATAAAGTGATTTGATTTGATCTGTCGTGCACTCTCACTGCCCAGAATCTGGGGCGGATCAACATATTACCGAAAATAGTTTTCAGAGAATTTAGGTATTATTTCAAGAGTAGTTCAAAAATAGGATGATATCCACAATATGGGTTTAAATATAGTATTTTGCTTTTCGTTCAGCTCCTTTGACTTGACACAATACAGACCCTTTTTAAGATGTGAAAACATGTATAAGATGGTGATTTTCATGAAATAAATGTAACCTTTTCATGGTACGTGCTTGATGACGCGCTTGATGACGCACTCGGAACTTGGCTGATCAATATGAAGAGGCTAAAAGTAGCTACTTGTGACACTTATTTATGCATTTCCTTCCAGCTCTAATTTGGTAGAGGATCGTCTCGCTTCTCCTCCTCCCCGCTCCTCCCGCTCTTGTGTGTTGATGGCCAAGAGGTGTCAATGTTTCTGATTTAAGGGGCTCAGATGGAAAGGAGGGGTGCGGAGAAGGATCGGGAACGCACCCCTTGGGTAAGTCAGCAGGACATTACACTCTGCAGGTGATGGATTCCTCTGACACCCTGGCCACATAATTACATTGCGCCTACCTCTGCTGCGTCAGCAGAAACACAGGGCCTCACCCCCTCAAGACAGAGCAGAAATCATCCAAGGAGGAAAGCCTTACAAAATGGCTGCCCTGAGGAGGAACACAGAACACATGAGACTTTGGAGGAAGTTTATCACCCAAAGCACTGAGTCAGGTTTTAAATGGTAAAACAATCATTTTTAACTATTTATATCTGTACCAGTGCTTAAAAGTTGTGAAAACAATGATAGTAATAATGTAAATTATGTACATGTAAATGTAAAGTACATTTTGATGTTAGTGTTGGTTTGAATTCAAGTGTGTGTTGGTTTGTACCTCTGATCATCCAAAATAACTGTCATCTGACGAGTGAGTGGGTGACGTATGCTGGAGGCTCCATCACTTCTCACAATCTTGTCCATTCACCATTCACTTCTGTCGTCTGACATTAGTTCATTCCCCTGCCAGATGACTACCGCCTAGAAGCAACTGAATGATGGGTCACTGCCCTTCAACCTCTGTAACATGGGAAAAGGAAGATATGGCCATCACAGTATAGTGGAATGTCTGTTAACTAACACATGTATAATACAGTAACGCCAAATTTCACCCATATTTTTTTTTATCAAAGCATATTATTGTCACTATCATGGGTACACAATACCAGAGGGACGATTTGTCTGGTAAGACAGACATAGAGTGATTTTGTTTGAAGTCAAAATACACTGAGATGTTAAGGTTTAATATAACCTCCTTTGATGTAAAAGGGGAAGACCCCACCATTGCTTATTAAAGGTATACATCATATTCTGATGGAACCGTATTACAATCATAAATTACAATGTATTGCTTTTTTCACAAACTGGGGATGGATCTTCGCTTTAAAGGGAACTTTCATGTGAACATCGGGATGTGAATACCTGCACACCAACAGCACAGCCAGTTTGTGACAATAGGCCTGTCTGTCAAAGCTGAGGCTAAGCTGGCTGTGGACAACTCGATAAGATCAGCATCCTTTTCAAACCTTCACCAGACACCTACGCATGCTGCACAGAATAGAGGAGCTGATCCTTGGTGCTGTTATCTTAAAAGAGATTGTGGAACTGATATGTCTTCACACACACAGCCTAGTGGGGAAATCAGTGTCAGATTGACGGATACATACATACAATAATCAGTAACAAATATATTGTAGAGGGGATCATAAAAAAGCATAATTTTCAAGTACCAAAAAGTGTTAGTCAAAAGACTCAGTTTGTAGTGGCCCTTGAGTTTTCACGTCCCCGTTATAAAATAAAAAATATATAAAAAAGAATTTTTCGTTATTTAATCCATGCTTAATGTAATCATTTAGTTTACACTCAGGCGACTTCGAGAGAACAGTGTTTTGACTTCTTCGTTCTTTTTGGCCTTTAAGATGCCCCATACAATTCGCCGTTCACGTGATTGTCAGCTGACCCAACAAGAAGTCGAGGAAGCAGGCTATCACAAAAAAGTATTGCTAGGTTTATTTTAATAGCCTCAGTTATGGAGTCTGCACTTGAAGAGCATCTTGATGAAACGTAAGTCTTTATATCTGTTTCTTTTATAGTAATGAAAAACATGTTAATACTATAACATCCGCCATTATATTTTACAGCATGAAGAATCCAGCGGTGGTCGGTGTTCTCTGCACAGACCAACAGGGGCACACGTTAGGCTGTAAGCTCAGTGTGATGTTTATATATTTTGCACATTCACTTTTATAAACGTAATCTAGCAACGGTAGCTATGTAAGTAGTAGTAATCTTTGCTTGAAAATCTTCGTTTCAAGTTCGTTTCTTTTCTCACCCACAGGTCGAGGCTCTTTAACTGATGACCAGGGCGGAGTTGTGTCTGTGTTGGCCCAACAAGCAGCAGCTCTCTGTAAAGATCCGACAGACACTCCTACTGTAGTCCTGGAGTCTGACTCAGGGTAAGTCTACCAGCCTGCTCCAAGGAGGTAATGGAATATGATGTGATGGGCTTTTACAACGTCCTCCGGTTTAAGCGCGCGGCCCTTCACTTCTCAGATTTTTAAAGGAAATTGCCGATGAAGGTCGGAATGGATTATTTATGCCACCTATAAATATTAAATGTTTTTGTGTGTAGGTAAGG
The DNA here is from genome assembly GCA_903064625.1 of Mallotus villosus. NCBI lineage: Eukaryota > Metazoa > Chordata > Actinopteri > Osmeriformes > Salangidae > Mallotus > Mallotus villosus. The sequence continues at coordinate 200,238 of CAEFZP010000136.1, read as the reverse complement.
TGACTAGTGTTCACTTGGGCCGTGGACACAGCCTCTGTAACTGTGTTTAGGCTGCTCCCTTGTGGCTGCTTTGTATTATTGCCATTCATCACATGAAACTCATAGGCACTCGAACGTGCTTAACTTATTTTAAATATGTAGCCTACTGTCATATGAATCTTTGTTGTCATGGACTTCCTTAACCATAATGTTTCTCCCACAGGAATATCTTAGTGAGGAGGCATGGCACAATCACAGTTGCTGTTCACAAAATCGCATCATGAAAACAAACATCACGTGAGGCCTGACACATCCTTGCACTGCGGCGGCCCACAGACATTTAACATCCTCACCTAGCATTTAGTAAAAAATTGAGAGGAAAAAAATTGTAAAATAAATAAAAAATACAAAAACATATTTAAAAGGTTTACCGATCCCTTGGTGGTATTTCCCCGCTAGCTAATTTGCAAGAGGTTTCTTCCGCACTGCCACTGGTACACCCCAGTTGAGCCTTTCACATTTCTACAGAGACCGGCTACATGCTGATTGGTTGATTTTACAGCTCAAATTTGAAGCTCAAAACTTTGTTATAGCAAAAAAAGGCAAACCAAGGAATTAAAACAATTTGTGGCAAAATAGCTTTAGGCAGGCAGGTGTGCTTGAAACCAGCAATAATACCTACAGTTATTTCAGACATTTATTGTTTATCTGTTGCCACAGCAACTCATCCCACAGTTGTTGCACTATGTAGACATAAGTGTAACAATATTTCTTTCGGGGGGTGGTTGTGGGTGGGGGAGGGAGGGCTCGCACTCTGCTCATGCGGGGGACCACAATAATTTAACGTACGCCAATGGAGAAGTCAGTCTATAATCATTTGTACAGTGAATGCTAGCAAACATCATGTATACACACATTCTGAATCCATGTTGACCAGAAGGTGCAGTCAAAAATGTATTCCCGCCTTTGCTTAAAAAAGGTATTTCATGTAGAAAAGATGTAAATAATGAATTTGCCGACATGTTTTGATCTATTGATATACCTAGAGGTTGAAATACATACTTTAATCGAATGTCTATTTTAAATAAATTCCACTGTGCATAGATGAACGACACTAGGCTGTATGTTAATGTGAGACCTTGTGAGGGCTTTACAGTTTTTTTCGATTGCTTAGACACAAACATTTCTAATAACACAGTTACTGAAACTTGACCAAACTTGAGCAAAACAGCAGCCCAGATCTGTACAACTATACCCACATTCTCAGCCTCACACTATTTGCAAAATACTACACACAGTGTTTGTAAATCACTAAACACACTTTTCTACATTAGACACAGAAGTATAAGATGATGTCACTTGATTGCCTTTTCAAGACACTTCATTGTAAAATGCCACACATGTGAACGGGCGTCAGGTGTACAAGTGCTTAAATGTAAACATACCAATCAGGTGTAAGCACTATAAAAAGGCAACAGGTCAGTGTACCTGTCCTCATCAAATATGGAAGACAATGTTGCAGGAAGAGTGAGGATGAGAGGGGGAGCCCGTGGAGGAAGAGTGGTAGGGAGAGGGAGACCTGGAGGCCGTGAAAGAATAGGGCCAAATTTACAGTATCTAATGAAATTCAAGCAACATTGGTTGACCATGTGGTGAACTTTGGGGCAACATTGAGAAAGGCTGAACAGAGAGTTCAGCCCAACCTCAGCAGATATACTATTGCAACAGTAATTTGGACATTTTGACAAGAGCACAGGTGAAAACTACTATTCTCTACTGTCTACAATACAGTAAAATGTAGCCTACTCAGTACTTTGTACACATTCACTGCAGTCCATGATTGAAACAATGTACTGTATTTAATTTGCTGAATACTTTCATTTGTTTCCACAAATGTATTTGCTGTGTTTACAGTATGTAGCCTACTATACAGTATTCAATTTGAAATATGTTAAGATTTTTTTGCACAAAATGCAACCTTTACATAGACAATGTGGAGAAATACAGTAAATATTTTCATTGGTGTGCAGTACTGGTCTGTGTGTTGTGTTTGGTCAACATATTCATGTACTTTTATGTACTCTACTGTAACAATATCTCTGACAACATCAAGCAGGTTATATCATTAGAAAAATGTTAGTGTACAAGTGTGAAATTGTGCACAACAATGTGTAACGGGTTCAAACAGTCACATTTTATGAACCATGTGTGTGGCATACGGTGACAGAATTGAATTTTTATACATGATTGTATTGTTTTGAACAAAGTGTTTCATTCAGCAAAAGATTGGAGGTGTTCTGCTTGCTGTGTGTCTGGTTGTGTGAATCGTGTGTTGTGTTTTGACAAAATGAACTAAATGTTTTCAAAATTGTGCGTAAGCAATCGAAAAAAACTGTAAATTTGTGTGCAAATGTAGCCTCAGTCACTTTGTCTTTCTAATGATTTACTGAATCATAGAGTTTGGTGTGAACTTTGAGGAGTAGAAAGCATGTGCATATTAAAACATGAGTAATATATTTCGTCAATAAACAGCCATATTTAACCCAACTCAAGCCTTTTCTCTTGAATGTACTGTACTGAATGAAAAGTGATTTCTAGGAATAACGTCTGGATGAACTTTAACATGAGACTTGATTTACTGACTGACCTCCGTTCATTATTTTCTCCTTTTCTACACCTTACTGGTTTTCCTCACAGCGTTGCTTCCGACAGTCACGTGGTGGGTGATTCCTAACAAACTACGTATTATTTTGTTTTATTATTTGCGTTTTGTTGTAATTATTAATATAGTACAGGTGGCTTAAAAATTGTGTTTGTATATTTCACATGGGGTAGCCTATATGTTCTTAAGAAATCAATGTAGACATTAAACATTTAAATTCATCAATGCATTGTATGTTTTTTTTAAAGCTTTTATACAGTTTTCAAATCACACGTTTGGTAATATGCAAATATTAAACATAAAACTCGGGCTTGTAGGCTATATACCACGGTCATGCACGCCACAATGTAGGCTAGGGCAAAATAACGCTCGTCTGCAGTGGTATCCTGTAACCTTAAGTGAGGGGAGATCTCATGATTTATCAACCTGGAACGTTACCTGACAACTATCTGAAAACTGCTGCTGTCTCAACTCATACAGCCGAATGGTCCTGCGAGTTAAGTTTTGGTTTGACAGCAGATATGTTGATTGAAGGTTTACAATAAGGGTTCAATCACGTGGCTGTCCCTGTGAAGGCTTTGGTTCATGCAACCCAACCCACCATTAGCAGAATGGCGTGGCAGGGATGATGAGAGGCGTATCCTGAACTATATAGCCGACAGATAGTGCGAAAGTTATGGCACGGTTCTTTTCGAGGGTAAAGGTCCTTCGACGTAGACTTTTGAGAAAGCACGACGTTCCACAGCAACATCTTTTTCTGAACGGAACTGGATGGCACGCGCACCCCCGTAAGAACTAGGTCGGTCGCAGAAGTTTTTTTTTATTGACCATTAAAAACCAATTGTCCAGGTGCTGGAGAATTAAGGTACGTGAAGATATTGCATATTCAATTTAACAAGCTACATATTCTCAAATTCTAAATTATGGTTTGATAATTCAATTTAATTCATTGGGGCAAGAGTATCCCAATAACGTTGGCTAGCCTGCTATAGTTTATAATTGTTCAATTAATTCACCTTTTATGTTTGCATTTTCACTTTTTCGTTGGATGGATTTAAATTGAAAGATTTTGATTGAAAAAACCCCATAACAGATCACCTGCTCTGATGTAGGCTATGCGAATTGGCTGCTTACGCTGGAAATGCAATCTTGGAAAACTAAAATGCAGCATGCCTTTATACTGTATTTTGCTTCAAAATTCACTTTCCAACATTTTTAATGATTTTGGTTATGAAATGTGTAGTCGTTATAAGGGAATGTATAATTTCATAATTTGCACAAACAAGTCTCAAACTATGTTTGAACTATTATTGCTTTCATTATGGACGTCATGTATAATATCGTCTGATTGAAGGTAAACACTCATTCTTAATATACCTGTAAATGCTTTCCCCCGTACAATCGTACCCATTTTCTCCACACATAACTAGATGCCAAATGAAGGAGACAATTGAACACATATTCTTCTGAATTGAAGACAACCAAGGGCCCAGAGTTCTGAAAACCCCCAAATATCTCCCTGTGAGTTTGCAACACAGTGCACTGTTGTCCCACTCGCTTTTCAGGGATAATAAACTAAGCCAAGCTTTCAGATAACCACAAAGCATTTTTCATCATAATCTCACAATTCCTCATGACTAATATAGGCCTAACATAATCTCACTTTTCCTCCTTACAAATTATTTTTTTGCTTTCCTCAGTAAGCAACTAAGCTGATTCAAGAAGTGGTAGTTAGATCAGGAGGGGTTGTGACACCGTGAAGGGTTTGGTGCTCCAGAAACAGACTTGTTTATATTTGACCATATAGGCCAGTACTTCCCACTTTAACTGTATAATACACTGTAGCTCTGTAGATCATCACACCCCTCTACAGCCAACTCAGAGAAGACTGTTGGAGTGAAGGAACCTTTATTTTGTCATCTATACTATATTCATGTTTCTCCATCACAAAGCACATTTGCATGTCTAATTACCTAGTTTGCAAAATACATTCTGAGATTATTAATTATATCATTATGTTTATCATTATGCTTTATGGTATCTTGTTTGCGGACATATCTGGTCAGCTTCCACATTTGAGTGGCAGTGTGAAATAGTAGATCTCAGAGCTGACCCCAGATTATGGTTCGCAACCCTCATGGGCCCCAAAAAAGCTCTTGATATGACCGCGATAGACAGGATCCAACCCTGACCCATGGCCTCCTCACACATACACACACAAACACACACCAAACACACACACACACACAGAACATCTGCACATACAAGATCAAATTTTAAGCATCTCCTTCACACTCTGTCACTTGTTATCTCTCTTTCACACACACTCAACACACACACTCACAAAGGATGTTTCTCTCCGTGTTTCAAATTCTTAGAATACAATCGGTAAACTTGCCTAGCCTATGGTACTGCCTGAGTTAAGTTAAGTGTCATTTCTAATCTGCAGGTATGAGGCTCATCTGGAAGCAGCTATAGATTTTAACTCCTTTGACTCAACCTGAGGATGACATCTATATAGGACCGTTGGCATCTCCCTGCTGTATCAACTTCTCAATCCAATCATGCTACCTAAAGACCACAACAGGTAAACTACCATTCATAGTATTCACTTTCCCTGTATGTTTTGTTTACAAGTCACCTTTATTAGTCAAGTTTATTTGCATGCACCAAGGCCTAGATCAATAGAGCAGTGCAGTTTAAATAGACATTGCAGTGTTTATTTATTCACCTTTACATAGAAAAAAAGACAAAAGGATATTATACTCTAAATACATATTATGCTTATGTCTTTACACCTTCAGTTCTCAAGAGTTAATTCTCTCTGTTAAAACTGCCTTTTTAGTTCTAAAACGATGACCTTTATATTGTTTCAGTGTTCCTTCCTTAGAATCTAAAGCATAGTCTTCTGGAGGTTCCGCGCTCTGTTATTGGTTAACTGATGATCAGGGCATTGACTTGTTGTTTTAATGGTTCTTTGGCTAGATCTGAAGATCTGTAAAGAGTATAGCAGACGTCATAAACCTTTACTACGCTCCTTTTTTCTCAGTACTCTAGAAAGAGAGAAGGCCCATTTATCTCCATTAAAACCCTGGAGTGTATGTCAACTGTTTACACACTTGCTGGTGTTGCTTGCCACTGCATGCCTCCATAGCAGGGGGTGATACTAATGTAGCTAATCACCATCTACTACTTTGAGGATGTTTGATTTGACTAAAATCAATACTAGGCACAATAATGCCCAACGTCACAAACCCAATTGTTCAATTGCACAGGTCTATGATTCTATTGTTGCTTGAGTGAGAGGACTCTCTCTTACCCTGTGAAATGCCTTGATTGGTGTTATTTCCTCACCGATGACATACTGTGCCCAGAGGAAAGAACTCCCTCCCCTAAGGAGGGAGAAGAGGGTACACCCAAAAAGGTTGTAGCTAACACAGTCATATAAAGTGGTAGGCAAATGAGAGTAATATTTGTATCATATAGAACCCAAACCTATTATGGAGTATGAACATAGACAGTCCTAAATATTGGTTTGACATCTATACGCATCCTTTGGATTTAGTCTATAAGTCTTACTACTTACCTCCTAATGGCTCATGTGTTTGAACAGGCGTAGGGTTATCACAGCTACATAGGTGGGATGTTTATGACCTTCACTTGTTTTTCAAGTCCCAATAAGCTGAACCGTGGCTTTTTGAATGGATTAGGACCCACCTCTGTTTCCAATTAGGCCCTTCCCTTCCACCTCCAGAAACATGACATCATCAACCCTATAGGGACAGAGGAACTAACATTAGTGATGTTTTTCTCTTTGTGTAGAAATGACTCTCCAAAGGGTAATCCTTTAAACATGACTGTCACTCCATCACAGACCCTGCCAGCCATTCAGTGACAAAAGACGGCTTATTAGAAAGTATTTGAAAAAGTATATACTGTGTATGTATAGGTGCATGTGTGTAGGTGGCAACGTTTGTTTGTTGCCACTTCTTGACCATCACCCAGCCACCTCTTTCCCAGAGACCCATCTACCCTTCCCATGAACACCACATTCATTAGAATTCATTGATATGGGGGAGTGGGGGGGGATTGTTACCTGTAAAGAGCTCTTGAAAAGGAAGCCTTCGACCACACCCCTTCTTAAAATGTGAAACTGGATTGAGGCAGGAACTGATGATTTCACTGACTGACTAAACTGGCTGGTGTAGTCAGTCAGTAGTCAAATGATGAGTAGCTTTTCTTAACCTGTTGAGTGAGACGCATTATACAAAAAGAGTGAGTTTTGCTGCTGAAATGCTGCAGACAGATGAGGGTGTTTACTGGAAAGAACTAAATCAAGGACAGAAGGGTCTTGTTTTTATTTTCCAAAGAATTGCAGAGGTTTTCCGCTCGTACTCTGTGAATGTTCTCATCGCAACCAACTGCTGCAGACTGCAGATCAAGAAAGTAGGGGTCTAATGACCTTAGTGATACATCTACACATGGTAGCACACTTAACCTTTAGGTACTGCACTGTAGATGTTGACGGTGGCCTTAAAAAAGATTAGGTCTTTTTGAGTCAGGTATGGTATTCAGTAGCATCCAACTCTGACCTTACCACATGGGAGGGGGGGCGGCTAGGGTTTTTTAGCAGGGAACGTGATTTGCTGACATCGGTAGTTGAGAGACTCAAGAGATGGAGTGGAATTAAATATTGACACGGGCTGTGACCAACACTTGCTGTAAACACAGAGGACACACTGGGTCTAAAGCAAGTCTTGTAAGAAGAAAGAGATTAATAGGTAGCCAGAGCTGACCACATTTTAACTGACCTATTTTACACCCCAGTGGTCACGCACACATTACATTGCTACCAGCTAGCTTGTAGAGTAAAGGTTAGCATCGTAAAAGGTGGGGTTTAATTACTGATGCAGAAGGCAGACAGGTCTCCCCTGAAGACACAGTGTACTCAATTTCTGAAGCAGCTTTCACTGTGAAAACATAAAGTTGATCATTTCATTTTTTTTGGGGGGGGAGGGGGTGTTTTTCATGACCTGGGCTGAATGTCTACAGCATCCTCGAGTTGTATTTCTTTGTTCCAGTCATTTCTGAGTGAGTAAGGGAGCTTGTTCATGGAGGTACAGAATCAGAGTGTGAGAAAGGTCAGCTGGTTCGAGCAGTGAAGTCAACCTCTCTTCCTGCCCTGCAGTAGGTCAAAACAGCACCTATACAGGGGTTATAGGGTCACGTCTAGCTGTCTGTACATGTGGACCTCCCCGTATCTCCCAACTGAGCCTTAAATCAATACAGCTTTGTGTTTCAACTTTAAACCACTCAACCAGAAGTCTCACATTTAAATACGTATACATGAATCAATCTACAAAATATTCAATTCACTTCTCCCTCTAACTCCAGGTTTTTGGGGGGAAATCATGTATGGCTTATGATGATCACAAGCATTCTTGAGGCTTGGCTGCATGTGTGTCGTTCTCACATGATGTGCTTGAATTTATGGGGGTTTCTTTTACAGTGAAGGCAAGGCAGCCAAGATCAGCCTGTTCCAAGGGGGAGTTGTCAAGGAGAAGGAGAAGGAAAAGGAGAAGAAGATCCAGTACGTGGACCCTCCAGATGGAGGCTGGGGCTGGATGGTGGTGCTGCACTGCTTCCTGGTACGTATTACAGCATTCGTCCAGTTTTTACGTACACAAATGAACTCATCCTAAACATGGCACATATAAAAGCCGGCCCATCATTGTACGTGTGTGTACAGTCTGTAAACATGTGGATGGTGTGTGTGTGCTTGCGGTCCCAAGGTGAACGTGCTGGTGATGGGGACCTTAAAGACCTTCGGCCTCTTCTTTGTGGCGTTCCAGGATGAGTTTGGAGGTTCGGCAGAGAGCATTAGCTGGATTGGCTCTATCATGTCCAGTCTACGGCTCTCCGCAGGTCAGGGGTCAATACTTACTGATATGAACTCACTAAACATATCGCACACTGATACTGTACCTAACATCTTATTTCGAGTGCATACAGTTCTGTGTGTGATGATTGCATTATTATTACTATACACATACAAATGACATATTACCCCCTCACAAACACACACACACACACACAACACACACACACACACACACAAACATGACTGTGGTCCTCGTGTGTAGCTCCCCTGGCGTCTGTGTCCTGTGCCAAGCTGGGGACCAGAGCCACCTCCATAGCTGGGGCGCTGCTGGTCAGTGTAGGGTTCCTCACCAGCATCTTCGCCTCCAGTGTGACCTATCTCTACATCAGCATGGGACTGATTGTGGGTGAGTGAAAACGGTCGCTTTTCATCCTTGTGAAAACTGCATTTGCTTCACATTGGAGACAGTGCTACTCATTGGCCAATCCGCACATGTTGGCTCACGATGAACACGGTCTTAAATCCGTTTTTCTTGTTGGTCTGTATTCTCTGTATTCAGACCGTAACCTCACGGTACCTGTGTTGCTGTTGTACTCGTAAGGGAAATGATACCTTCCACGTTAAAGGCATGTCTGTGACAACCAAATGTCTTCCGGTATTACTATCGCTACCCCTTCGCAGGTCTTGGTTTTGCCCTGCTGTACCAAGCTACTTCTGTCATCATTGCAATGTACTTCCGAAAACGACTGGCGACGGCATATGCCATTGGACGCTGTGGGATGGGTTTGACCTTCGCCCTGGCACCCTTCACTCAGCTGCTCCTTGAGCAGTATGCCTGGCAAGGTATGGATCTCCACAAGAGAGGGGACTCGGAAGAAATTTGTCAGTATTTGAAATATCAATCTGTTTGAGCTTTAATCCTTTGTTGAAACTGTAGCAGAAGTCAGAGTTTGACGTCCAAAAGGCGATGAACAGATATACATTTATCAGTAGATCACGTTTTGACGAGGGGGCTATGCAAAAATAGAACAGCTCCTTTTTTTCCATATTTGTTCTCCGTACAACACTCAATTTCAGCTGCTGGTGGGTTGCCATCCCCATGTGGGTTGATGGATGGTCTCTCCATGTCATGACTGTGCTTCTCTGCTTCCTCCTTCCCCAGGAACTCTGCTCATCTTAGGGGGCCTGATGCTGAACCTGGTGGCCACTGGGATGCTGCTCCGACCCATCCACATCCGGCCTTCCACCATCTCGCCTTCCTCCACCTCCGCCAAGAAAAGCCCCTCCGTCTCCCCCAGGAGCCCAGAGAAGGACCTCACCAAGAACGGCTGCGCGAACGGCGCCTCCACACCCTTAACCAACGGCTTTGCCAAAGCGGACCCCTCCTCTCCCTCCCCTCCCCTGCCATCCCATCACTGGGAGAAGGAGATCTCGGAGAAACCCCCCTTCGGCCCTGGAACCCCGGGACCCCCCACAAAATCCTGAACTGACCCGGCTGGTTGTGAACGGCTTGAACGGGCAGGACTCTGGCGCGGGGGGGAAGGGGCGGAGTCCCGACGACTTGGCAGAGATCAACGGAAGCCCGAACGGCTCGGTCGCAGTCGGGTTCTCGCCACACGCCGGCACTCCCTGCGAACCTCCCGTCACAAAGGCCAAAGTTTTGGACTTCTCGCTCTTGAAGAACCCTTTCTTCTGCATCTACACCTGGTCTCTGGTCTTCAGCCAGCTGGCTTATTTCATCCCCTACTTCCACCTGTCGGCGCGAGCCAGGAACCTGGGCATCGACGCCATGGACGCCTCCTTCATCATCTCAGTAGCAGGTGAGCCTCAGTTTGAGCACCGGCACACACACTCAGACACCACACACACACACACACCCCCACACCCCCACCCCCATCAACTGCAGCTGTAAGATGAGTGTTGAGTGTTTTTACGCTGTAAAAAGATAATGCTTGAAGAACATGATCTAAATGAGTAAGCATGTGTTGCAGCCTACGGTAATAGCATCCAGCCTTGTTCAGTGCGGGTTGAGTAACAACTAGCATCAGTGGGTAGATTTGTTTGACCAGGTCACTGACTGTCCGCCCTGAGCCTGGCCCTGGATATACAGATCCTTCTGCCCACAGTCTTTGAATGGAGCTTCAGATGTCCGAGATGCAGAGCGTTTCACCTAGCTGGGAGGACCACCAGCTCTGTCTCTACAGATGGGGCCTTTTTTGTAGAAGAAGAAAAAAAAAGTACCCTGTCAACTTCTAAGCATTAATTATTTGTGAGCAGCTCAGACTCTGCAGTCTTATGTAATGAATGTGCTTACATAAAAGCTGAACTCTGGCCCACTGACTAAAGTAGTTGGGTTCAGCAGTATTTCTATTGATGAGGCCACTTCAAATGAGGGGCTGTATTAAGGTTTTCTCGACCACCGCCTGTACACGTGCTCGGTAAATCATCAGCCATCACTGTACAAACACTGTATTGTACTGCAAAAAGACATCAACCTCCACTCTACTCTCTAGGGATAGCATCTAATTCTCCCCTTGTCTGAATTGTTTAGTCTTTATGGAAATGGGTAGAACCACTCGTAGATATGGCTGCATGGGTAGCTGATGTGCTTCAGAGCAGGAGGTCTTGTATGAATGATGTGATGGGAGGAGCTCTGTGATGCAACACCAAAGAGCATGAATATTTAATTGTGCCTGAATATTTGATTGTTACAATAGAATAGAAGACAATTACAATAGAATTCAAGCTCATAAAGGACCCAAGCAGTTCCAGAACACCACCTGTATCAGAAAGGGGAGTCCGATTCATGTTTTCTGTCTCTATAGTGTGGGTTCTAGCAGTGGGGGGTTTATTGGTCTAAGTTGTGTAGGATGTTAAGGGTAAATTATTCTGCAGGAGGCTAATAGGAACAAATGGGCAAAGGTGCAGATCTCAGCTGCAGATCTACAGCCCAGAAACGTTATCTCAATTTTCATTGCGATCCGGGGCTCTCCAATAATGGGCCGTGCCAGCAATTAGACCGAGCCAGTGGACCATGGCGAGAGCAGAACGCGATGCGCTGGTTCATGCCGACTGTCACATTCTCTGGTCACATGTGGCGTTCTGAGAAAGCCACCCACGCCCTCAAAGCCACCCTATCCCAGTCAGGGTCCAGCCAGCCTTCCCTCCCACCTAGCTGCCAATCAAAGAGGCCCATTCAGGTCTGGCAGGGACTATTGGCTACTATAGACCCGACTAGGCCTACCGCCGCCCAAATCTGTGCCTGGGGGGAGTCGCTAGGCAACGGCTTACTGAGTAAAGTGGCTGCCGTGGCGACCAGAGGGGCTCCCGATTTTTCGGGTCCAATTTTGGAGAGGCTGACATTGTGCGGGGGAGCGCTGGGGCTGTAGTGTGTACAAAAGAGTGGCGAGGCATGCCAGCAAAGCTTGCTTAGTAATGAGAATAGTAGCTATGAAGAACTGACATGAGTTTGTTTTCAAGCCTGTTTGACATACTGACTTATTGTCCTTCTTGGAAGTTAGGCCTAGCGGCATTCCTGAAACGAATAGCCTAAAGCTGTCTCAAAGGTAGCACCCGCATATTCCTGTATGCGTAGGTTGGTTGAAACGCATCAAGAGAGAAAGAGTCTTTGCAAGTGTCCTGGTCACTTGCCTGGGGGTTGCGTGAGTTTTAAGTGGGCTCTACTTAGGCATCATTGTGAAGTGGTTCAACGGGAACAGCTGCGGACCTCGCCAGACCTGCTCGGATTAAAACACACAAACAAACTGGGGACTCATCGGAGCTGGAGGGGACAGACGCCCCAGGGGGCGGAGCTCCGCGGAGGCCGGCAGAGGACATGTAAACACCGTACAGCTGCCGTGTCATCTGAGTAACCTCTGGGAAGAGATGCATGAGGGTTCATTACATCACAAGAACAGTGGGTGCGAAAATTGGTGACTGGGCATTGTCACATCCCAAGCCTTTTATGTAGGCATAACATAACCTGCGGGAAAAAAACGCTCTTACTACTCAACCGTCTTTAGGTGTTAAGTAACATCTAAAATCCATCTATTTCGAGGGGAGAATGTCATTGGCTGTAGCCGGTATCACTGCAGTGATCCACCACCACTGATATCTGCATGGAACCTGTTTGTTTCATTGATCTATGGGTCAGTGCAGCCATCCGCAAGCTATTCCTGAACCGGTCAATAGCTGCAGAAAGCCTATCACATTCCAGATGACCTCGGCATCCAAGCTCAAGATATCTGCTCCGTCATCATAGCTCTACGCTAGAGCCTGATAAATACACAAAACCAAATCGATACGGGTTGATGAGATGTTATCTGTTTTGTCGGACATGTAAATCAGCCGTCAGGCTTGGGGCGTGTGGACACAGTGTTTCCTGTGAGTCCAGTGGGACTGCAGGTCCTCTTGTACCAGAGCTGCCGTTTGATGGTGGTGCAGGAACGTGTGCTGCAGTGCCTCAGTCTCCGCCCCCCTCACCCCCCCCCATCACCCCCCCCCCTCACCCCCCCCCTTCCTGCCCTCCCTCACGCACAAACACTCTCTAGCTGTAACCCACTCTGACTCAACCTCCTGTCTCACTCTTTTCCCCTCACACTCCATCTCTCGCTTCGCCATGTTACACAATTTCTCATTAACTTACAATCTCTCTCTTTCTTGCCCGCACGCACATTGGTTGTTTTGTAGCACGCTCCAGCACAAAGATTGATTAATTAGGCGTTCTCTGAAAGTGCAGGTCACAGATTGGCAGGTCGTTTGTTAAACCTGGCCTGTTGCCAACACGGCCCCTCCGCTGTCCCAACACATGTGCAACAGTGGCACATTGGACACAATATGAAACAGACCGACACAAAGCAGTTTAAAGACACGGTTACTTCAGACTAGCACTCCCAGGACCTCTTTATGCTCACAGCGACCTGGGCCGCTGTGTTCCTGTCTGTTTTCCACTTGAATGATTTCAGTAATGTTGTTAAGACGGCACGTCCAGTTCGCTGCGGGGGAATCTCAGGCTCACTGATGTCACGGTATAAAGTCTGACGGAGGTGTCCAAATACACACGAGGTGCTCAGGAAAACATGGAGCGCATATGGGTTGTGACCTCATCACCTTCTCTTCCTCTGTTTTTCCCTTCTTCTTCCTCTCTCACTCCCCCGCCCCCTTCTGTTACCCCTTTCTCTGACACTCCTACACCTTCTCATACTCCTCTCCTCTGTTACACCTCTACCTCCTTCTCTCACTCCTACACCTTCTCATACTCTTCTCTTCTGTTACAACACTACCTCCTTCTCTCACTCCTACACCTTCTCATACTCCTCTCCTCTGTTACACCTCTACCTCCTTCTCTCACTCCTACACCTTCTCATACTCCTCTCCTCTGTTACACCTCTACCTCCTTCTCTCACTCCTACACCTTCTCATACTCCTCTCCTCTGTTACACCTCTACCTCCTTCTCTCACTCCTACACCTTCTCATACTCCTCTCCTCTGTTACACCTCTACCTCCTTCTCTCACACTTACACCTTTCTCTTCTCACTACTCTTCCCTCCCAGGTATCACAGAGTCCATAGCCCAGCTGGGGTCTGGCTGGCTGGCAGACAGGAACCTGTTCCACAAGTACCACTACCACAAGGCCTACCTTATCCTCTGCGGGGTGGTGAACCTGTTCTCGCCCCTGGCCGACTCCTTCATCCTGCTCATGGTTTACGCGGTCTTCTTCGCCATCTTCTGCGGAGGCTACATGGCGCTGCTGCTGCCCGTCCTGGTAGGGCACCCTGCCCGTGTGTGTGTGTGTGTGTGTGTGTGTGTGTGTGTCCTACTGTTAGGCCATCAGAAATCAATCCTCAAGACAGCTGAGTGTGTTGTACTAATACACCTATTATCTCTGGGAGGACCTGATACAAAGCCCAGGAAATGGCCATGGGCAACCTTTACACATGGTCATACGCTCCAACGGTTGAAACAGCTCTAACAACCCTAACCCTTTGCTTTTTCTAACAGTCCTACTATTCAGCATTGTTCATGAGTGACCTCCGTGATATGGTTGGAGGGGGCGGATGACTGTGTGTGCGTGACAGCGGATGGGAGATGCTGTGAATGTATTGGATTCTCTGTGTTGACGCAGGCCCTCCACCCTTCACCTGAGGGTCTTACGCACAGGCAGGGGGAAGCCAATACGCATGTGTACGCGTGTGAATGAATAACTGACAAAAATGACGATATGTAGCCTAAAACCACCTGTGCATTGTTTGGCCGTTTCCCTGCATTGTGTAAATAAGGAGAGGCCCAGTACTGTCAGTTGAGTCAACCACCAACTGTCTATTTTTAGGATTTAACCCACTGACACTGCACTGTGGGCCAAGCTCATATTGGCACTAACTTTACTGTAAATCAGTCAAATTCTATTATAGAAAGGTACTATATTGTAATCTGAAAACTCAGAAGAAATACATAATTGACCGTCGTCTGAAAGGTTAGGATGCCTCTTAACTCTGGGAGGTCACCAGCACGGATGTGAAATTAGGCACCTGTCACACATGTAAAGCAGCAGCCTGAAGCATGGATGATGATCTTACTGACTTCTTCATCTTCAGGTGGACCTGGTGGGCCAAGAGAAGCTCAACAACTCCATGGGCTTCTCCATGTTCTTTGTGGGTCTGGGCTGCCTCACAGGCCCCCCCCTCGCAGGTGAGCTCACTCCGACACACGTAAGGGAACACCTCCAGCAATGACACCTAGTCTGGGAGGGGTCAGGGACGGCTTGGGAGGGACAGGATCTCGCTACAGCCAAAGGTGTTTCCATAAGCAATTCCCAACCGTCTCCCTCGATAATAGACAGTAAGCCCAACTGCTGCAGTCTTTTTTTTAAATTATTGTTGAGAATCCTGATTAATTATTTTGTTCAAAGATATCATGAATAAATATATGTTTTGAAGGGCAATAACAGCTGTTGTTGCAGGCTCACATATAGTGTAACGTCCTAATTACTGTTAAAGGTGGTTTGGACATTTCTTTGCCATCTCTGCTGTCAGGGGCTGTTAGGGTTTTGAGTTCCCCTAACCTATTACGTCACAGTGGTACTCAACAGCCTACGGTTATGAAGTTGAAGATGTTCACAACACTGCAAGTGGATAGGATGGTGACTTCTGTTCTAGAAGGTCTTGCAGTCTATGTTACGGCTATTGAGTATCAGGGTCCTACGCACGTTGCAGAATTTGCACATATTTTATGACCACAATATCTATTCTTTCAATTAAACTAGTTTTTGCCAACAAAGCTTTTAAGTTATATTTTGTCAAGAATCTGAATTGGCTAGCCTAAGTTTCAATGTTTTTTTCATTTACGTTTTTTAACAATTGTTTTTATAAAGCTAACTAATCTTGTTTAATTGATAGATCATTGGTTACAAAAATCAGTCAGGCTAATATATAAATTTGGGGAGCAGTTTGTGACCAACTGCTATAGCTGAACTTCATAGGAAAGGAGCACTTGGCCTTAATACTCTGACGGCTAAAAGACCTAAGGAGAAAAACAAGCTAAAGTTAGTCCTGCCCTAAGCATAGTTGTTGTCTTTTGGACTGACCGGGTCAAATTTCACCCCACCTTAAGTCAAGGTACGACTTTGAATAACAAGGTTATGTTCCGGCCCTGGATTGACATCACACGGTTTAACTGTCAACAGATGAGTTTTGTTTGGCTGTAGAATTCATTTTCAAGCCTGGGAACAAGTTTGTGCCATGAACATTCTCCAGGCCTTGGTTTGTCTCAAGCTATTTTTTATTTGACTTTACAATCACATCTGTACTCTACCTTCACTTCCAAAGGTATGAAAAAACCGGCCACTTGTAGATATTGGTGAAATACATGATAAATGCTCAAGCACATTCACCAGCCACATGGATGTGTTTCCAGTAAAACGGTGCCCTTTAGCCAACACTTGGCCCCATTTTAGGGGTGGCGTGGTGTTCCCTTGAACTCTTTGACATGGTCTCGTCCACTCTGTTGAAGAGAGGGGCCCAGGTATTTCTGGCCTGAAAAGTGATCAATGACCCCCTCAGGGTTCATCCGGAAATAGCATGCTGCTGTGTTTACCATTCCTGCTGGTCATGCAGGGTGAACTCACCCCAGGCCACTCTAACCTTACTCCTCAGAACCAGCAACAGGCTATTTTAGCTTTCCGGTTGGCTTGTGAGTTGTCCTAAGCGGGACACTGTAAGTGTGAAACACATCAAGGATGCTTGTGATGAAACGATTGTTAACGTACCTACACGTATCAACTCCTCTTTTACACCGTCCATCTCACCTCGTTGCTCATTCATGTTATTCCTGGCGTCTGGAGTCAGGTAGCTGAGCGGTTAGGGAATCGGGCTAGTAATCTGAAAGGTTGCCAGTTCGATTCCCGGCCGTGCCAATGACGTTGTGTCCTCGGGCAAGGCACTTCATCCTACTTGCCTCGGGGGGAATGTCCCTGTACTTACTGTAAGTCGCTCTGGATAAGAGCGTCTGCTAAATGACTAAATGTAACGTGAATGTCTACTTAGTCTCAGAGACCCTGACCGTGAGGTGTGTTGCAGGCTTCCTGTATGACTACACCCAGACGTACGACTGCTCCTTCTACCTGGCGGGCGTCTGCTATCTCCTCTCCTCCGTCTCTCTGTTCCTGGAGCCCTTGGCGAGGCGCTGGGAGGCCCGCCAGAAACGAGCGTCGGCCCGCCGCGCCGACACGAGCTGGAAGACCAACGGATGCTTCTGTCCAGAACCTCCTCACAACGGCGTCACCTCGTCTCCCTAACAGTCCCAACGCAGTCTTAACATACGCCACGCCAGCGTGGGGACCTGGATGTCCTTCCATCGGTTAGAGAAGGAGCATCAGACGGATAGAGGGGGAAATGAGTATGACCACAGTAGGACAATGCCTGGTCATGGATGTAACAGAGACTTCCATTTCACCAAAAGGCAAATGGATGAATCCTGCTTGGTAACTTTTGATCATAAGCCAAAATCACACTTCATGCTACACCATATATTTGATGTTTGAGTACTCTGACGTCGCATGTCTGGATGGAGAATGTTGTTTTCAGAGGGAGGCTTCAACTGCCTCCAGGAATCATCTGGATCCACAGTGTCTTTCTATACAATCATGTATTTATACCTGTATTCTCATGCACTTTGTGCAGTTTCAAATCAGCTTATATGTCTGACTCCCAGTCACCATCCCAAACCTCTGGGCTTACAGCACTATATTCTGTAATGTTTTAAATGATTCATGCTCGCACAGCTCCAGTTCTGAAAAAAATATTCCTATTAATATCCAGGCTTTATAGCTTGGAACCTGCTGCAAGGAGTAATATGGCTATTAAGATGCCCCAGAAGGTTTGCATTAACTATCTTGTTTAGTTTTTGCAATGGAAGTTTTTTTTTGTTGGGTTGCCGTTATTGATACTCATGTAATTGGTATTAAGTAGTTATGACTCACATCAAAAGATGCCAAGGTTTGGGGGCTTGTTTGACAAGCAACAAAAACTATGTTTTGAGTGTAAAACAAAATGGAGTGGACTTACTTGTACACAGTTGTTTAAAAGCCCTTAAAGCAATGGAACAACTGTTATATGTTAAATACCAAGATGTGTTCTGCTCTGTTTAGAAGCAGAGAACATTGAGTCGATGGGTTTTGTTTTACTGTGTAAACAACTGGACCAAGTGCATTTGGTTATTATCCATGCTGGCTAATCTATTCCATTAGAATGTTACTTCCCATAGAATGAGCTGCATTAATGTGGGATGAGGATTAAAAGGTTTCACGGCAACACACACACAGACACACACCACACACACACACACACACACACACACAGACACACACCACACACACACACACACACACACACACACACACACACAGACCGTGTAAGTGCCTCAGTGCAGTCACATGGGCAATGCAATGAGTTTTGATATTATATGTATGGGATTCGAAAGTTTTAATTTCCATGTTTATGTTGTCCAATGTTTATTGTGCTATAGTTTCTTTGTGTATCACCAGTTTGCCTTAAATAATGTACTGTACTAACTGTCCTATAATGTGAACCAAAGACACATTACTCATTTATACCTTGAACTTGATCCCTCCCGACTGGGTAATATACTATGTACCACCGCTTGACGATCCATTCTTAACCATCTTAACCAGAGTTTTCATCCCAAATCAAGTGATGAATATTTGTTTTGTTTCACTCTGCCCTCTAGTGGCACTGGAAAGCTTCAACTCAAAGTATGCTGTCTCAATTAGTACCAAATTATTCCCCCTCAACACACTTTCACAATGCTCAGTACAGCTCTTTGTATTGTTACTCTCATCCCATGGCGTAGCTTCTATTCACTTTTAGTACACTAGGATTGCAGGCTGCTTAATGTTCTGTTACATAAATCTGTAAAAAAAGATATATACTTTGATGCTTTAAAGATAGAAAGGCAGATTATCTGTATTTTGTTATTGTTTTCTTCATTGTTTTATTGGAACATTAGTGGGTTGACTGTAAGCAATTCCCTATTAAAGCAATATTCTGAATAATCGCCCTATCATTTTGAAGATAGGTGTATTCTACAATGTGCCAAAAGATACATTGGTAACAACTGGAATCGTTGAGGTATTTGATGATATACTGAGCTGTAACTGCATCTGCCTCTGTTTCTGCCTCTGCCTCTACATCTGTTTCTGACTCTGTCTGGGTGTGACTGCATTCATCGTTAGCAACCGCTACTTTTCTACATATTCTGTTTTTGATTAAGGAAGTGAAAAAAAACATGCATAACCAATCATATTCATAATAGTCACAGTTCCTGTCAACTAAACTTGTAGTTCTTTTTGTATGCCTTTTCACAGACTGCACAAGCAGCTGCAATAAAGTGACATGAGACCTTTCCTGATTAAAGCTCAATGTACTCATCCTGTCTCGTGATGATGCCACTTTAGGTGACACGCACACGCACACGCACACACACACACACGCCTGTTTGTAAGTCAGCATAAAAAGCACCAAGATAAGAAAGCACCAATAACACCAATTTATATCAATTTTAATGCAATACAGAATGCACAAATTACATACAATTGAGCCGATCAAACATACACCATGTTATAATGTATGACTGGTATTTCATGATGCGAATGTATATAGAAGAAAGTACTTACGGTATATGATGAAGGTGATGACTGGGTTGCCTGGGGGGAGACACCTTAGAAATAAGCCTAGAAAACACACAACAAGAGGGTTTAAACAACCACAAACAGAAGCTGCTCTCCAGCATACTTCAAGTTGACTTTCAATGTGCTTTCTCACTTAATAGGTCTGCAGAAGTTCTGCAGAAGTTGCTGATAGCACCTTGAACTTCGGCATCAAGGCCAAACATGCAGTCTCTTCTTCTATGGTGTCATTTAAGACATGGGGGCTCTCAGAGCCCTAGCAAGTGAGACACACGGGGAGAGAGTCTATCCCTCTCGTTGACTGAGGTGACCTGACGGTAGACTGGCTTGACCTAAAGGGGCCCTGTAGCAGCTCAGCTTACTGCTGTCATGTGGTGGGCTTACAGGTTCCCGGGCAGGACTTAGAGTCTTGCAGTGAAAATGAGTGGCTCATGTTCTTAAGGAATCGTTAGCATCGAGAGCCTCTGCGGTGGCAATGGCAGCACATGTGGGGACTGTGATCTGTGTGGCAGTGCCACGGAGGTCTCAACACAGAGCCAAACCACAGACAGACATTAGACACAGTGCTGCTTCTCTGGCCAGGGGGTTTCCATTGGATGTGTTTTGTGTTGCTTTTGAACAGTGTGTGGACACTTGTTTATAAAGGAACGTCATTTAGTCCTAGTGCTTTGGACTAACCATAGCAACCGGCTACTCAGACTGTGAACACGATCGTCCCTAAAGATTAAGTAAATTGGCAGCACATTTTTTGGTAAGAACCGTAACAACTAGGTAGCCAAGCGCTTGTGTTGCTGACTGTTAATTAGAGCTGGGAGACTAACACCAACTGACATGTTTGTTATCCAGTCAGTATGTCATGTTAAGTTTATATTGAATTTAGACATTTGGGAATCAGTTGATTACATGTCTATTTCATTAGCATATTCAAAATGCCAGACTGCATTCGAGATATGTGGGAGAGGAGGTCTTGTGGTGTGAACTTATTGTCATTTGTATTGGTGACATATACTTACCTCTGCTTCAGACAAGCTTATGATACAGGCCTGCAAGGCAGCATCCACGCTCCTTACTCACCACCCTTCTGTTCTTGTAGCACCGTGACATCACCTCCCACCTCCCTTGTCAGTTGGAGATGACTGTGTCAATGTCAGGGGGCTGACTTTGTCGTTGGTGAGCAGGTCTTCCCTAGTCCTCCAGAGGGCGGTGTTGTTCCTTTGACCAGCAGAGCTGGAATCGTTTTGCACTGCAATATTACTCGACAGCAAGCTAGACTAGTAGTGGTAGACTGACACAAAGATGTTTTTTCTTCATGACACTTTCTAACATTCTTCACTGGACGGTCACCAAACGAAGACGTCGACAACATGGATTCCTCCAAATGGAGGGAGCGTTTCAAATTCTCGCCCTTTTTCAGCTGCCGTTCCCCTGCTTGAGTGAATTTCTGCTGCAGCTGGAACATCAAGGAAATCTCAGCTGCACACAACTCACTGCTTTTCCTATTCCACTCTGAGGATAAAGCACAAACACGGACCAACTCACAAGGAGCAACACTGCAACGCTTACGCAAGCATTAGATCCTAGCCGTGGTTTACTCAGTGATCCTCTTCAAGGTTTAAACGGTGGACCAAAAGTCAAATCAAATCCTAACTGGGGAAATCAAGCTACCAACAAAACGTGAACTTCCTCTGAACTGGCGCGTTGGATTCGGCCCAACGGTTTTCAATCTGCTCCGGCAGTGCGGCGAGATTGACGTCACACGAGCCCCCGAAAGAGGAGCAGGTGTGAGAGCCGATGACGGGATGAGCACAGGTGAACCCCATACAGGTGGGGTCTGTGACAACTCAACAAGAGGGCAAGCCTTGTCGCCGGCGACAACCGGGCATGGGTCTGCTGCTTACTCCAGCCCTGTGCATGTGCTCCCTGGCTGCACCAGTATGTGCCCTGCCACTGTGCTCCCACAGCAAGGCAGGTCACCGGCTGTCAGCCTGCGGGAGGGTGGAGGTTCCTGGATCCTGCCCCACCATGACCACAGGCACACAGCAGGGACCACCTGAGGGAGGCGGGACCACCTGAGGGAGGCGGGCACTGGGGGGATGGGGTGGGTGGGTAGCCTATCACAGACAGGCAGGAGCTCCTGAAAGCCCTGCCGGGGAAACATGGTCAATCCTCGCAGAAAGCAGAGGTCTCTTCGCGGGTTCTAACGCATCGTCTCCGTGGCGATTGTGCGGCGACAACAATTCAAGTGACAACAACTCCTTGGAAACACAACAAAGCAGGGAGAGCAGTTTTTCTTCAATTTACTTCCATGGCAACTACAAGTTTCCCTCAAATGAAGCAATTTATTGATATTCGGTCACGAGTGAACGAATGCACTTGAATGTATGCGTGCAGCTTGGAGCCACATGTTGTCCTCTTTTCGTTCCCATGAAATTAGGTGTACATTGCACAAGGCAAGAGATATTTTTCCACTTAAAATTGAACAGTCATCACAAACGCAGACACACAACTCAAAAGCTGCCTTATTAGTGAAAATGCACAAACACTATGTTTTCCTCTTCTTTAGAAGTTCCCGGGAGGGTTCAGGCCCCACAGTTGTTTCGAGTCCACAGGGCGAGATGGGTGTGACATCACAGGGCGAGATGGGTGTGACATCACAGGGCGAGATGGGTGTGACATGCACACTTACAATGTTTGTTTTTACCAGACATGTTTACAAATGTACAATTTCTAAAATACATCTGAATAGGCTATAAATTTAAAATAAATCTAAAAATGGCACCAAAAAAACACTTTAAAGTAAACCACTGAAAATATGGTGACAGCTTAAGCTGCAAGACTCCTGTTTAAACCGAGATGTAGTTCTGTACTAAAACTGCACACACAACACTACCAAATGTAACAAATACAAATGTAGTTGCCCTCAATGTATATATGGATGGCAAAAAGAAACCATTATATTTACGGTTAGTGCATACAGTGGGTATATTCTCTACATCTGAATTAGCTTTAAATCTCTAATATTCTGACATTTACGATGCATCATTAACCTAATAACATTAATAGGAGAAATATCAGTACACTGCTTTACAGTCATTTTATCACAAACAGAATTGGTCACATTAAACTACCATTTTAGGGGGTAAGGTAGCACGTTTGACGATAACATTATAATCAAGTTATGAATTCCAATTCTAATGAAACAATGTCTGGCTTTTTTCTCTTGCCTTTTCTGTGGCATCTAGGGCCCAAATTAGCAAAGGAATCCATATCGATATTTAGAATATTTTCTTGAAAGACTTTCAGATCGTGTAACCTCATCTGAATTTTTTTTTGCTGCCAAAGCAAAACGTGGTAACGACATAATTTGGAATCAACTCCTTCTGTAGTGTTGTTCAGACACTCCTGTCTTGTAGTCTCAAGACATTGCAGTAGTTCTTCACAATTACACCCATAGGCCGAACTAGGCTCTACGAATACATGAAAGGGCTGCGTCTGTGCTTGGACTGTGTTGCCAATATGAGATCATTTCCATGTACGACTAGTTGTACAGAAAGAGAGGAAATATTAGGGAAGAACGGTTTATCAAGACTGCTGTATTTCCCCAACAATATTAGGATAAGTGCATGTTACCTGCACAAAACACTTTTTTTAAGCCCGTACAATGACAGGGTTCAAAGGCTTACTAATATTTACCTATTTCAACAGACAAGACTGATAGTTCAGGACTTGTAGTCTAGTCTAGTGGCAAATATTTTCTCAAATGATTGTATTAAGCATAAACCATGTCTGTAGGCTGTACACTACCACTACAGATAGCCAATAAGGTGAATATTTTGCAATGGGACTACTCACAGAGGGTTTTTTTCATTGTTGAAAACCAAAAAGGTTCATTTGTACATAATTGTATTTTATTCCTATTTGACCTCATTCCCCAACTGATTTCCATATCTGAATGCTCCTGATGAATGGGCCTGATGCTACCTGCTTAACATTAGCTTGAAATTAGCATACCCTTTATAAAACAGGGTACCCCAATGACACATTCTTAAAAACGTTGAAACTTGTTTTTGGTGAAAATTATAGGAACACAAACACTCCCATACTAGTCCCAGACTATACTATCCCGATGCAGATCACACACAGCATGCAGTAGTTACAGACAAAGAGCTTTTTCTAACTTTCCAACATTAGTCGTTTGCTTTTGTTTTCTGATTGTTAAGATGCCCCTCGGACTACAATCATCACCAGGTAGTCCTCCTCAGTTTTAGCCAGAGCTTTGGCCGGGGAATCTAAGAACTGCTGGGAGAAATCACAGGGAGGGAAAGCGTGGAGAACCCCCGCGTGGTCTTTATCTCTGCTGCCCCCTACAGGCAGGCTGATGACGCCGGCCGCCTGCTTTTGCTTTAGGTAGGAGACCAGGTTGCGAAGCGGCCGCTGGGTGGACGCCGCGGGGTCGGAAGACGACACCTCCTCCGTGCTCCCGGGGACGGCCAGCAGGACGGCGTAGCCGCCGGGGCCCGCCACTTTGATGCGCCGGGACACCTCGTCCAGTTTGGGCTGGTCAAGACGCAGGCGCTGGGTGATCTTCAGCTCGCTCACCGGCCCCCCCCTTCATGCCGTCGACGAGCAGGTCACCGGCCACGCCCTGGTCGCCCTCCAGAAGGTGCATGTTGGCGGGGAAGTTGCTGTTCTTTAGGAGCAGCATGCCCTGCCAGGCTAAGCTCAGCTTGCTGCTCTCCTGCTTGGATGACAGGCCTCCCTTAGAGCAGCCCTGCTCCGAACGCTCCCTCTTGGCCAGCCCTTTGGTGCCGTCGCCCGCTTTTCGCTTGCGTTCTCCGGCCAAGACGCCGCCGCCGCCGGAGGGTCCCCTGTCAGAGAGACCCTGGCCCTTCGTCCTCCTCTCCACCCCTCGCTCCAGGCTGTTGTGACGCTCGCGCGCCGGGGACGCTCGGGTCGCTCCGCGGGGGCCGTTCTGGGTCACTGAAGCGGCCACCCTCCCTGCTGCTGCCCCCGGGACTGCCCTCCGGAGAGGGCCGTCGCCGTCGAACAGTCCGCTCCGTGCTGTCGGGAGAACACTCCAGGTGGCGTCCGTCGTCCATGATGTGGCGTTTCCGCGCCGGGTCGCGGCCCTGCAGCTCCCGTTCCAGCGACCACGGCTCCCGAGGACGCCGCTCAAAGTGCTCCAGAGGCTCGAACGTGGCGGCTCGCACCCGCTCGCGGAGGGCGGGATTGGGCCACTCCGCTCCGGGGAACAGCTCCCTCTCTCGGAAGTGCATAGGCGGTGGAGTCCTCTCCCTGACCCTCAGGGGCTCAGGGGTGGGGCGGTGGACGAACGCTTCGGCCACCATGTCGAACGGTGGAAGGGGTAAAGGCTGCAGGAACTGCTGCTGGTAGCGGTGTTCGGTGTCCGCGAAGTCCACCCTTAGTCTTCTCTCTGGGCCCCCCAGTGGGAAGCCACGCATGTGTGTACATGCTGCTTGAGCAGCGTCCAGGCTCTCATACTGGATGTAGGCCCAGCTATCCCCCTTTCGGTAATCAATGGTCCTTATGGTACCGAAGCGGTCAAACTCTCTTGCCAAAGCTGCAAGGGGGACCCAAGGGCCAAGTCCCCCAACCCACAACCGTGTAGTGGGGGTAGCTTTACCATATCCAATCTTGATGGGGTTGCGGCCCACTATTTTGCCAGACATGGTAAGCTTGGCATGGTGGGCCATATCGAGGTTTTCAAATTTCAGAAAACCATATGTGCTGGTTTGCCCTCGGGTAGGTCTCTTTATATCCACCTCGGTTATGACCCCAAACCTGTCAAATGCTCTCCTCAAGTCGGCCTCTGTAACTGTTATGTCCAAGTTGCCCAAAAACAATGTTCTATTGGCTCTTTGGTCATCCTCAGGAGATATAAAATCCTCTTCACGAAAAGCTGCTCGCTCTGCTATGAACGCTGGGCGCGCCCTTGCTTCAAAGAGAGCAAACTCCCTCTCCCGTTCCAAGTCTCTCGGTAAAGGGGGAGGTGGGGGAGGAGGAAGTCGCCCGAGGGCCAGCTGCTGGAGCCGGTAGTCTCTATATCCAAGTCCAGTTGGGGAAAGAGGTCTCTGTGTGTGCAAATGCCTGTGGCCTGGAGGTGTAACATATGGGTCTCTTTCAACTGGAGAACGGCTTCTCCGTCTGTTTATGTACACCGCTTCAATCTTTAAAGGCCGGTCATAAAGGACTAACCTCCCCCGCGCATGTTTCGCAGCTCTGGCATCCTCTGGCTTTCTGAAGTTAACAAATGCTATTCTTTCGTCGTTACTTCGGCTTATTTTGACACTCACGTCCCCAAATTTTTTGAATTCGTGAAAAAGGCCATCTTCTATGTCTTCGTCGCTCAACTGGGTGCCAAGTTCGCTGATTTTTAGAGTTTTGTACTCACTTTCGTTAATGGGAAGCTGAGCTCTTTGCTCTCCGCGTGAATTGGTCCTTGGCGTGGCTAAATCGAGCGTCAGGTTTAGATTGTGATTCTTAACTAGAGAGCTAGCAGCAGCATTTGGATAATTATTATTATTTCCAGTTCGAGTAGATACATGTCCGTCAAAATCCCTGTCTCTCTTTTCGCCGATTAAGCTCCTTCTCGTGGATCCTCCGTCACTTTTCGTAGAGCTATTCCCATTATTACTCCCACTGGAAACTGAGATAGCCCCCATTTTCTTGCTGGCTGGATGGCCTCCTCCCCTGTCTCGGATATCATCCAGGGCCCGTGAGCGCTTTTTTATCGGCGACCTTTCTTTTCCTTTCATTTCAGTCCACCTTGCAGAGAACTTAGAACGACTAAAGTTTTCACGATGTTGTTTTTGCAATGCTTCGCAACAAATTACTGAAATGACGAATTTGTAAATTCACTGACCCTGCGGCAAAACAACAACATGCGCCATTTTGACAGTACTACGACTATGTTCCGCCTCCTGTGTCTCATTGGAAGAATGGAGTACCGAAGTCCCGCCCTTTCTTCTGTTTCTCCAAATGCCCGGATAAAGTGTTTTTTGTCAATGGTGTTTTGTAAATATTACTGTTCAAAGTAAAAAAAATATGCTTATCTCAAAACGGTTTCGTAAACATGACCTGAGAACGCCTCTCCAATCTAATCCAATCCCGTCTAATACAACACAGTTAATCTCTTAACCCAATGAATTTCCAGTCAACCAGTAGCAGTCCGCCCCTATAGCACTCACCTCACCTGTCAGGGCCTATTGAGATAAATGCTCGCATAGACTCATATGAAGCACATTCCCATGTGAATTATGTTCTCACACACACATTCATACTAGTGAAAACGTACATATATGGTAAATTGATTAGGAATTCTATTGATTCTATATGTATTTGTGGGTGAATATTTAATATGTGAATGTGTTTCTTGTGTTTGTGTGTAAGGACAGTCTGAATTATTTCCTAAACGGCCCCTCAGAGGTATGTCAGCAGTGCATCCTTCGTAAGAAACAAAGAACCCAAATCCCAGAAATGTACTTGGTTCTTACTTTTAATTTGGTTGTGTGTCCACACGATGGCGACATTTAAACACCGTGAGGGGCAGGCAATTGTTTTATTTCAAAATGTAGTAGGCCTACAGACTGTAAAAAAAATTGTATTAGGCTACATTACTGTTGCATATGAATTTTAGTTGACTACTTGACAATTTATAGGTAGAAGGCTGCAAGGCTATCATTCTAATCCTCAAACTGATTCATTCCAACCAAATGACCAAGTGTTTGTTTGTTCTCCTTCAATGAAACGTGATTTACCGTAAACTAGATAGTCACCCAAATCTTAATATCATGACCTTTCTTGATAACTGTATAGAGTTACCAGAGGATAAACTGTATGTTTGCTGATTATGTTTTTAAGAGGTCAAACTGTTGATGACCAAATGCATAGGCTTTTTAAATGTTGAAAATAGCTGCATGGCAGTCTTAATTTATATGTTGCTTAAGGTAAGGTAAAGGTAAATCTTAAGCGTGGATCAAAGCGCTCAGTGCATTTCAAACTATAGGCCTAGTTGTCAGACAGCTTTAACCAGTTTTAATGACACGTCATACTTTTTGTTGCTGTAATGAGGTTGATGTACAAGCTCCAGTGACATCTGTCACAAAGTGACCCTGACAGGAAGAGAGAAGATGGAGATAAAGGAGAAACTACACACCTAGCCATGTGCCACCTGATTTAGATGACTGGGACTCGTTCCCTAACGACAAGCAGCATCGCAGGCCGACAAGCACTGATTTAGAGTCCATAGATATAAGCTCTTGGCCCACTGAGGAGCACTTTGCAACATCCTCCATGTCAGTGACATATAGCTATTTAATTCAGCAATTTTATCTATAAATGTGAATGATCTACTTATAATTACAAGTATAGCTACTGTGCAATTGCCAGAACAATGGTAAATTTGCCTTCAACTTTATATCTTTTGACTGTTTTCAAGTCGAATCTATTTGAAACTGTTTCCTCTGTTTACATGTTATATTTGAGCCCTTAGCACCAGTATCACTCTACATCCCAATGCTTTCTTCAAGATGACCATCTCATCAGTTACTTATCCCCTGCATCGGGTTCTCTTATCTCCTCCACTTAATCTGGGATTGAATCAACGGGCCTGCGTAGCTGCAACGAGAGACGCCACCGCCTCCCCCTGCAGCCTGCTGGAATTTGAGGCTGTGGCTTGTAGAAAGTGTTTCTGATGGTTCTGCGCGCTACTCTATTGGAACCACATGTTGGCTTGTCCAAAGCTCCGGCACAGAGTAGGAGACTGGCGGCTAATCTGTTCCAGCATGCCTGTCGCACTGAACTCACTGCCGAGAAGAGAGTACCAAAGTACTCTCCCACAGCAGCCTATACACTGGGGGAATGAATGCATCTCTGAAAGATCTGTGTTCTTCTAAAAAGAGTAAAAGCTGTGCTTGATCCACTGAAGACTTTTTATCGAATGTTACCCATGTTGTGAGGGTCACGTAAGAGCAGCTGACATGGAGTAGACACGTAGTGTTTCGAAGACACGGTGATGCTTCATTCTACATGAATAAAGGGCCTCTACATCAGACGAGTAGGCCTAATATTTGTCCTTGTTTGCAGTGGACAAACTGAGATAAAATTATTCTCAGAGCAAACACAGAACAATCAATCATTATTGTGTAGAGTATGTGTGTAATTCCACAAGGAAAATGACAGGTAGCGGATAATTAATTACCACCCATCAAGGCCTGTCTTGGTTAAAGATAAAAACTAAATGACCAAGGCTGGGCCTAACTAATCACTAGTGACTTCAGTGGGACCGCAGCTCATCATCATTCATTTGCTTTGCCAGATGTGAGTGGGAGAACCCTCTCTCGACGCAAATTGGTCGAAAGAGCAGTCCACATACATCATCAATAGAGGGTTGCAGTCACCCCGTTAGTTTTTCATTAACGTTGGCTGCCACTCTCCCATGATGCATTGGGTGTCAGTTGAAGGTCTCTTGAAGTGAAACGAGGCAGCCCATGCATGGTCTCTTCACGAAAAGGACCAACATTGCAACATTGGGTATCACCAGATGGGTTTGCCTGCTTATGCACTCCCGCCTGTAAATCGCTTTGCCTTAAAATGACACAATATACTGAAAAGAATATGACCATTCGTTTACTCAACCATCTTTTTTAGCACTGAGCTACAGCTACAGCCTCGCTAGAAGTTTCAGGGACGGAAGACATTCATTAGACATTCAAGTATTACTATTGGAAGATCCGAGTCAATGACAGTTGAAATCCTTTATTATTGGTCACACACTAGAACTACTATTTAATTAAGTACAACATATGCATATATTGATTACACATTTACACATTTTTACACATTTAAATAACATATTTTGTTGTTCTTTGGTCTCTTTGCTTTCACGTTGACGCTTAGCGAGGCTTTTGAAGGGCCTCACATCAGTCTATCATACTTCAGACCTTTTTCCTACTGGAGGAACTGTCTTGTCACGACAACACTGCAGTGTTGCATAAAGGGGGGACCGGTATCTTAGATGGATACTGCGATTGTACGACTGTATATGGTTTAGGTATTTGTTTATAAAAGTGAAGATTCTTATGTGGCTCAGTCAGTGTATGTAATGGATGTGGCACTGTGGTGGTCATGTGGGCCAGGATAGAAGACTGCCGGGATCCTTGGCTTTCATTCTAAGGGCGACCAGACCTGAAGGCTTGTACTCTGTCTCTGGCCCAGGCTCAAAGGAGTGTGCCCCGAGGCCCCCTGGGAAGCTATGCAGGGAGTAGAGGCTGTTGATTCCTGGGTGGTGAGGTGGGTGGTGGTGGTGGTGGTGAGGGTGGCTGGGAGACGTAGGCATGCCCATGAAGCCAGGGAGGTTGCTGTGGGGGTGGGAGTTCATGTAGGGGCTCATGCAAGAGGACGGCATGGCATCAGCGGCTCCCAGGACGCAACCCCCGCCAGCCCCTCCACCACTTCCTGCTCCCGCCCCCGGCCACAAGTTGCTCTGCATCTGGGGGGGGTCAAAGGTCACGCTCATTACATTTCCCTTGGAAGGACCTTGCAAATCCTTTCTGCAGACATGCCTTAAAACATGTACTACCAAAAAAGGGTTTCAGCTGATGTAATTAAATGTTTGTGTGATTGGTTGATTAAATTACACAGACACAGATTTAGGTCGAGACAGCTGGTTAATGAGAGACTGTGTGAGACATCGTGATGACGTCAAATTATGGCAGCATTCATAGCGAGAGTTGCCACTGGCAACCTATATGTGAGTGTGTACCTGGTATGTGTCATGGCGAGGGAGGAGAGAGAGATCGTATGAAGCTGCAAAGTGGTTGCGCACCTCCTGGATCTTCCCGTAGCGCTCGCGTTTCCTCCACTTGGCTCTGCGATTCTGGAACCACACCTGCGGGATGGAGAACCAGGACATGGCATCTGTAATCAGGTCTCAACTTCGTTCATTTCACACATTAACTTTGTTAAACATTTAACAAAGACCCCTTTTTTACTTTTTTTTTCAGCATGATCAATACATTTTGTACCGTTCTTTATGAAAGGAGCAATGAATGCATCTGACTGACGAGTCCTTGAACTGGCGTAGTATGCAGCAAGGCATGTTATTTATTGGCATAAAGACTAGTATTAAATCTAAGTTATTGTTAGGTTGGTTTAATGTTTTATCCATAGTCTGTAGTTGTTTTGTGTTACCTGTACTCTGGCCTCTGTGAGCTCTGTCCTGAGGGCCAGCTGTTCCCGGGCGTAAACATCAGGGTAGTGGGTCTTCTGGAACACCTTCTCCAGCTCCTCCAGCTGGAAGGTACTGAAGGTGGTGCGGTTACGACGCTTCTTGTTCTTGCCTGATAGGTCGATGGAGTCAGCGATGGAGTCCCCTGGTAGACCATTGGCTTGCTCCTTCAGCTTGATGCAGCAATCGGAGCCAATCACAGAATAGGCCATCGGTTTGGAGGCTGATTTTTCTGTGGCTGAGGAAAACCCAAGACAGACATGGATCAGGGGAGATGAAGGCATTTCATAGAAAAAACAGTTTGTTACATTTTATGGATGCATGTTCTATATGTATGCAATTAAGGGAAAAATACACACGTGAAGCATATCTAGTAAGCAGTTGTAATTTTACAACAGAACTGTTCATACAAACCAAGCACATCGTAGAAATCTAGATGATAAACAGGATACAGCTACGCAAATGTAGCTTTACTCAGGAGATATGACTAAGACCAGGCAGCGGAAGTTGGGTTACAAACTAAAGATTTTTCCCATGTTGTCTCAAGGATCTCCTAACTCCCAAACCCGAGGTGCTCAGAAATCAGTGGTAGGACATTTAACAGTTAACCTAGCTTAGATATAGTTATCCTGTTATCTTGTTATGGTTTGGTTATTGATCTGACCAGACACAACATTCCTGCTCTCTGAAAACACTGTTTCCCACTGTTTTGACGTTCAGTAAAGAAAACAGACTTGCATGTGTTTTGTTTGTTGGGTTCATACAAATGTCATGTTTGGAGTAGTTTATAGGACATCTAATTAATTTCTTTACTTCATGTTTACCACTTTTTATTATCTCTCTCTAGAAATTTAAGATATTTAATATCTTATGCTGTAGTCAAAATTCTGAACAAATAAGCTAAACCTGTTAAGCCTTGTGACAATTCTGCTTGTGAGATCACAATATATTCTAAGATCCAAAATGGCAGAAGCCTTATCAGGTCCAAGAGCACTAGTAAGCTGTATGGAAGCTTACCGTTTAAATGGCTATGGTTGTATTTTAAAATATATTCCTTTAGAATATTTATTCATATTTCAAAGCCTTTTATATACTTACTCTAAAAACTGTTTTGAGCCTGGTTCTCTACAACTGTTGGATGTTGTTCAGATTTATTGTTTCTCCATGAGTATCTGATGGGAATTCTTTGTCTTCAGTCTCGTGTCACAGGGGACATTTGATGAGAACAGTGCTTTAGCTTTCGCTTAATTTAATTAGGACAAAACAGAGCAAGCTTTTCACCACATCCTAACATTCCTCTCCATGTCCATTACATCCAACCTCACACCATCATGATTCATGTCGAAGAGAGTATTTTTTTTCTTTTAAGATTCTCCACAGACTCTGGAGGCGCGAGGGAGAAAGAGAGAAGTAGCTTTTAACCTGTCAAAATCCCACATCCTCTCTCCCACTGTAATTGGAGATATTAAAATACACATTCAAGATAAAGTCAAAATGAACATGTGTTCGTGTGTATGAGATGAACAATGCTATTCCAATACGGTGACATCATAGGGGAAACTTGAGATGTTTTCCCCCGTGGCATTCCACTTCTGGACATAACGTACTGCACCATAGGATCTATAGGGTCCCATGTCACTACATCTAGAAAACATGTACAATTTAAATATTCCGAATTAAAAAGAAATATAATAAAAACAATCAACAGAGTTTGACATATAATCACCTAACTGCTATTTTTTTTTACATGGAAACTACACATGAAAATGACGATTCCCACATCTCTCACGGTGCATGACAACCAGGGTGTCCCCTCTGTCTTTTCACATTACATTCCTTTACTATCTTGCATTGCTTTAGCATCGCCTTGAAACAGTCCTCTTCACCAGAGTCCCATACTAATCCTCCCCTTTCTGCAATAGACAAAACAGGAAGACTTGTCTGCCTTTGAAGGTGTGTGTGAGTCTGCGGCCCAAAATGGTCACCAGCAATGAAGTGCCAGCATGCGTGGACACACCAGCATGCCTGGACACACTTTATCTCTTCCCAAATCTGAGCCACTAAAGGAACACAGCTCCAGTCAGAGGCCACACACTTTTATTCACATACAACCACATCATCGGCTCGATTATTTTGATATAAAATAATATAATCGTGAGACAAATTGTAGTCGTTTTAAGAATGTATGTGTGTGTGTGTGTGTGTGCGCGCTAATTTGTAGAGTAGATTAATGTAAAGTACAGAAATGGAAATGTGCAAGTGGTGTAAAATTATTTATTCAAAGCCACAAGAAGTGCTTTGTTGTGTTTTGTTAATAATGTGCGACAAAGACGTCTGTGAAACCGAGCATGACATTTACTGGATTGCAGATAGTGGACTAGAAATAATTAAGGACTGTGCTGTTGCATGATTGTGTTATAGTTGGCAATAACATTCATTAAACTGCTATGTTATTTTGGATATAGATAGAAAGTTATTATCAGATCCAATTCCCTTCCTTAGCACATTGAATTTAATACCTACAAACATAAATAAATATAAATGGATTTCTGAATTTTGTATTGGTTTAATATGATGGTATATAGAAATACAACATTGCTTTATCCTGTGATCTGCTCATTATTGATTTGAACAATTCATACTTTTCAATTTGTTTTCAGTCCTGTCGATCTATTTCCTTTTTCTGTAAGCAAAATATTTACCACATTTTATAGTTTCAGCTCAGTATCGTTTAGGTTTGATAATGTTGGGAAAGAAAATGCAACAATAGCCCATCCAAATATGGGGGAAATTCTCATTTGAGGTCACTATCATGACCAGTGATGCCAGAGGTCTCAATTTCGAATCACTGCCGTCGATCAGATGCAATGCAACATTTTCGGAATTCAAAGTGATATCAATGTATTTTTTTACTGCATATAAGCAAATATATTTGGTTAGACATATAGTCTCGTAGAACCAACGGCGGGGTTGAATGCGAAAAAGCCGATAGCCCACTAATCATGCTTGCAGACGGCTGCCAAACTGACCTTTAACCCGCTTCACTTAACATCAGAACTAATTGCGAAAACGAGTGTCAAGTGCAAAGAATACTTGCTGACATGTTTATTATGTTGGGAGTGTCTCAGCCGCCAACCGTGCAATAGTTAGGCTGTCTTATTCGACATTGAATAGGACTTTCATAATGTTTCTCTTGTGTAACGGCTACCTTATATTTGACTTAATATTGTGAAATGTAGAATATTGATTTGTGAAGAAAAGCAAATTCTAGAAGTTACCAAACATTTAAGTGAGATGGACTTGTGAACAAGCCTTGGCCTGTGCCAAAGTTCGAGGTTGCAGGACAAGCGCACTGTCTTTTACGTGTGTCATTATATCGTTTATTTAGGCCTTCACAATAACGTTTTGTGAGCATAATAGCCTATGATTGAACCATTTGGCTTAACTGTAGAACGCGTTTTTCCCCAGGAAATGTATAAAAAAATGTTTGGCTACAACAATTGTGAAAAAATATGGAAGCCTACGGTATCCGTGTTCTTATTCTTAATGCCACTGTGTGTGTGTTTGCCATGCATGGCCATCATTGGGTTAAGTAATTAAATAAAATGTCAACTTACCTTCTGAATTATTGTCATAAAACGAGCCCTTTCCAGATATCGATAAACTTTTTTGGTCCTGGTTAATATCATCCAAGTACTTAGTGTGTTTGGAGGGTGAGGCGCGAGGGTTCGTTGAGCCTGTGCCGTGCGTAAAGTCCGCGGGAGTGTCATTAAACCTTCCCATGGACGAGTTGTAGAAATCACCCCGCAGACTGAGACGGTGCTGAAGATGTTGTGATGTTTTTTGTAGCGCATCACAGGGAAGAAATGAGCCCGGAGCGTGCTCCAAACCCGGTGAGTTTGCCGGCGTTGTCCTGTTTGCCGGTGAAGAGAAAGACAAACAACTTTCCGTCTCCATCCTATGGGCCAGCTTTCACTTTAACGACTTGCGTCCTAGTGAAAGCGCCTGTGTGAGCGCGAGAGAGTGATTTTTTCTTCTCTTCTTTTCAAGTGGGTGGGATTTAGAAGATCAGAAACAAAGACCCGTGAAACAGTGGGTGTGGAGTTGGGTGGGGGCTACGAGGACAGCAGTCTGATATAATCTGCGAAGAATTTAATCACGTGTGATTCCTGTCCATAGAATTGACCACAATTCCTCGATCATTTAGTTATTAAAACAGATTAATTTGGTAATGGGAGGGAGCATTATTTCCAACTAATATTTTACGCAGCAAGCGTTTACGCATGGCAACAAAAACGTTGGACACAAGTTTTAAAGAGTGATGCACTATTTAAGTAGTTTTATGGTCACTGATTCTTACCAATACTGTTAACTAACTAGTGTTATTTCTTCTGAACTCTAAAAGACCCATTTGCTCCTAAATAGGCTGTCAACGGGATTGGTGTCTTTCAGAAATTGTGTTACTGGAGAAGGTCCCCTTCATTTTACATTTTAGTATTGAGAAAATAGCTATACCGACCAGTGTGGGCTCAGACATCACTAAACGCAATTTATTGATATAGTCTATAGTCTATATAGTCTATAGCTTACATTTGACCAATAGCTTACAATATTTACCAATTAACAACATCTAACTCAACCAACAATTCTTAATAGTCATATCGTAACTACTTTATGTCTGCAACGACGGTAATATAACTTTAATAACCCACACGAAATGTAAAATACTTTTTAACTTGTGCATTAATAGTAACTTTTATGGGCCTATAGCGCAAGCCTGAAAACATACCCACCCACTTTTAAGTCTACTAAACATAATTTCTAAGGCATAATACAAAATCATTGCAGTCGTTTTATTTCTGTCTGCAACGACTTTCATAACCTTAATAATCTTCACAGAATGAAATCACTTTTGAATCTAAGCACTTGTATACAGGCCTAGCGCAAGCCTGAAACACATGTGTCTACCACCCACTTTAATGTCCACAAACACAATTTGTAAAGCAGAATCCAATCCGCAAACGGCCAAAAGTTATCAATAGCAACCGTGTTTGATTAACGTTTTGATAACGTTTTGCTGTGTACGATAATGCGATTTCCAGTAATTGTTCAAATAATTTAAAATACATCCTGGATTTGAGAAAGGTAGGCTGAGAATTAGCGTATAAGAGGCTACACATATTAAACGTTTATTTACTAGATTCGTTTGTTTGCTTTCGTTTGGACATAGTCGTGTCAAAACGTCGAGAGGTTATTTTCACTGGATTTGATTTAATACCAAATGTTTTGTTCTTTTTTTCGTTTGTCTTTTAAAAAATATGTTTTACAGATTATATAGGCCTTCATTTTACGTATTATAATTTACACAAAAATGTGTACACAATTCAATCAAATCGTCCATTATCTGGGTAATCGACACAACTATTTACCTATTTCAGGTTCTTAATTCAAAGTCCAAAAATCGTAGGCCTAATTTGTCACAAAAACGAAAAGGTTTGAAATCAGTAATCATTTCAATTTGATCAATTTATTAGGTGATAGAAAATGATCAATACATTATTACTGTAGTCCCTCAAGCTAAATCATTCAAACTACAACAACAACAATTGGGATGTGAAAAGTATACTGAATAATGGTTTACACAGGAGTCTATAGCCTACAGATTGTAGGCAGGCATGTAACTAAAATCATATGTAGGCCTATTATAAACCTAAAATAAATCAAAATGTTGTTTTCAGTAGCCATAATCCATTCAAGTAAGACTTGAACACTAGAAAACAGAGATTTAACCATTAAAAGTGTTTTTATTCGTTTTATGTATGTATTTTTCACAATAATTAGTAGCCTGAAGATAATATATTCTACCTATTCTCACAGAAAAAAAGAAAAACTCTCACTGTAAGAAATCCCCCCCAGTAAAATAAAAATGTCGACTAGCAGTTGTTGGTAATCAATGTTAATTGATTATGGTGGAATTATATAACAAGTTATTATTATCAATAATTATCATTGTACACATATCAACAGCACATAAGGAAATGACTTTCTTGCTGCAAATGTAAGCCAACACAAAGTTGGACAGCCCTTTTAAAATGTAAGTTAAATATAAACGACCCATAGACTGTTCATACTGTCATTGATCTCCAATCTTTGCAAGCCATCTCTAAACACGGTGCACTTATGGACTTCATAAATGGCGAGGTTGGTTTTGAAGACGTTTTATAATCTTTGTGGATACCTATGAAGGCCACGCAGAGCTCGACTGATGGACAAGTGTGTAAACATGGGCTCTGATTGCTATGGGAGGGGAAACACCGACACAAGCTCCATTACATTTCGTTTTCAGCTCTGAAAGCTGTCAGCAGTAGGGTGAAGTGTATATCACGTGTATATCACGTCTACACCGGACCCACACTGTGCAGTGAGAGAAAATGGTCCACCACAGCAGAACTGTGTGTGCAGTTAGTAAATCACTCACTGTCAAATAGTTAACAGCAAATAAAACCCTTTAAAAAATGCAACGGCCAATGACTTTGGAATTATTGATTTGCTGTGTTTTCTCTGGAAGTTGTGAAATCATGCACTTTGGAAATGCATTTAAAATGTCCATGTAAGGAAAATGACCTTAATGATGATCCCATGCTTCAGTTTATCAGTTAGATGGTAAAAAAAAACAACTACAGACTAAGCAGCTTTAAGTTCTAACACGATTGCAGTTGTTAATCTTAACAAGATATACTGTACTGAACAGTACATTATAGGATTGCAAACATCATTGCATTTGCCATCGTGATCCAATAAAAGTTATTACAAGTCATACAGGTTGCGAAAACTACCTATAGGTTGCTCCAAAATCACAAAGACATGATTGTTTAACAAGTAGGAAAGCCTGGCTTCTTTAGGCTCTCCATGATTTGTGTCCTTACACGTAACCTAATTAATGTGCAACATGACTTAGATTAGTAGTTTGGGTCAAGAGAGCACACAGGGGCTGGAGAGTGTGTGCTGTCCAATTACTCAGACTCCCACCTTCTATCCTCCCTATATTCACCATGTTGCAGTCTTAGTGGACACTTTGGACCGCTTCCATTTCAAGCTCAATAGCCTCACTGGAAAAACTTGAAGGAGATGAGAGCTTTAAGACAGAATTGTGTTGCTCCAATCTCATGACAAGCATGTCCACCGCAGCCTCGGGCGACAAGAGAACTCTCAAAAACAGACAGCTGTGTAAATGCATTCCAGCAATGTGGGCAAAGAAGAAATGTCTGCTCTGTGATCTCTGAGTCGCCCCAGGTACTGCCGGTTTCATGAAACACTTGTGTGGAGAGAGAAATAGATAGAAAGAGAGAGAGAGAGAGAGAGAGAGAGAGATAGATAGATAGATAGATAGAGATAGAGAGAGAGAGAGAGAGAGAGAGAGAGATAGAGAGAGATAGAGAGAGAGAGAGAGAGAGAGAGAGAGAGATGAAAGGGGTTGTGGGTTCTTATTTGCCGAGGAATACAGTACAGTAAGTCTTCATTTACATATTAGAACTAGAGAACCATCTCCTTATTTCTATTGCAAATGGTGATTATTTGACTTCAAACCGTAAGTAAGACAGTAAAACCCTTGATAATATCCTTGTATCTTAACTGTAGTATGTGAAATAGGCTAGCATCCTCCCTCACCAGAGACACATCCAGATGAATCTTTGCCCAGTGGTGAAGAACAGTTTGAGCAAACAAGAACCATAGTTCCTGTTTTTACCAAATGGCTGCACGCTTCCAGTCTCTGTCCCCCCCTCTGATCACCCAGGTCCTAAGCGCTGGTCGTCTGAACCTGTCCTTGGCATGACCCTGCACAGGAAATCAGTTCAGCCTGGTGGAACTCCCCCCCCTCCCCTTCTCCCGGCTCAGGGCACAGACAAACCCTGGATCAGGGTGAGGCTGACCCCTTTGAGACCCTCCCATCCCTGTGGCCTCAGGCTAGGTCACCCCCTCCTCCACCATCCCAACCCCACCCCATCCTACATCCTGGGTTCTGCGGGTTACGGGAAAGGACTCCGTCACACCCTGTTACACCTTGCCCCCCACCCCACCCCATCCCCCTCACCACCACCATCCTTCATTCCTTCACCAAACGCACGCACACTCATGTAAACAACGTAGATATTGTAAGGAACACTGCAGCTGTTAGTGCAATACACCTTGCGTGTTAGCGAGTTTCAAAGCCGCACCTGCAGGGTTCAGTCACAGCTTACCAGACAAGATGGCTGGCCAGTGAGTTTAATGAATGGTGGTGGGAGGGAGGGGGGGTTAGGAAGATTGAAAACTGACCTCTTCCATGGACGACTTGGGTGATCCTGATTCCTCCAACAGCTTGTGGATGGAGAACTGACGTGCTACTCGTCAGATGAACGCAGCTCCAGACACCCAGCACCGGCCTGGCCACTACTCTGTTTGGACTGAGTGTGCACATTGTCAACACATGCTGTCTGCTGTCTTTGTCTGGGTACGAGTGCCTGGAGCCCTTCCTCTCACGTTTAGGCTGGGTGACTCAACCTGAGGTTTTCGTTAGAGAAGGAGGAAAGGCCTAATTCAATTATACACCATGAATGCACAGAGATGATCCCATATGAGTGGCCTGTGGGGCCCCGCTTCAGAGGGATCCCTCACATAGACCCCCCGATCCACGGACTCACAGGCCAGCTGAGGCTCTGACTGACAGCCCTTGACCCCCGTGGTCACCCCGACCACTGGAGAGTGGTGCACTCTGGGAAAGCCAGGTCTTGGAGAGAACAGGCTTGTGATGGGGCGCGCTAGGGGCAGGGGAGAGGAATGGGGAAGTGGGGTCACTCGCTGTCCTCTTCGCGACCTCATGCTAGCGTCTGCTTGCCACCACATCGACATCCAGTGAATTTGACTGAGAAGCAAAAGGGGCACCATCTGAGGATTTGTCATATCTGGTTCTATTGGAGTAGTGTCTGCAGTGACACGGCACTTGTTGCCCAGGCGGTGATGGAGCTGCATAAAGCAGTGCTTGTGTTCAAAATACTCTTGAACAGTAGACCACATTATCTACTGAGTTGGGTTGACTTCGCATTGAAGCCCACAGCCGATGATGTGTGCCATATTTAAACCCTCTGTGAAGCTTACTGTCATTTGTCCCGTGTTATATCTGCAGTTTCACCGATTAAAAGGGCAGCGAGGAAGAAAAAGAAAGTTGTAAAAAAAAAGCTAATGTTTAAAAATCATTGAACAGTAGCAGAGCTTGTGGAGTGCTGTGCGTCCACAGGAACACAGGGTTATGAAAGCTCCGTCTATCATGATAAATGTCTTTGTGGGCCCTTAATGAAGCACAGGCCAGAGAACCCGTACTACTGACTCCCAATCTCCAGGAATCCAGAAACAGGCACCTTAACAGAACCATCTGGATATCAGCTAGGCTCTGAATGCAGTGGACGTGTGCCAGTGCTAAAAATAAATAATCCCTAAATGTGTTTATAGTGGATGTGGAACCGCTGGCAAAGCATCTGTGTGACCCCCAGGGCTGTGATTGAGTTAGAGGGGGACGAACAATGGACATGGAGCATGGATGCACAGCCATGGGATTTTCATTAGGCCAGGCTGGGGACAGGATCGTCCTCGCAGGTCCTTCAACCTCCAGCCACGTAGCCATGGAGTGTCACGGTTAACTTCTTCCCCTAGATACAAGGTCCTGACAAAGGAGAGCCTATGTCATTACATGTGCAGGTTAAAGTAATGCTAGATCAGGCCCCATGTGTCCATATTCATCGATAACTGTTCTGTTTAAATTATGATGAGTGGCAGGATACATAAAAATATACAGGGAATTAATGAGGGAAACAGTAGTCCATTTGGAAATACGGTGTTTAGACTTTAGTTATAGGATACACTCCCAACTCATGTCTACCAAAACACAGTTTTATACAAACCTTTTAACGTTGGTATTTATATATTTTATATTTATTTGAACATAATATGGCAATAGAAACCATAATTAATTTTACAGTCTAGCGAAATTTAAAATATACATAGACCTATTGGATTATTGGAGAGTGCATTGCAGTTAACAGTGACCTTTAATTGTGACTATAAGTGGTCCTGCAACAATATTCTTATTTAATGGATAATCAATCATATCAGAGGTGTATTGAATTAAGCATAAACTATTCAGCATAGTTTGCAAAAAGAAAATCGCTAAAATGTTTATCCTACTTCAATTCCGCAAATACCACACTGTTCAATTAGGGATATAGGCAACTTAATTGAACTTTAGAATTAACCTAAGTAAATTCACCGTTTTATTCGCTTAATCTGTTGCTAAATTTAGCCAATATAAAGCCTAAATCATGCATGCAAGAGAACGTTTTAAAAAGTAGTATATGGGGAAACTACGAATTTTGGACTGCACGGCAGTTGTTTATTATCTTTATTGTATCAAAACATAACCTAAGCCTGTGAGCTACATACAAAAAAGAATTATGATTCTGCCTTTAATAACTCTTTTCAGTTCCAGTGCCACTTAGAGTTGATAAACATAACAGTGGTACATCATTGTTATAATAGCCTACTAATTCTGCAATTTTACTGAGTCATGTGGAGCGTAGCTATACAGAAACTCAGATTGTAGCCTAGAACGGATGATCAATCACAGTTACAGCATATAATCCATCTCATGCCAGTTCTCTGCCGCTAGACTGCGACCAAGATAAAACTCGTAGTCTAAAATTGGAAAATAAATGATAAAAAAAGATAAGCTATATCAATCCAACCAGATCCCGGGGGATATTTTTCCCACAATGGAAAACCACATTTAGAATTAAAATAGCCATCAGAGGTTTATTTATGACAAACAAATTAAAGCAATGCTACCATTATAAAATAGCAATGCTATCTTATATGTGGATTGTCTGACAAATCATTCATTCGTAGGCTATTGTCTTCTAAAAAATCTAAATGTCTCCCCGTCAGACTAAAAAGCTATTGAGAATGTTCCACCCTTAAAATGTGTCAAGGGTTTCTCGTTGTGCGTTGGCCTAAGATGTTTCCCGGGTTTGTCCGATTTAGGCCTATATCAAATTAACAATCAACTGTAAAATAGGCTGAGTGCAACATCAAAATAGTAAAAAAAAAGAAGCTGTTTGGCACTGACCTCCGTTTCGAGCGCGTCAATAAAAACACCATCATTAACACCATCATTAATGACGCAAACCTAGACATCCTCGGAAGGAGCCGTTGGCAACTATTTAGGATTTAAACATAGGCTAGGTCATTTTCAAAAGGCGTATGCCACTTTTTCCAGGATTTGAGAATATGCGCGTCTTTGGTAAGGTTCCAACTCACACTTGTTGCGCCTATAGCCTACTGTATCTCTATTGTGCTTAATTGAAATTGTGTTGTTAAATACATCTCTTTATTACCATATTTCATCAATATTAAGGTATATATTAAATGCATACCAAATTAGCCTACAGATACCGAGCCGCTCAAGGCCTAATCGTTTACAAAGTAGGCACCATTCAATAGAGGGAATTATACCCACAGTGAACTTATCTGTGGACTATTCTGTACAGTCTGCTTTCATTTGGGAGATTTTCCTAACGTCCCGATTAAAATTACCAAAGGAAAATGTGATAAAAGTAAGTGGCTTATTAAAAGTGTTGCCCTGTGGGAGTCCTGCTGGAGGGAGGGAGGGAGTCTCATGTTCCTATTTGTGAGGAACTGGAACTGAGCTCTGGAGAACGGTAGACTAGAACGGAGAGGCCCAGAGGACATCATTTTATTATTCTTTCTTAATCTTCTCTCTGCTCTATAGCTAATAAATAGAGATACTGTACATTCAGATGTTTAGGCATTCTACTGGTGCTGGTAAACACCTTGCTTGCTAGGTGACTATCTGATCTTATCTGACCTATTTACAGAAGGCCTCAGAATTTTATAGAGGAAATACTTTTCCTCTTTTCTTAAATCTTCAACAGTTAAAGTTTAAGTATAGCGGTGTAAGCGCTTCGTTTGATGCAAGGAAACAGGGAAAGAGCCATTGTGAAGGGGGCAGAGGGATGCTACGCGTTGGTATGCTAGCCTGGGTATGGGTTCTAAATGTTCTACATGCCAAACCCAGGGTTCAATGCAAAGCAGCCCTTTGTTCTCAGCCAATCAGATGCAGCTGTGTAAGCCCAGTGCTACGGGGACAGTGGGGGTCGCCCACACGGATGCTCTGGTCCATCCTGCTTCTGGTGCCTGCCTGAGGGTCCGGGCACAGAGCACGACCCCTAAAACAGCCACCCACCCAGACACGGGCCTGATAATGGAAGACCATTCACTCCCATCCCTCCTGCTCCCCCCAAATTATGGCCAATGTTTTGTCTGAGCCTAATGTCAAAACTCTTTCTCTCTTAAATACCAGACTCCCCATTCTGTCTCTGTTTCTGTCTCTGTTTCTGTCTCTGTTTCTGTCTCTGTTTCTGTCTCTGTTTCTGTCTCTGTTTCTCTCTCTCTCTCTCTCTCTCTCCTCTCTCTCTCTCCTCTCTCTCTCTCTCTCTCTCTCTCTCTCTCATACACACACAGATACTGTAGGCCAGTGTGTTGTTTCTCTATGCTAGTCATTAGCTGAAAGGAATAAACACACCAACTTAGAAACTAAAACATTGTCTGCCAATCAAAGGATTATTGCACTTACAGTACAATCTTCCATGTATCCTCTGGCCATAGACCGAACCAAGCATCTGGACGTGGCTTGGTGTATCTTTTGGTTATCCAGCCATCTTAGAGAGAGGTTAGAGGCGTGACCCCCCACTCCCTCCACACATCTTTAACACTACTCTGAGTTATGGACTTTGGTTGAGAATGTCTGCTCTGGCACGTTCTAAAGGGACCGTCATTAGAATCTGCTGGGGAAGCAAAGCGAATCAGACAAAGTGACTTCATAAATAAAAAGGAACATGTTGTGAGCAAAATAAGGACCTTGGGGTGTTTTAAGTGGTTGGACAGAAAATAAACTGTTTAGAATTACCCTGCACATCGAGGAATGGAAAGCAGCTGTGAATTCCAAAACCGACTTGGATGGTTTTGTCACGATTTGGAAGACCTTTCAGCAGACTCATCATCCGGACCTCTGAGCTTGAACAACAAACACATGAGTATTCAGTAGAATAATCCCTTCTTTATGTGTAAAACAAAGGATCCCGCCATTGATCTGCTGAAACATACAGACAAGTCTCATGTAGAAGTCGGCAGTAGGCCTACAGTTCAAGATGTGGTGCGTGAATTAAACGACGTGATAAAGGTCCTGAAGCTGCAGTGAGTTTCCGTGGGTCTGCACACATCTCCGAGCACGATACATCGGAGACGATATACTCGCCAGGGCCCAGAAAATCTAATTTATGAGTACTTCGCTGCAGCTGGATCTGTACTTCCGACTGTGGGATTCTGTTACAGTCAGCCCAGCCAACGTAGGGGCTGAAGGAGATCCAGGAGTGCATGTCTGGTGTAAAACTTCAGTAACACACACACACAACTGAAAGCGATACTGCGACTGTGACCGACGTGACTGACCAGAGTGATCCACGCGGAGAGAGAGAGAGACAGAGAGAGAGAGAGAGAGAGAGAGAGAGAGCGAGAGAGAGAGCGAGAGAGAGAGAGAGGGAGAGAGAGAGAGAGAGAGAGCGAGAGAGAGAGACACACAGAGAGAGAGAGACAGAGAGAGAGAGCGGGAGCAGAGAGAGAGAGAGACATAGAGAGAGAGAGAGAGAGAGATAGAGAGAGAGAGAGATAGAGAGAGAGAGATAGAGAGAGAGAGAGATCGTATCGCTAGTTATATAGCTCTATGATCGATGGCTCTAGCTATAGAGATAGCGGCCTCTCTCAGAGGTTCTGTCCAAACAGCTAATGTGGAGGAGCTCTGAACCTCAGCAGTCAAACAGAGTGATGGCTCCTCTCACATTTCCCCTGCACGTTGGAAAGTACGGGCTTGTTATGGGATGGATGTGGCTCAGAA
Organism: Mallotus villosus; assembly: GCA_903064625.1. NCBI lineage: Eukaryota > Metazoa > Chordata > Actinopteri > Osmeriformes > Salangidae > Mallotus > Mallotus villosus. The sequence continues at coordinate 155,268 of CAEFZP010000136.1, read as the reverse complement.
GCTCTGCCGTGCAACGAGCGATCGAACCGCGCGGAAACCGGAGTTGTGTGCGCCGTGTGAGGAAATGCTTTGTTGTCAGAGCCATCTGTATGGCTTCTGGCAGTGAAGGAGAGTACCTCACCCACTTCGGTAAACAGCTTAAGATCGCTGCCTGTCCTCACTTTTCATCCAGTCTAAGTCTCAGACAAGATAAACGTTTGGTAAGGAGATATGGAGGCCTAGACAAGACAGTTGACATTCTTGGAGTAGGATTTCAAGTGTTGTATCTGTTTTCTTCTTTATTAGAATCTTCTCTCAAGGAAATGATTAGACCTAATGCTATTCAAAACAAACAGTGTTGCTGACCACTTTCAACTTTCACAGATCAGTCATGGTTACTGTATGCACAGATCAGTCATGGTTACTGTATGTTTTTGTGGTTTGAACTGTTTTCATTGAACTATTTGTAGTGTGCAAAACATCATAGTTGAAGTGATATAGGGATTTTACACATACGATCCCTCATCCTATACTATCTCATACTATCTCTCTCTGATTAACCACTGCTTAAAGGACTGACACTGAACTCTCGATGCCCAGTCGGTCTAACCAACCCACCAGCCAACCCACCAGTCAGCCAGTCAGCCAGCCAGCCAGTCAGTCGCCCCCCCAGACCACCACCCCTCAGGCCCTGTCTCCAGCAGCCTGGCCCTGGCCTCTGTGGCCTGGCCTGGGGGGCCACTCACCCCAGCAGCCCCTCTCTCCCTTGCAGACTCTTCTCCCCCTGTGCTTTCAAAAGCTCCCTGTGTCACCAGACTGATTAAAACAAACACAGACCCTATTTTGGTATCTAATCCAATTGTGCTCTTTTTTCTTCTTGCTGGCCCTGGAGCATGCAGGGTATTATGTGTCCTGGGAGCTGGTGCCCCTTGTGACTGATCTTATATTTCAAACACTCGGGGACATCACATATGGTGGGCAAAGAGTAAATAAAGTCTTATTAAAACGTCTTTTTAGCATCCATGTGTAAACAGGATATCGTCTTGGTTGTGCTCCCTTACTGGGAGTGCCAATACCAAAGTGGTGTGTGCGTGCAAGTGTTTACACGTGTGCGTGTGTGTGTATGCCATGGATGGATGGATACCTGTTTGCATGGTGTGTTATGAGGATTTGGGAATGAAAGTGAGGGTTTGTGAGGGCGACCCCTGTAGAGGGGGAGGGGGGGGTACAGAGAGGAGACAAGTGTTTATTGTTATATTAGCAAGGGCATGTATGCCTCACCAGGGCAGCCCTCTCCCCCTTTGACCTCCAGCACAACCCAGCGAGCAGTTAGCCTTGTGCATCCTACCCAAGTTAATATAGTAGCTAGTGCTGCTGTATGGGTTTTACAACAGAGGTTCTTAAGAGACTGTCCTCAATGCTCATGGAAAGAGTTTATCTCTGTTAGGGAGTCAGATGGCTGAGTTGAGCGGTTAGGGAATCAGGCTATTAATCAGAAGGTTGCTGTTTGATTCCTGTTGTTGATGAAATGACGTTGTGTCCTTGGGCACTTCTCCCTACTTGCCTCAGGGGGAATATTCCTGTGCTTACCGTAAGTCGCTCTGGATAAGAGCATCTGCTCAAATAAATGACTAAATGTAAATGTAATGTACTTCATATACACTGGACAACGACACGGCACTCGGTGGGTGATCAGGTTTTTACCTCTGTGCACCTCCAGTTACTTAACTGAAACTTTTCCAAAGTCTTTCCACAAGTCTGCAGATCCACTTATGGTCAGTTGAGACTTGTGTGTAACAGTTAGCTTACAGTTAGGTTAGGAGTGAGGCCTTCTAGTGCTGAACCCACCCCCCCGACAAAACAAACAGCAGTTTCCGGCTGAAACTGGAGATGCAGAGAGAATTAATTCAGAGATCAGCCAGTATCTCTGTACTGCTTACAGACATGTCTCTCCTGTCTCCAGAGGGAGACGTTTCACACATTCAAGCTGCAAAGACAGTGAAAATGACAAATAAAGGAAACTTTATGAATCAGAAATCACTATGGATTCTCTGCTTTGAAAAGACTGCTGGATTTGCAAGATGGATTTGCCAAGAATGATCAATGATCCAATTATTGTATACTAGGCATGAATCACCACAAGTCTTTATTATGTTCTAATCCCCTTTAACAGTTAAAAGCTTGGTCAATAAATCACCTACTAATTTATGTCTTTTGTGTAGAAAGTTGTGACACCATCTAGTGGTGATCAGTAAACCTGCACATAAAAAAACACATCTTTGTTACTATGACAGCCAGGTCCATGAGCACAACATTATGACACTGATCTCATCTCATTCTAAGTTCACTGTATTTAAGAACTCAGGTTAATTTTCCTGTATTTAACAAAGAAGTTAACATTTTCTTTATTTTGGTCTTACGTCAGTGTGCAGTCAGCGATAGTTTAATCCCACATCCTTAGCAAACCATGCACGTAGCAGCTCTCTGCAGTTAGATGTACGGCTTGTCAAATGATTCCCATACACGAACCCCTGTTGGATAGAAAACAGCTTTGATTCCAAGCCACAGCACGGCAATCGTGAAATACGGCCCATTACCTGCAGCTTCTCATAATAATCATCTATTTTCTCTACTGTCAGGCGCGAGACCCTGGACTCTCTATTAGGGGGCCACTTCAATAGCTGAGAAGAGAGCAGTGGTCCCAAATATACGATGGGAATCATTCCTTCTAATGGCCATGGTGCTAGGAGTAAAGGGCTAGTCGGTGGGTTTATGAACCCCAGAACTGTATGTCAAAGCCCAGGAACCAAGGCACTTTACGACCGGGTCACTTTCCTCTGTAATGTGGAGCTCTAGTTGTTTATGATTGCAGTGGCAGGCCGTCGCCTGTTTTAATGTCTGCAACGGGAGATTTTAACATGAAAAAGATGCTTCTTTCTCTTGAACTCTCGAGAGCACTGTTATGTCTAGGCTGCCACGGGTTACTTTTTTTGGCTTACTAAGTATTGCAACTCTATCACTTGATTTTTTACGAAAGTGAAGTTTAGAATATGATTGCAAAGCTTTAGGTCAGGTGACCATTTCCCAGCCTTGCTAGTGAGGAATGAAAATGTGGTATTCAGTTCGGCAGTAACAAATCGCAATTGCTCCAGCCGATATAGGCTCCTAACTTGCTGATATTATCACTGGAACAGAGACATCATGCCCTTATCAACTCGTCAACCCTGATCAATTGGGTGTGAAGACGGGGAGAGAGGGGGAGAGCCATGATAATCAATGACTTTGCCAGAGGAAGCGTCTGGGTCATTTGTCATCAGCAGAGAGAGAGAGAGAAGAGAGAGGAGGAGAGAGAGAGAGGAGGAGAGGAAGAGAGAGAAAGCTGGAGGGAGACTGAGCTGTCTGCTGGTGGGTCTGGCTGGTTGCCAGGTCTGCCTTGGGAACCGTCTGAACTTCTCTAGGATTTATCACCATGGCTTCTGGCCTTGGGGAGGGAAGGAAGGGGGGGGGAGTAGCACCCCTTAACAATTTAGATACACACTTCCTTACAAGTGTACAGCAAGTTGACATGTTTTAAGACGGAGGTGTCAATCAAGTCAGTAAAACATCCCCTTTTTCCACCCATCGCTGGTATGTAGAACAGTGCAGATGACTTTCAGGAGTTGGAGGATAGCCTCATCTGCTCAACTATAGGTCTAGTCTCTCCGGAGTGCTGAGCGCTTAAATTTAAGTGTCTGCTTGTGTGCGTCAGCTTGTGTGTACGTATGTTTGTGTGCTTGTGCGTATGTGCGTGTATGTGTGTGTTTGTGAGAGTGTGACTTTTCCACGTCGGGCCGTGCGTGGTCTGTAGCTCCCGCTGCAGCCCAGATGGCAGTCAAGTCCCGTCTCTGACACGTACGTCTGCCAGAGACACCCGCCTGGCAGCAGGATGAGCGGCCAGGGGAGAGGAGGGACGATTAGAGATATGGTAATCATTCTCACGATCGGCTGGCGGACTGGATCGACAGTAAAGTCTGTGTAGTTTATTAACGTTCATCATCGTTATTCCTCCTCTGTGTGAAGTGAAAGCAAACTTGCTTTACGTATTCTGTAATATATTAAATGAGAAGATATCAAGTGTATTGTTTCTAAAGGGAAAATTGACTTGGAAACATCGTATAGAAAACTATTCCTCTAACTCTCACATGCTGTGAATACATACATCCTCCTATCACACCTGATATTTTATCATACCACTCAAAAGCTTGTTTAGTTAGTTCTCAGAGCTTTGATTACCTGAGTTATAAAGTGATAAACAGATAAACTGAGCTGAGAAATGTGATGCTTTTGGGTATCCTATTACATTTATCGTCAGTGAGCTCGTCTAATTGTGTGCAGATGTGTCCTTTGCCAGTAGAGGGCACTGCAATATCACGGTCCTGTAGGTAATCTTTCCCTGAAAAACATTGTATTTATTTAAGCTTGAGGTAAGATTGCAAAGCTTTTTGATGCCTCCTCCATAAATAAACAAACAAATTAATGAACTCATGAATCTATGAATCGTCTAATAAATCAATTTGTTGTATTTTAACTCAAACTCTGTCTTGCCTACAGGAACAGGGAATAAGAGGACATGAGTCACTTCCCTGCACCCTGGTTTTGGAGTGTGCACTTGTGCATTCAAGCATGCATACACAATTTATCAAAAATAGGCTTAGTTGCTTATAGTTTGCTTGTAAGTTGTAGAATCTGAAAAAGCAGAGAGAGATACGTGAATACTGTATCAATCTTCAGTTAAATATATTTTATTCATCTTCAGTTAAATACAGGAACGTGACCTGCATACCCTGTTCAATTCAATATTTATTTGTCATTGTCATGGAAGACAACTAAATGATTTACAGTACAGTTTAAACAGGCACTAAATGAACATAAGAGGTCCCCTTCTTTCTTCAGCTCCTATCACAGACATCTGCTCAGGGCAAGGCTGGTTAACCAGGATATTGAGACAGAAAAGGCACATAACAGACATGTATGGCAGAGCTCACAAGCATCATTACACACACACACACACGCACACACACACAAACGCACACACACACACAATACCATGGGCATGGGAGTCGATTGCAGTTTTGACCAATGAAAGTGTTCAGACAGTGTTCCATTTGGCATTGATCTAGCCAAATCCTGTCTACTGACAGTCGTCTGAAAATTCCCAAATTATTGACATTGCTAAAACATTTTAATTTAATTTAATGCATGTTATTGAAACACGGGCTCTTAGTGGGGCCCTGATGAGCTCACTCATGTGCACTCCTCACACAGTGTACGCTCAGGAGCCTCCATGGATCAGAGAGCATCCACATAGGCTAAAGGATTGGAGTCAGCTTCTCATTTTCTAAAGCAACCAATAGCCCATTACTAATTATTTTCTCTGCATGGACACAACCTCATTTGAATTAAACTACTACAAGTTAATGTAATTGCAATTGAAAGTGAAAATAATTATTGTTATACACATATACTGATGCAGGACAATATATATGTATGTGTCTATATAGATGTATATATTTAAAATGCTAAGCACTCAACTTTTTTTTTATTAATCTGAAATTAAAACTAAATATAGAGATTGTAATCAAAAGGTGCTTGATCCTCTGATAGAAAGATATAAAATGTGTGTGAAGCTCTATACAGTCAGTAACCTGTCTTCCTTTGACCAGGCACCATTTCTTGTCTGTAAGTCATGTTGTTACAATGTGAATGTGCCAGCTCACTATCCCACGCAGAGTTATGTAAGCGGTCATCGAGCTACAGTACCGTACATTGGCCTCAGCCGCAGTAGGTTCCTTCAACAGCCATCTGGTCCACTGGTGGGATTCTGGTCCAATGGAGAGACCCTGGCGTTGAATTTGGCTCATTTCATCATGCTGCTTGCTATGTCTTATGTGAACTACATCAGAAACATTTCAAGTCTAAAATGTAGAATGTGACCTCCAGACGGTGTTTCTGAACGTCACAGAGGAAGGCGATGGAAGACGTGTTCTGAGGCAACAGCTGGTGGTGTGACGGTGATGTGACCACCAGAAAACACAATATTTGTGTAATTTCACAAGTCATTGCATCTCCCCAAGGGCATGACAAAGGCACTCCTGTTCTAGTTTCCGTTGGGATACGATTACACCAGCATGGGAGAACACTGGAGGTAAAAAATAATTGACAACTTCCTACTAAACTAATTGCAAACGTGAATGTACCATTCAGAGTCATTTACATAGCTTTGTACCAGGTTGACCAGAGGGATCAAAGTGTCATCATGAACTGCAAGGCTGTTCTGATCTCCTGCACCCACCCCCTCACACACCCACACACTGCCGGCAACACTCTTCCCGGGCGGTTTGTCAGTCATCTAGGAACTTGGCATTAGGGGTGCACGTTGCAATATTAAACTTGCATCAGTGACTAAGAAGGCAAGAAATGATAGTCACATTTTCATGCCTCATGCATCTATTTGATTGATCCATTGACCAGCATGATGTATTTGTCTCAGGGGGAAAGTGCTCATGCTATGTAAGAAAGATTTAGGGGAGCCAGTAAAAAGTCAGGGCTGAAGGATGAGCAGTGAGTACTGCAGGAGACTATAATCCATACGTCAGGGTTTTTGCATCACGACCGCAGACAAAATGGCTGATAAATCCTACAATCCTGAGTGATGAAATGACTGATACTATAATACATGTTCTATTTTTGGTACTGGTGTCGGGGACGAACTGTTACCTCTCAAAGGGTCTTGTGAAGCTTAGCATATTTAATCTATCTCTCTCTCACACACACACAGCTTCTGTGAGGTCTCTGTTATCTCTGATAAATTATCTACATACTTCACAGGCCTGCCATGGGGCTCATATAGGCTACTGCACTCACTACTACAATACTGTACGCACTTACTTACAATACTGACCCTTACTTAAATCCTACCAAAGCCTCAATACATCCATGCCCAACCATATCCATTCACCATGCTGGCCTTGCTCTCCTGTCTATTTCTTGTCTCAACCTGATGGCTGTACAAACACAGACAAAACCATGGCAGCATGCCCGAAACGGTGGGCGAGCTACTTAAACGCTGTTATTGATTTCACCAACCCACATTCATCACCGGTGTCAATAGTGTCTGCAGCTATCTGGCTGTGCTTGTCCCACCCATGTCTGTTTCTTTATCTGTGTCGGTTTCTCCATTGGAGGTAGTAACCTTTCTCGCCTAGCTAATCAGGTCTTTCTCAAGAAAGCAGCTGGGTCAAATGATTAGTAAGCAGAGCAGAGGACAACACTAGGAAACTGTCTTTGTCTGTTGTGAGGCAACCCAGAGGAATGGAACATGGAATGTGAATCCTGACATGTCATATCCGACTTGCTTTGAGTACGGGCATCCTTGTGCATCTGTCTGAGTATAGAAGAGGGATATATATCGTTCTGGGAGTGTGGGATTCTTCAAGGCACCTGTGTGTTTGTGTTTCACCCCACATCTCTGTCTGTCTATTCTTAGAAGTGCTGGAGGAGGTAGCCTAGCCTGTGGGTGGAGACGCTCCCATCCTTTCCACTCCGTCCCTCCATCCTCTCATCTTCCCCCAGCTTCTGCGTCAGCGCCCGAGGGGTGTCAAGACTGACGGAATTAAGACCGCACCATCGGTGGTTGGTAGGGGAGAACGGGGAAGAACATCCTCAGTGGGCTCGTGCCACAGCTGTGTAAACATGCCCCTCTCATTAACATGGTTTGACTCACCTGGTGTTTACCATCAGTTTTTGATTTGTACCCTGGCAACCACAGCCTCTGGGGCCAGAGATAAGGCAGAGTGTTCCTCTGGCTGGCTCTTGTAATAAGATAAGCTCAAATACGCATCAGCACCCTCCACGATACTTAATCATTTCAAATAACAGCATCAAACCCCTTTTAACAGGGTGTAACGATGCATCATTGTTCATCTGATACGAACATGTCATGTGATATTCATTTCAAGGACACCATCAGTGCACGTAAGCCAGATGATAGAGTAAGTCAGGCCTCTAGTATGAGACTCTGCTTAGGTTTTGAATCATCACATTCCTCTCATCCGGTGGGTCCTTAACACCTTCAACCTCACAGTAAATCAGGGCATCTTAATGAGCGTCTCGCGGTAAATCTACGCTTCAGTCTGACGCCCCATTACCTCGTTATGACTCTCAACCCTCTTTTAACTGCACATGAAATATAACACACTGCCTCAAACGGACCAACTGGCCAACAGGCGTTGCGTCATCTTCCTCAAGGTCATGATAGATCAGGGTGACAGGCTGTAGCAGTCCTTTGGTGATTCTTCTCCAGTCTGGCCCTTTGTCCATATCTAGACAATGGGCCAGTTTAACAGAGGGAGAGTGTATGACAATCTCTGCTAACATATCCAATCTGGTTATAGTACAGTTCATTTTTAGATAGGTTTGATGTTTCTTGGCAGGTTTACTTGGGTGCTCATCCTATATATATTTTCATACAGCTCATTAGCAAATAATCCATTGTCTCATTTCAGAAACAGGCAGATCACACACACCACTCTGTCTGCCAGTATTGGATGAGTAATACTGCAGCAGATTTGTTGTACTGTCACGAATCACAGGACAGTTTGTCTCCTGTTACTTAGTGTAACGGCTGGAGATGAACAAAACATGTCACCACCCTCTCTCACACACACACACACTCACTTACGATCACACATTTACAAACAGAAACACACACAAAACACCACCATGTATCATAGCTGTATACAGCAACACAGCTTCAGAACAGCACAGGCATTTTACTCTGTCATATCCTGTGAAATTGCAAGATATAGCCTACAGTACATCTCACTACTCCATTCACAACAGTGATACGGGAGAAAGCCAGGAGGTGCTAAAAATGTAGGAAAAAAAGGAAACGCTCACAGTGAGTAACTATCATATGATCTAGGGTTGCCATAGCAACTGATCCCAGCAGTCAGCCCTTGGAAAAGTGAGTCACATGAGGGAATGAAAGCAGGCAGTGTGGTGTTTGTGGCTGTGCACGCTAATGTATTGTGTTTATATACCGTGTGGGTGTGTTTGTGTGTAAGTGTGCACATGTCCGTTCTTTTGTGTGATGATATACATGAGAAGGACAACACTATTCAAAACTCCATAAAAAATACTCAACAGAGCAGAAATAAATTGAGCCAAGGACAGAGTAAATCTCTGCTGTCAGAAAAATGACAGCCACAAACTGTCTCTAGTAAAAATCTGTCTCTGAAATTTTTGGGTAGATAGCGTATACAGTATTTGCTCAACAGATTTTCAGAAGAGCTTATATGTTTTAGCTGTAATAAAATAGCTAATCCTACAGGCTATGTTCCCTTTAAAATGTGTCCTATTATCACAGTCATGTTAAAGATTGAGGTTGAAAGATTGCACGCTTGCATTTTGCAAGCAGTTTCTCACTGTTATTAATACAGATTACAGTTACAGTTCTAAAACTAAGTACAAAATTAAATGCGAGACACCTGCATCAAATCACAAAGAATAAAGCCTAATCAGATAACAGCAGCGAATTCGCTATATATAGAATGTGCTTCAGGCCATTTCATCTCAATGACAAAACAACTTGATGTGGACTTATTAATTGCACTACTCCGGTGGTAGAGATTGGTAGGCTACCTTGTTATTACCCGAAGGAAACTGCAGCAGATGCTGTACAAGACGGTTAAGTATCCACTACTGACGTAAGCAAGAGCTGGTGACTCAACCTGCGTCAGTCTTCGTGACTTTACTATAGTTAGTTATTTTTTACATCATATGGAATTGTCCAGCAACGACCTGCAACGTGAAACCCCATATTATTGGCCTATAATTTGAGTGAATGCTAAAAATATAGACATTTGTGGACTTCTTTAAATACGTTACATAAAACCTTCAGTTGTCATATCTGTTAAGGTTGACGTTTTTAGTTGTTAATGTTGCCTATGCCTGCAGTTGTGCAGTTTTGAGTGGCTGGATGCGTCAGACCTTACGCGCCTCACCGCATGTCAATTCCGTGGAGCGGTGATTTTGCATCTCTGTGCGCGCAGATATGCTGTATTCGAAGATTGAGCTTGAGCTAAAACTGATTATAGTTACACACACGGGATTATTCCAGTTATAAAGACATTTGTTCTACGGAATCTTGCGTCTCGAATAAGGTAAGAATAAATGTAAATGTGCATTCGCAAGATTTTCAATTTTCAGGTGCATTTAATGTGAATTTACCGTGCATTCATGGGGATTCACCTTGCATGCAGTTATTCACAGTAGCCTAATAATTATTATAATTTCTTTATTTGTAACTGAGTGAGATACGATACATTTGTCAAACGCTAGTTTCATCATCTCCACTAGCGGTTAGTCTACGTATATCGACAACGTTCCTTTACCATTCGGTGCTAGTTACACTCATTACAGATCAAAACATCAGTGCGTCGGACTTCAAATTCAGTGATCTCGACCGGCTTAGACATCCCTCAGTGAAATGTTATAAGTGCAACGTTTAAATATGCTACAGCTCAATATAAATATCCACGCGTGCGCCCTATTTGTTATCACTTATTTGACCTTGGTCGTTCTGTGATAGGTTTAAGGAAGGTTACGTTGTATTACAGAGGATTGAGTCTTCGGACCGTCCTAAAACGTACACAATCTTCTCTCCTCCACATTTCGGACATTAGCCCTGGTGTAGGCTACATTGTCTGTCGGGCCTTGAATGGATTTATCATGTCAGATGCGCGCAAATTCATAAACCAAATATAGAAGCTGCCTGCGAACCCCTAAATTATGAATCCCAGTCATTTGTCCTAACGTAAACTTTATCTTATGTAAACATTCTGAACAGCCTGAAGACTGCATGTGAATTTGAACTGGCAAACCACATTTTCTGCTTGGACCAGAAAGACAAGCAGACACAAACACAGAAGTATTTCATGTGGCTACCAGTCTGTTTTCATTTAAGGTCTTGTCACTGTCAGTTGCAGCAGTCCTTTAATGGATATCATGTCAGTCAGCCAGTATGAGAGACTGAGAGAGGGCCCTACTGATGCTGCAGAGATGGCATTTCCTTTTTGCAGTGAGAGCCATTGCCTAGCAACCTCACTAGATAGGAGTGAACATCCTCCTCTGAATGTGTAATAACCTGTATGCTTGCTTCAACTAGACCAACTCCCCTGTGGACAGATTGGAACAATAGATATTGGCACAGATTCATATTTGACCCCTTTGACAGTTTAGTGTCTTTTTCTAAGACCCACTAAATCAGTATTAGCACTTGTGACAAATGTACATCTATATATCATTGTTTATCTGTTCAGAATAAGATGTGATGAGTAACTGTGTTACTGGGAAATAAAACAGTTAATTGATATCATCATTCACCACTTAGAAGCAGTTGATAAGAAAGTCCCCCCCAGAGTGACAGGTTGTCTTCGTGACCGGGGATGTTGTGGTGAGCTGTTCTCCTCAGTTCCTCCAGCTCAGACATCATGGTGCTCAGGAGGAAACCACTCAGGCTATTTCTGTAGACATACCCCCCACCGTCACTGCTCAATAATAATTAGGACACTTAGCTGCCTACCAACTCGACCAACTTGACTTGCATATGTTTAAAACTAGGCCAAGATTAAAGGAATCTCTCCGCTTTTTTACAGCTGAAGTACTCTGTTGACAACCCTAATCCTTGACCTCACTGCTCCGTTTTCGTGCAGGCTTCTGTAAGGAAGCAGAAATCCCATGAGTCCTAGTATTGTCTTGTGAGAGGCTGTGGGAGCTGGGAAGGGAGGTATGCCAGTAAAGCTGCTGCATGTCGTGACTGCAGGGATGCCTGTGGTTGAGGAATGCAACGTGCGTGCAGCTATTAGCCCAGTCCTGAGGGTGGTCCGGATGGCTAGCGTGTTGGCTGGCTGGCTGGCTGGCCACCTTCTTAAGAAGTCACTGCACATGTGGTCTCAGCTATGAGTCTTCTGACCCTCACAGCTTTGTGATGTTTTTGAGATCAAACAAGCCTGCTTTGACTGTCTCTGCCCTCCAGCTGTCAGTGACGTGTCTGGTCTTTCACCGGTCACCAAAACAGCACACTAGATTGTTTTGTTTTTTTAACTTTGAAGATGACCTGCCATTAAAAAACATCTTGACTCCTGGTTATCTTTTCTCTTGCTGCTGTCTGACATTTAATCAACCATATCTGTATCATCAAATTTATCTTTATCTCTCCTTCTGGGCAAATGCCAAATGTTTCACGTTGTGTTTGCTTGTGATCGATTCATAAAACGTTCACACACAAAAAACTATCAATGGATTTTCTATGTTAAGGAAAGTCCCTCAAAAAATAGAGAGTAAGTCACTTGTGGTACTAGTGCAGGCTTAGCACAGCTGTGAGCTAAAACAAGTAGAGTCTGAAGAAGGCTAATGACCAGCCCTGAGGATTACAGGATTCCACCACTAACCTCCACAAAGTTACTCTCAACATGTGAATATGGGGGATTTAGACTGTCTCCAGACACATCTGCTGATAACCGTAAGGCAAGGGTTAATTCAGACAATTAATATCGACGCATTCCTGTCTGACTTTGATTGATCCACATTGCATTTGAAACATTGCTAGTTGAGCTTAATTCCGATACATAGACTAACTGAGCTCTTTCTACTGCTGAATTTACACCTCAAGTATTTGTAAGTATAAAATGACACCTTTCGTATCCAGAATTTCCTTAGCCAACTTGTTTATTGTTCTCATAAGAACAGTCACAAGACGTAGATAAACGGCACTTGTGATTAGCAGCAGCTGCTCACGTGATCTGACTTGAATGGATTTCAGTGTGTTTTGTGCCTTAAATAATCAAATGTCTTTCATTCACGTTCACTGAATAAGGACAATTCTTGGATTTAGTTGATGTTACATTCCCCACAGTGCAAACCACAATACATTCAGGCTTGTCCATGTTTATAAATAAACATCTCATCAATTGTCTGCCTTGTTATTCATGTATCAACCACTTAATCTACTGAATAATTTCCTCTAAATGCGTTTGTTGCAGAAGCCTGATTAAGATTGTCAGCACGCTGAGGTCTTTGTCTGGCCAGTGACTGGCAGTTTTGACCTTTTGAGGGGTGTGATGGGGCAACTTTGAAACTCATTATCTGTCACTGACTGTCTGCCTATGCCTCTCTCAGGACTCATCTTGTGAGTTGTAAGTAAATGAGTGTCCACAAAGATTAGACTATTCTACTCATGAACTCAAGCAGTGCATCCCTTTTTTATAATGGGCTGGGACATATTCAGTCAGATTAGTTTGCTGGGTGGCGTGATAAGGCATAATCCCTGCATTGGGGATTGTGGGTTCAAAGTATAACATCAACATCTCCAAAAATCCAGCATGAGAACCTAGACGGTCATTTAAATCCTCCCATTGCACTGGTTCTTCTCAGACAGCGTATAAGTGTGGTATGGCAAGGCAAGGTCGCTAAACGTCTGTAAACCTCTCTATTCACAGCTAATCCACCCAGCTCTCTCCTGTGTCTGTCACCCTCGACAACTTGGGCCTCCTTCTCCCCCTCTGGCCCCGAGCATTAGAAGACCCCACCACCAGCAGACCCAACACCATGCCTAAGAACAGCAAGGTGACCCAGCGCGAACACAGCAATGAGCCTGTCACCGAGTCCGTGGCTGACCTGCTGGCTCTGGAGCAGCCTATGGATTACAAGAGCAGTCAGATGAGCATGGGTCTGAGCCCAGGGGCCATCGCTCCCGGCAAGGGCCTGCTGCCCTCCCCAGACCCGGACGAGGAGGGGAGGCCGGCCTGGAACAACAAGCTGGAGTACATCCTGGCCCAAGTGGGCTTCTCTGTGGGCCTGGGAAACGTGTGGCGATTCCCCTACCTGTGTCAGAAGAACGGTGGAGGTGGGTGACATGTCTTTTTTAAATTCAGACTCATCTGAATACGAAGGGTGTAGAAAGACAAGAACAGTATCATACATTCATAGTTATCTAGCTTACAGGCCACAGCTCATGCTGTTCTGGGGGCCGGGAGTGGAATGTGTTGGGCTTGGTTGAGAATGGTAATTACATTTGCTGATCTGATTGCCGTGCTATTTACTGTGCGGCCATTAATTGCTGCCTCGCCGAGACACATCACAGAGACGGAGTGTGTGACGATGTATGCTCGTTTAGCTCCCATTTTGCTGACAGTGTTGTGTGTGTGTGTCTGTAGAGTCAATGGAATGTGTGTTTTTGCGTGTCTCTGTAACACCAGGGTCAAACCACGGGACAGTTCGTGCTGTTCTGACACGTGCTATATAACTACCTGGGATTTCACACCTGACTGGTCTGACAGAACGATGTGTCTCCATGCAGATGCTGTTATTCCCCATCATTTACCATCGCTCTTTATCCAAAGATCAACACTATGAAAACGCTCCCAGTATATTCCTGCTGCACAGCGCTGCTGACACATTCTTGATGATGCGTATGCAGTTTGTCGTTTATTTCATGGAGATGGTGAGAAAATTTAGAGTTTAGTTCAGCTTCTTGGAGGATTACTGTATTTTTCTTGGATGTGAGAGAAGGAGTTGTCTTGCTCTGAGCAAATGTGCGCATCTTTTCGTGGCCATTTAATATACCGCGTCACCCTATCCGTCATCCTGCTCTCCACAACCTAGATATCTTGTTTAGTTGGAAGTGCAACACATTTAATCATGTGATCCTCGTGTTTTTCTTTCACTGAATATATTTCTGTCATCCAATGACTGTGCCATGACAACCCCCACACTGAATAAGTGCTTTGCCCGGGCAGAAAGAGCCTCACTGGGACATGTAGTGTGATATGGTTCTGGCTCCACCGGATATGCATCAGGGACTGAAAAACACCATCTTAGTTTCAAGTTTCATTTGTCTAGCTTTGGTGCCTCCTTCCTCCTCTTTCTTTCTTTCTTTCTATCTTTTTTTTCTTTCTTTCTTTCTCTCCCCCCCCCCTCTCTCTCTCCCCCCCCCCTCTCTCTCTCTCTCTCTCTCCCTCTCTCTCATACCTCTCTCCCTCCCTTGCTTTATGTATCTATGTTTCTCTCTCTCCACACTATACTCTTACACATATGAGTGGCTATGACTCAGAGAAAGGAAATGCTCATTATTTTCAGATGTTTGTGGGTGTTGTGTGTATACATATGAATTGTATGTGTAACATACAGTATAATCCAATAGATCAAAATAATGTTTGTCTGTGTGTGTGTGTGTGTGTGTGTTTCCTCATTGAAACCTGACACCATGAGGGGTTTCAATCTCTTTTCTAATGATAAGCCAGCCGACTGTCTTTCTGTCTGTCTCAATCACCCCCCTCCCCCCATTGTGTATTCAGCAAGAGACATGCAATTTCCTTTTAATCAAAGGCCTGCACATTTGACATTGAACAAAGCCTACATAGTATCAGAGCACTCAGTCTTATATTATAAACCCCTCAATCAAAATAATGGTGTTCCTTTGTGCTGCAATATTGGGATATTTTGTGTCAGAAGTTTATTGTTTGTATATGGCTGTAAAGCTGCTAGTGTTTCTTTGAAGAGTTGATCCCAGACCTCAGTCATCCCCAGTGTACTATTAAGGGGAATTGCTCTCTGAAAGCAGGTAAGGGCTGCCGTCAGGTAAACCAGTACGATCCGGTTCCCCCTTCCCAGAAAGTCTTTGGTCACCATGGTGCTTCGTCTGGTCGAGGCGTCACAAGGTCTTGACATCCCAGTTTTTATCCACAGTGGCTGACACTCTCTCTTCTGCTGGGTGCTAAAGAGCAATTTGGACAAAAGTGGATTAGTGAGAGGCACAGAGAGCTGGCATTAAACTACACAAATAGACCACTAAAGGACAATGCGAATGGTCCCCAAAATGTTGAGTTAGAAAATTCAGGAGGTGCACGTCAGTCCGTCAAAAGCTCTCCGAGGGCTGACGGAGAGCACGCAGAGGGCGTTCCACGGAGACGAGGGCGTTCCCTCCTCTGCGTTTTTCGAAAAACGCAGAAGCATAATTAGGCCTTTAGTCAGAAGAACAGAATAGAACAAGAATAGAATGGAAAAACTCTCAAATAAAGTTATGAATCGATCCACTGACTGTTATGATATAATTTGGATTTCCCTCTAACTCTTGAGATGTAATTCTCCCTGTCTTTCCTCCTCCCCCCCTCCCTCCCTCCCTCCCTCCCTCCCTCCCTCCCTCCCTCCCTCCCTCCCTCCCTCCCTCCCTGCCTTTCCTGCCCCTCCCTCCCTGTGTTCCAGGTGCCTACTTGGTACCGTACTTCATCCTCCTCATCATCATCGGCATCCCTCTCTTCTTCCTGGAGCTGGCTGTGGGCCAGAGAATCAGGCGTGGAAGCATCGGGGTGTGGAACTACGTGTACCCACAGCTAGGGGGCATCGGCGTGTCCAGTCTCATGGTGAGTCCCAGTGAGCCGCCGCCAAGCCCTTCACACGCAGACCTGAGCAGCCCTCAGTGGCTGGCTTCGGTTGTGCCGTTGCCACGACGACTGCACACATTCCGTCTGACGTTGGTAGCCTGAAGGGGCAGTAACATTCCAAGTCAGCAAAATGCTTTTCCTGTCTGACCACTAATGGAGCCATGCAGTGTTGAAATTAGCAGCCGCACTAAGACATCAGACACAACATCCTAAAGCCAGTACCAGCTAGCTCCCACGTCCCCAGGCCTAGTTAGCCTATCGTTTATAGGGATCCGTATGCCCAGTGTATAGGTATCAGTGTACCCAGTGTGTGAGGGACAGTTTGGGTTAATAGCAGAAGGGTTCAGGTTAGGTGATAGCAGAAAGTAGGCGGATGCCAGCACCAGTCACCGCTTCCTCCTTGCTCCTTGTCCTCATCATCTGTCACATCCCACCAGCCAACTGTGGTCCAAGGCACACACACCCCCCCAGCCTGGTGTCCACAGGCAGCTCAGACTCACACACCCCCCCCAGCCTGGTGTCCACAGGCAGCTCAGACTCACACACCCCCCAGCCTGGTGTCCACAGGCAGCTCAGACTCACACACCCCCCCAGCCTGGTGTCCACAGGCAGCTCAGACTCACACACCCCCCCCAGCCTGGTGTCCACAGGCAGCTCAGACTCACACACACCCCCCAGCCTGGTGTCCACAGGCAGCTCAGACTCACACACCCCCCCCAGCCTGGTGTCCACAGGCAGCTCAGACTCACACACCCCCCAGTCTGGTGTCCACAGGCAGCTCAGACTCACACACCCCCCCAGCCTGGTGTCCACAGGCAGCTCAGACTCACACACCCCCCCAGCCTGGTGTCCACAGGCAGCTCAGACTCACACCCCCCCCAGCCTGGTGTCCACAGGCAGCTCAGACTCACACCCCCCCCCCAGCCTGGTGTCCACAGGCAGCTCAGACTCACACACCCCCCAGCCTGGTGTCCACAGGCAGCTCAGAGAGCAGTTGCAACGCCAGTCCGTCCCCCCGGTCCGTCAGAGCCTGATAAAAGCAGGTTCTCAAAGCCTGGGGCAGTGAAGCGCAAGCCTCAGCAGCTATAAATACACCCGCACAGGTCCTCAACACAGGCTGCCGAGAGAACACACCTCAATTATTCATACGCACCGTGACTTAGGCCCACTCTGTGAGTCTGAGCAAAGCCCCGGATTACCAAGGCAGCGTTCAGGACTGCGGGGCGTTCTACCTGTGTCGCTCAGCAGTGTTTGTGTTAACGAGGGATGGTTTTCATTCTGCCTGCAGGTGTGTGGCTTCGTGGGCCTCTACTACAACGTCATCATCGGCTGGAGCATCTTCTACTTCTTCCAGTCTTTCCAGTACCCACTGCCCCTGGGCCGAATGTCCAATCAGGAGGAACGGAACCCAAGCCAGTGAGTGCCGAACACATGTCAATTACAGTGCAGCACAGTCAACACTCACAGTCCAGTAAAGCATTGAAAACAACAGTTTTCCAGTTGAGCACAGACCACAATACAAAACCCCGCACTCCAACACAGATCATCTGAATGTAACACTAAGCTGCATCTCATTAGGCTGCACAGTTCGTCTCTCCTCGTGCTTCGCAGCGCCTTTTCTCAAGTCAAGTCAAACAGTCCTTCACGACCTCGTTGCAAGCAGCTGGGCTTTCTGCTGACTGCAGAGCTGGCATGGCGTGATGCCCGATGAGAGTGAGCAGGCTGTCAGGAGGCCAGACCCCGCCGACGCAGTCACTTCCCAGAAAGCCCAGCAGCTGGTAGCCCCCGGAGACTGACAGAGGCTCACACAGGTTTAGACAGGGAGGGAGGTAACTAAGATCACCTCATGTTAGCATTATAGCTTCCCTAGCGTTCACTGTACATCACGCAAACGTTAGCTTCCCTATGCTGGGGTCGCTCGCATGGTAGCATTATAGCTTCCCCTAAACGTTCACTGTACATCGCGTGAACGTTAGCTTCCCCTATGCTGGGGTCGCTCGCATGTTAGCATTAGCTTTTCCATGCTGGGTTCGATGCACATTGACATTAGCTTCCCTGTGCTGCCTGGGTTCACATTGAAACCGCCGTAGCAGGCTCTAATGGGTTTTATTTCGAAACATGCGCTTACTTTGCACATTCACTAAAGCAAGCAGCCCAGAAATGCCAACCTTTAACCCTGTATGTGGGCTTTTAAATATAATAAACATTTGGATTTTAGGAATCTATTCATGTATTCCTATCTGTGTGTGGTTGTTCTTCTACGCTTCTGTAGTTGTGGAGCCAGAGTGTGAGAAGAGTTCTGCCACCACATACTTCTGGTACCGCCAGACCCTCAACATCACCAGCTCCATCGATGACACTGGTGGCCTCAACTGGAGGATGGTCCTGTCTCTGCTGGGCGCCTGGATCATCGTCTGTATGGCCGTCATCAAGGGCATCCAGTCATCCGGCAAGGTGAGGGGTCTCCCAGGGTGAACCGCAGGGACTGAGAGTTGTCATGTATTTTAATGATCGACTTTGAAATCCGGAGCAAGCCAGCACATCATGATCGGACACAGAGCAGAGAGAAACACATATGCTGTTATTGTTTATATCATTATATTTAGACTTAAATTGACTGTTGTGGAACCACATTCCAGGGGGTCTAAGCTGGGGTGCTAAAACCTGTGACTGTTTTTCTGTTTGGTTTTGGTGATTATTTGTGCTATAAGGGGAAAAGCATGAAAAAGGGATATGGTATCGGTTTAACAGCACGCACAATGAAGATGAGAAGATGCGCTGGCCGTGTCCATAACTGTGTCCTCTGATCTCCTTCCAGAGAATGAGTCATGTAGCACAACAAAACATCCAACACATATTTTTGAATAGGAAATTCGAAAAACCAGAGAGGATGCCAAGAACTGACACATTTTCAAACACACAACACTTTGTAATCCACCTCCGGTAGCAATGCCAAGAAATCTGAAATGAATTCTTAATCTCAACTCTCAGAACCTCAGTTGGGAACAATTTTCAGATGCTTGAAATCAAGTAGAAATGCATTACAATTCATTCTATTCTAGTGTGAGTGTGTGTCGAGCATATAAGACGCACCCATGCCTCATTGTGTGTGTGTGTGTGTTGTGTTCAGGCATGTCAGTCTCAGTCTCTGTGATAGATTATATTTGGTGTGGACCCTCTACCACACAAGCCTACAGGTAGGGTGGTGTGTGATGTGTGTATTTACATTTAGTCATTTAGCAGACGCTCTTATCCACAGCGATTTACAGTAAGTACAGGGACATTTTCCCCGAGGCAAGTAGGGTGAAGTGCCTTGCCTTTGCACGGCCAGAAATCGGACCGGCAAACTTCTGAGTAATAGCCCTAATCCCTAACCGTGTGTGTCTCTCCCCCCTCCCCCTCTCCCAGGTCATGTACTTCAGCTCCCTCTTCCCCTACGTGGTGCTGGCCTGCTTCCTGGTTAGGGTGGTGTGTGACGTGTGTCTCTCTCTCTCTCTCCCCCCCCTCCCAGGTCATGTACTTCAGCTCCCTCTTCCCGTACGTGGTGCTGGCCTGCTTCCTGGTCCGCGGCCTGCTCCTCAAAGGAGCCGTGGACGGCATAGCTCACATGTTCACCCCCAAGGTGAGGGGCGAGCCGCCAAGAACACCGCAGCTATCACAAACACAGGGACTCGAACCTCCTGCCAAGCAGTCAGCCCGGCATCTGTCTCTGTATACACACACATGTCCTGATATGGCAGTGTGTCTTTGCAACCCTGGGATGCGTCTCAAATTGGAAGGAGATTTGGCGTCCGAGCAGTATGTTGAGAATTCTGCTGTCGTTTGATCCCTATCCATGGATGTTTGGATACCTCATGCATAGTGAACATTTTGTATGACGCACAAACGTGTTTGTCCATAAATGGGGATTCAGAGTTACTGTGCTTGGGCCTAGTGTGAGACCTTTCTGAAGCTCTAAAATGGTCAACGCTTCTCCCATATTAGACTGAAAACGTGGCTGTTGTCTCCATCTCCTGGTTGATCGATGGTACTGATAGCTCTTCACATGGAGCAGAAATGGCAAAACGCATTTATATAATATAATATAAAAAATATAAAAAATATATTTCAAATTGTTATGTATTATATGGCACTGTATACTAGCAAGTAATATCATATAGCAAGGGAAAACATGGCATATACTCCACCTACATAGCATAAGTAAAAAGTATTTTTGCACAACTTTTGCCCGCCATATCATCAGAATGATTTAATACAGAACTATAGTTGAGATGATGTTATTTTTAGACTATGCCTGGTATAATACAGACTGTTCCTTGGCTATAACCTCCCCTAACCTCCCCTAACCTCCCCCTAACCTCCCCCTAACCTCCCCTAACCTCCCCCTAACCTCCCCCTAACCTCCCCCTCGTGTCCCCAGCTGGAGAAGATGTTGGAGCCGCAGGTGTGGAGGGAGGCAGCCACGCAGGTGTTCTTCGCCCTGGGCCTGGGCTTCGGAGGGGTCATCGCCTTCTCCAGCTACAACAAGCGGGATAACAACTGTCACTTCGACGCAGCGCTGGTCTCCGTCATCAACTTCGTCACGTCCATCCTGGCCACGCTGGTGGTGTTTGCCGTGCTGGGCTTCAAGGCCAACATCATGAACGAGAAGTGTGTCGTGGAGTGAGTACCTCTTCTTGGCTGAACATTGTAGGATTGTTGCTTGTAGGACTTTTTGTGTAGTTTGAATACTTACATAGTGTCGTAACACTAGGTGACATTTGACCATTAGACTTTGGTCACAAATGTTCATCTGAATGAATTCTGGAAAAATGAAGTATGTGTAAGTACATGAGTGCTTCCTCCAGGCTACTGCTCCAACACTAACCCTAATACTATACCCCACCCCTCACTCCCTGACTGTCCAGCAACGCAGAGAAGATTCTAGGCTACCTGAACACGGGCGTGTTGAGTCGAGAGCTCATCCCTCCACACGTCAACTTCTCTCAGCTGTCGTCGTCCGACTACTCGGAGATGTACGGCATCATCAAGACCGTGAAGGAGGATACCTTCAGTCAGCTGGGGCTGGACCCCTGTCTGCTGGAGGACGAGCTCAACAAGGTGAGTCAGCGCAACGACCGGCCATCTGATCTTCTAACCCGTGCTGGTGCTGTCGTCTCTAAAAGGTGTTTCTGACCCGGTGGACGATGCTAAGGTTGTGGTTTACTATGCTCTGCTTTCAGGATGGAAATCAGTAGTGTGGTGATTAGTTGTAGCGTAAGTCGCTTTCAGTTGGTATTTCTCCATCTTTCCCCCTTCTCTCTGTGTCTGCAGTCGGTGCAGGGTACAGGCCTGGCCTTCATTGCCTTCACGGAGGCCATGACCCACTTCCCGGCCTCTCCCTTCTGGTCCGTCATGTTCTTCTTCATGCTCATCAACCTGGGCCTGGGCAGCATGATAGGCACCATGACCGGCATCACCACACCCATCCTCGACGCATTCAAGATCCGCAAGGAGTTCCTCACTGGTGAGGAGAGCCGGGGTGGACACCGTCAAAGATGTGAAACTATTTCCAAGGGGTATTTATGGAGAAAAGGATCAGGGTTGGAATGCTGCTAACCTGTATGCCCATGAGTGCAGGACAGGTGTACTGCGTAGAAGGTGTTTTGGATGTCAGGCAAATTCGTTTAGTTTTGAGAAAGAAAGCCCAACCTCTTCTGTAAGGACTCCCACGCCGGGTCGCTAGGTTCCTCATGCAGCGCTAAAGAACCGTGCTGTTCTCCTGTTCTCTTCAGTGGGCTGCTGTATCGTGGCCTTCTTCCTGGGCCTGCTCTTCGTCCAGCGCTCAGGGAACTACTTTGTCACCATGTTTGATGACTACTCGGCCGGCCTGCCGCTCACTGTGGTGGTCATCCTAGAGAACATCTCCGTGGCATGGATCTACGGCACCGAGAGGTCAGTGCACACACAAACCTTTACCCTTGCTTGACTCTGGATAGAGTCGTGGTCAACCTATCTTTTTGGATTCAGTCTTTGTCGCCCATGTTCGCCCCAGAAAAAGTTTCTCCCCACTCCTCCATGTCTCTTGCTTTCCCGCTCATAATTCTCCCCATGCCTCACCTCTATCTCGATCGCTCTATCGTCTCTAGCTCGCTCTCTATGCTCTGATCTCGATCTCTCATCTCTCTCTCTCTCTCTCTCTCTCTCGATCTCTCTCTCTCTCTCTCTCTCTCTCTCTATCTCTCTCTCTCTCTCTCTCTCTCTCTCTCTCTCTCTCTCTCTGTCTCTCTCTCTCTCTCTCTCTGTCTCTCCGTCCTCTCCCAGGTTCATGCAGGACCTGGAGGACATGCTGGGCTTCAGGCCTTACCGTTTCTACTTCTACATGTGGAAGTATGTGTCCCCCGCCTGCCTCATTGTGCTCATCTTTGCCACTGTCATCGAGATGGCCATCAGTCCCGCGGGCTACAACGCCTGGGTGGAGGAACTGGTCAGTGACTCAGCAACCAACTCCCATAACATGATACATTAACTGTAGAGTAAGGGATGTGTGTGAGTGTGTGAGTGTGTGTGTGTGTGTGTGTGTGTGTGTGTGTGTGTGTGTGTGTGTGTGTGTGTGTGTGTGAGAGAGGGTGTCTCTGTGAGTGTTAGGATTCATGAAGGGAAACGTCACGTAATCACACGAGTCTGCTTCTCCTCCTAGGGCTCGGAGCGTTTCATGAGCTACCCTCCCTGGGCCCTGGGCATGGCTTACGCTCTCATCATATCAGCCATGCTGCCTCTGCCTATCGTCTTCTTCGCCAGGCGCTTCAACCTCATGTCGGACGGCTCCAACAAGCTGTCCGTGTCCTACCGTAAAGGCATGATGAAGGACATCTCCAACCTGGAGGAGCAGGACGAGTCTCGCTTCATCCTCAACAAGAACCCCAGCGAGGCGCCCTCCCCCATGCCCGCCCACCGTGCCTTCCTGGGGCCGGGCGGCACCCACGAGATGACCAACACCAACTATGGCACAGGCATCGGGCCCAAGAGCGGGTACCAGAATATCACCTCTCCGGAGTCTGAACTATGATTTGTCCCCAATCGAACTTTCAGATAAACCCCCCTCACCTGAACCCTACGCAGAAAGAGAGAGAGAGAAAGGCAGAGAGTTCCACTGTCACTGCAGCGTCCACACCCACGTCCCTCTACCATCTTCCTAGTTCTCCACTCCCTCACTCTTCCCTTGCTCACCAGGGCTGCCGACAAAAAGGATGATGGGAAGTGGAGTCCTTATAGTTGTGAATACAGACTTCCTTTGTCATCTACTGCAGACAAAGGGATGTGGGGAGGTCCTCTCTGCAAGCAGGTGAACCTGAGGGTGTTCAGACTGGCTCTGAGACTAAGGTTATTTGGTTATCTGTCATGGGTACAGTACAGCAGGACCCTAGTTTGCTCATAATGTATTTATATTTGTGTCTGTGGGCCTACTCTGACTTCAGTGTAATCTCTTGCTCTGTTGAAAGTGTCCCCAACACTGCAATAGCTTATGCTGAACTCGGGAGTTTCAAGAGTTGGTTATTTGGACAAATGTTAGTGTTCTTACCTCAAGGAGCTCTTGGGCCTTTTTTTCATTCTGTAAATTAGAACGATGTGAAGACCAGCAGGTAAACACATTCTGTAGGGTGAAAGGGATTGAGAGACTATGTTCTTTTTTCCATCTGCAGGATCAGTTTTTCCTTTCAGTCAATCTAACTCCACTAGCCCACTGAATGGAAAGACTTAATCCTCACTGGGAATCTTCTACTTTAACTATCGAAGGAAAGTTAGCACCTCCAGTATATAAAACCATTACAGAATCTATACCAGTGTACACACACACACACAATAATACAGTGTTTAATATCTAAATATTTAAATCACAAATTTCAGCTGTAGTCAAAGTGTAGTAGCGCCTAGCAACCTTCATAAATCTCCATGGCATTGGCAGTGTAGTATATTGTATAGTATATGTTCATGTGGCACTAGAACTAAGGTGTTAAGGTTCAAAGGTCAACGTTGTTGTTGTCGTTTTGATGTTTGACCATGATAAGCACATCCCTCCTGTGTCTGTAGAACATCTCTGAGAGATGACTCACAGGAGCTTTACCAATGCCCAACCCCCCCGTCCCCGTCCCCCGTACCCCCAAACACACACACATTTCAATCAAGGTCAGAGTAAGAGCTAGTGTGCATCTAAAGGGTCTATAGAAGCGGCAGCGCTGGCTAGCGTTTGATCAAACGTCCGCTCCTGGAGGCTGCAAGTTCCTCCTCTCATGAACGTGAACCCTGCTGTGGTAAAAATAGAGATGTGTGACCCAGGGGACGCAGTGTGTCACTGGCTGCAGTGACGCACCATGGACACCAGTCTTCTCCCTAATGCCATCGAGGAGGAGGGAGGAGGCGCTTTGTCACTTGTTGTTGTCAACACAACCTGCATGCGCACACACACACTCACACAGACACACGGTGTCTTCGGTCGCAGCTGTGAGCCCCTGGCAATGTTTTGGCCTCGCAGAAGCGACAGTTGGTGATTCGTGGCCTCTGAACAGGTGTACTGCCAAGAGACGCATGTTTAGATTGTAGTGAATACTACACTTCCAAAATAAGATGGATAGGAAGTTTACAATAAATTATGAGATGTTCTCTTAAAATATTTAATAGATACTAATATCATATTTCATGGGCACTTGAGTATGTCAATGTATGTGAATTGTCAGGTGAAAAAAAAACTTTTAATTTTTTGGGTGAAGATTTGTACAATGTTTAATCTGTTTTTTGGAATTTTAAAATGAGAAAAAAAAACACAATACCTACACTGGTTTTGTGACTGCAATAGCAGACTTTGACCACAGGGTGTCGCTGTTGGCTACAGGTGGAGCATCTGACAGTGTAAAACTGTGTCCTGCCCCTCCCTGAGTCTGTCGGCAGTGAGACAGAGCACATCAACGTGTGAAACACACTCATATGGCTGGTGCCTAAACAGCACCTCCGTGTCTGTTAGCCTTACGTTTTCTGTCTTCATTAACTGAGATGTTTTGTAGTGTTCTGTAGAGTTTGTAATGTCGTCGCGTCCGATTCACTTGAGCACTTTATGACAAGCAAAGACCCTGGAGTTGTCTATGAAGCACAGAGCAGATAGCACTATTCACAGCACTGACATGGATCATAGTGACGCTCGTCGCAATAGAGAAGACAGAGAGATAGCTAGACAGGAAGAGAAGACAAAACAAACACAGCACAACAATGTAACTCTAATAAAGGCACAAACAGCGATAAAAAAGCAGCTCTTGTTTGTCAGGCACGCGGTGCTTGACAAGGACAGGTGAATCATTAGAAGCACAATGGATACGGCTGTATGTTTGAACATGTGAAATGCTCAATGGCTGGTGGAACACAGGGTGGTTGCGTCTAAAATGTTTACTTTTGAATACCAGAAGCAGAAACGCATGGGAGGGTGAGAGGGTCACAATGGGATGACTTCACAGTGGAAACCCCCCCCCCACACAGGAAGCTGAGCACTACCATACCAACTCTATTGTTATAGATTACCAGGCACTTAAACAGATGGACCACAGTCTTCTGCCAGCCCTATGGCTTATTAATGCAGAATGGCTATGAAAGAGTTTATAGATCGCCACTCAGCAGGTCACATCGTTTGACCTGGTGTGATTGTTAAGAGACCGTCCTGCACAAAAACAGCACAAGCTATATCAGTCTTAGGGATACCATCACAAACATACACACTAAGGTTACCCTTCACTGCCAACTGCCCTCCCTATCCCTGGCACACACACACTAAGGTTACCCTTCACTGCCAACTGCCCTCACTATCCCTGGCACGCAGGGAGACGGCTGTTTGTTTTTTTGTAAGCTCTGTTCATGAACGTTAGACACGGGAAGACACAGGTGGACTATGGTCTAAGCGTTCAAACAGTGGACCAAACTCTCACTTTGAGAAACGCCAGGTCTGATGTCTCACTACGAGAAACCATAAAGGAGTTACTAAGGTAACAGCAACTCCAGGGCCTTTGCATTTGCATCGTCTTGACATTGTTACGAGTATATTGGATGAATCCCGTTTAGACACTTAGAAATTACTTCAAATTACAGTGGTTGTAGATTTGTTTCATTGTGACAAAAGAGGCTTTCTGTGAT
The DNA here is from genome assembly GCA_903064625.1 of Mallotus villosus. NCBI lineage: Eukaryota > Metazoa > Chordata > Actinopteri > Osmeriformes > Salangidae > Mallotus > Mallotus villosus. Next base: position 128,656 of record CAEFZP010000136.1, on the reverse strand, counting down.
CATTCAATAACTATGTTTATAGGACTTCAACCTGTGTATTTAATCTGTACATATCGATGTATATTCTTTCAAATTCACAATATCTATATAGTATAAAAGTGACCGGGTGAATACTTGAGCTGTAAATACTGACTGTATATTTTGAAATATTGCAGATTTTTGTAAGTAATGTACGTAGTGTGTGTGTAGATCTGTGATGTAAAGCCATCAATGTGGAGTCGGTGTTATCAATCTAAATAACGAGAGACTGTACACGTCGTGTGTTCGTGCGAGTGTGTGTACCGTATGTGTTTGTGCGTACGTGTAGGTGAAAGTGTTTAAATGTGTGTGTTTGTGTTTCTCCTCCACGCTTAGTGTTTGTGTGCTGCTTACTTAATCTTAAGTAGACAATATCCTATTGTAATAATGAATTGGGACCACTTCTGTAAGCAATCTCCTCTCTGTGTATTCTTAGCTGCTCTAAGGACCAGTGTTCCTTCACAGAAATGACAACTTGAACATAATCTTAACACAATGTGTAACCATACTTGAGCAGAAACAATCTCTTTTTGTCTCAATACAGACAATAAACGTGGCAAAATCTAATAAAAGTATCCACTTTTATGAAACACATGAAAGATTTATGAAACTCAGTTGGGGAAGTCTGTTGAAATATATGATTTGTATATTTTAGGGTAGCGCATTGTGCAATCTCATTTAATCCACACAGAAATATCATTATCATGTGATGGGAGTACATGTAACGGACAGAACATCGATGCAAATCTGTAGTATTATCATGCTCCATTTTGAATGGCCACCGATGAAATCACATTGGACTGTAGAACATGCAAAGAAGACTAACAGTGTCCCAATCCCACAGCCGTGGTTGTTTACCAGATCCCAGATGCTCTCTCATCCATCCTCAGGCAGAGAGCCTCTGGTCTGGAGCCGGCCTGCATGCCTCCTCTCAGCAGCTAACCAGGAAGAGGACTGCACACTGTTGGCCAGCTATGAGAGACATCTCGTCTACTAGCCAGCAGAGATTAGCCTGTCCTGGCGCTAGGCCAGAACCATTCATTACAGCAGACTGGAAGCAACTGCATTGATCCATCCAGTTCAAATTCTAGTCCCTCTGGTCTCTCTGGTCCTTCTGGCCTCGGAGAAGCAGATTGGGTGTGTGTGTGTGTTTGCACTGTATATGTGTGGGGGAGTATATTCAGTATACAGATCATCTTTCTTTTAGTATTTAGGCTCTCTGCTCATTGTATGACTGTTAAAGGGCAGGGGTGCACAATACATTAGCTTGACACAGACACAGGATTGGAAAGACACAATCTCAGATTGAACATCTTTTTGGTCACACACAGACCTTGGCAACTATAGTTTTGCTATAGCAAAAAAGTTAGTGACATAATTAGAAAAAATACATTACTCTAAGAAATGTAAAATGTTTGTTTTGTGTATTATTTTGTTATGCCTTTATTATGTGTTATGATCAAATTTAGAACGATTAGCATCTGATAAAAGCAAGTCTCTCTGTTATGTCTATGCTAGTGTCAAATCAAAACGTTTTTTTTTCCAGGCAAGTGAAAATTGCAGTGTCCTCACTCTAGCCTTTCTCTCTCTTTCTCTGTGGCTTTCAAAGGCTTTTAAACCCCCACTCCTAGATTTAATGAAAATTGCTTTAAACATGTCCCATTGTGGCAACCTCTCTGGAAATGGATGCTACAATTTAGTTATGTAGTTGTTGGTGGCCATTATTCTTACATGGAAGCGGATTAGCTTTGAGAGCGTGGCATGGAACCAGGCATTAGCCAGGTCCATATCTCACCACTGACACACATTACCCTGTAGAAGTCAGTGCTGCTCACGGTCAGACATCCATCGCAAGGCAGGACTATTGTGGACTGTTGACAGGTCAGTAGCAGCCTTTTAAGCTGTTGTGGCTCATCTCAGGCTGCCTTAAGTGGTGGATCGTTTACACTAGAGTCACAGTGACATGACTTGGAACATGGTCCTTATGTAAACATACAATACCACCACACAAATTGTGAAGTCCCAAAATCGATACTTAATGTAAAACTAGTGCCTTTTTATTTTTAAGGCACACATTTGTATTACCAACATCACTGGATGTTCTTATTTTGGGTTATTTATAACAACACTGTCCTTGCGCAACTACTGACTTCCAAGAAAAAAGAACGGAAAACCTCTGTTACCCTACAACAGGAACTGAAATTAAAACTGTGGACTTGGCACACAAGTTCTGTACGTGAATTTAGACACTTCTCCCCTGACTAGCTGCGTCATACATCCATTCCTAACCACTCTCTCCTTTGTGCAAAGAGCATCTCTCTCTCTCTCTTGGTATCCTGTAAACAGTGATGACTTCCTCTACACAACTGCACCTCTGTCCTCATTTCCTGGGTCTCACAGATGGATGGGAATTCACAAATAAAAGCACACACACACAGACGTTCAGTTCACACATGCAGACACGCACTCAGCCACAGTACAAACACACAACCACTCACACTAATGGGATTCACATCTTTACAGTTCATTAGAGGACTGTGTGTAGATGTGCACGCCCTAACCAAGCTGTTTTCAGGTTAGACACCCATACACGCACACACAAATACACACACGTAAAGGCAAATAGAGGGAAGTCACTGCCCATGTTCCCACTGGCCTTTTACCTGATTTAGGAAGAAGCCCTCAGCAACAAACACTGTGAACATTGCTTTCCTGGCAGGAAGGACCTTGATGAATGTGGGGGTGGGATTCCATCAGTCATATTCTCACATGGCTCTAGCGCCTGGGACCAGCTGGTGCTCTACCATGCCGGCTTACACTTCTGGATACTCATATAATCAGAGGTATCTAGAGGGACCAGAAAATATGAATATTTAAAATAAATAAATAAATGTACCGGGGGTTTTTAAAGCAACATTTGCAGATTGAGGTATTTCATCATGTTTTTATATGAAAACATATTTTCAAGCAATTATTTTCAAGTGTAGGAACATTTCATATGAAAACATATTTTCAATCAATTATTTTCAAGTGTAGGAACATTTCATGTTTCCAAGAATTCCAAGCTTAAGAGAGCATTACATTATACTCATTACTTTTCTTTGTCATAGATACACTCATCCTCACACTTACATACTCAAACACTCTAACAGATACACAGACACAGACCTACATACCCACACCTCTCAAGGGTCAGACACTAATGCCACTCAGCTCATCTTAAGAAAAGCCAATTTGTCAGACTGTGAGGGCCAAACAGGAAGGAACCACAGGAACAAGGAAGAGGCTTGAAAATCACCAGGAAGACAGAGGAGAGTGCAGAGGTCGATTGATCCCTTCCGCTCTGAAATAAACAAACAAGCTCAAAGACAAACAGTGCCCTCTTCCCTTATGTTCTTCTTGGAATTAAAAAATGCTGTTACCCGGAAGCCATTAAAGACAGACTGAAAACAATAGTTTCATCAATGTGATGGAAAGAAGGTTTCGGGCTTGAAGAAGAAGGAAATGTCCAAAGTCTAAGGATGAGTATGAGAGGAGAAGTAAACAAAAACATCAGGATGGAGGGGCCAATAATGTGTTTTACTCACCTTTTGTGATGAACAAATGGACGAATGACTGCGGTCCACAGGATATGCTTCAAGATCAATATCAAGGTATTGATCAAGCTCAACCACAAAAGCCTTAATGGAAATATACTGTTATATTTTGTCATTGGGAACAAGGCCAAGCCATCCAAATGCTGTGTGTCCTCTGTAAGGGACCAGCTGATGGAACGCTCCTCCTTAGAGGAAGCCACAACTTCAGGAACATGTGTTTTCAGAACAGACACTGGGATGCAATTCCTGCAAAGGTTCGAAGGTGCCACACTTCATAATAGTGGTCCATCTGAATAAAAGAAGCAATAAGCCGTATGAGGAAAACTTTCCTTTTCAAGTTTAATGTTGATTAATATTCATGAGTTCCAATTGAATCTACTTGTTTTATTGAAGAGTTCCTCAGAAGTTATGGATCTGAATGGTTGTGTGTGGTAGCATGCGTGTGTGTGACTGAAAGCTTGGGTTACTGTAAAAGGCAAATGTGTATAGGCCTATAGTAATGGAGATGAGCTTTCTTGACCTTTCATGCACGTACAGTAATGGATAGCTATCTTGCATTAAAAAATCCATTCCTTTTAAGGGGTAGGCTACTGGATATGCTGCTTTAAAAAGCTAAATGATACCGTCTTCCATAGACTGTATACAGTGTACAACATAATGGGCATCAATCTGTAACCTGTCACACACAACAACACTATTTTTGTTCACACTTGGTTAGGACACACGTCAGTAGTCATTTCTGCTATGCCCACACATTTTACTATGCACGTACATCCTGACAATAAAGTCACGATGGATAACATTTCACTTCATCTTGCTCATCATTCTCTTTGAATTGTAACTCCTCAAAAAGTTATAACATTGTTCACCACACCGCAAACCCACACTACACACAAACCCACGCACATCCATCCACACATTTCCTCACTGGTCTGTCATACTTTCATAAGTCTTGTCCAAACGGTCTGACTGTGTTGTTTACATGTGTTGTGTCTCCAGCTGTCACTGTTTGGTCGGCTCGTTGGCCTCTGCGTCCGCTGGGATCATTACGAAGGCTGTATTCTACACCTCAGTCTGCTCTGGGAAGAGGAACACTGGGCTGTTGTCGCTTGCTCTAGGATGGACGAAACCAACATGTAAAATGTAATAAAAAGCGACTTCCAAGAGAGAGTTTTACAAAAGTGCATAGGTCACTGATCATAACAATGAGATAGCCTCAAACATTGCGGGTAGCCAAACATGAAGCATACATTGTGAAAACCCAAATAAGTCTCAAAGGGAAGAACATGATGATGCTGGCCTTCATACAACAATATTTTAAGCGAAAGCAAAAATAAAATAGCATCTGCAAGTAGAAGATGGTGGAATCATTTTGATCGCTTTTGGGCGTAACATAAATGCAATACCACTGTTGGCTAAAGGACAGAATAATGATTGGTTACGTCAACAAGCGGCCTACTGCTTAGCTGACTCATATTTAAATGAGCGATCCCGGCTTCTTGTTTGCTTAATGGTGTTGCATAAAGACGATGCGACTGCCACTCAGGCATCAAAGCTCGTTCTGTCACATTAGCATACACCTGGCTCTCCCTCCGGTCGCACATTTGTTTTTATCATGGGTGTACCATTGACCAATTTTGTACGTGTACAGAACATATTGATGTTGAGGTTTTGAAAGGTGTCTGGACAAATGTTTTTTATTTTATTTTATTGATTTGAATTGCTTTTTATCCCCCTTCTCTTGGTGTTGTGAGTGTGTGGTGTTATAGATTGTGTGTGGGGGGGTGATGGATGGGAAATGATTGCTGGACCAGGGATAGGAGTGGTGGTGACAGTGTTGAGGAAGGTGGGAGATGAGGTGAGGAGGAGATGTGGGGAGTGGTTGTGGTATATTGTTGACCTCCTGGGCTCTAACTGATGGAAACCTGCAGTCAAAAGACAATAAGTGTTCCTGACCCTTCTTCCTCTCTTCCCACTCTCTGATCGTCCCTCTCGCTCGCTCCCTCCCTCCCTCCCCCTCTCTCTCTCTCTCTCTCTCTCTCTCTCTCTCTCACTCTTCTGTCCTTGTATACAGTGAAACTGAAAAAAGAAGTGGTGTCCATTAGTGCCTCCTCAGAGACTCTGCTCTCCTGTTTGGATGGCAGCAGAACCCCTTAGTTGTGTTGATAGAGGCATCATTCTTCTTCACTGCTCTTCACAGACAACGGTGTTGCTACATGACTGACAGGCTTCTTTTTCTTCTCTGCTTTTGTCAGACAGCATATTTGACTGACTGTGCAGACTAGGATTGGCGTGGATATTTCCCAAATAATGAAATGAAATACAATCACTTATTTTCTAGTTGAAAAAGGCCAACTGTTGTCTTTAACTCTCAGTGAGTACTACCACCAGCGTAGCCTGAGTCTTTGCAACGATACAATCTACCATTAGGTCCAGGGGTAAGCTGGGATATGTCAGGAGAATGACATCCAGCTCTGTATGTCACAAACTGGTGTCTGTGTATGACAGCAGGGCTGTTGTCACATCTTCCGGGGATTGGCTCTCTCCACTGATGGATGGATGATGCTCGGAATGGGGAGAGAAAAGAAAGGGAAGAGGGGGGAAAAAAACAACGCCCTGGAACCGGGTCACCATGGCAACGATGTTGCGCCTCTGTCTTCGCTCTGTTCGTTTTGTGCTTAAGAGGCGCGGAATCGGTTGCAATAGGGTTGGCGTGATGGGGACAGCATCGGAATACTGATTGGCCGGGCCGAACCAATTGAACCTGACGATTCTGATGTGGTGAAGACATGCTGTTCACTGGCTTACGATGCCATGGTTATTCATGTAGTCATTCATGTGCTGTGGGTTTACTTTTGAAATCCCGGATTTCAAATGAGTAATTGTCAGTCTTTTGATGGTGACAACAGACCCAGGAATTTGCATTAAAAGGAAAGAGGGTGTTTTGTGGCAGCTTTGAACATTGGTTTGCATCAGATGGAGAATCCTATGTTTGACATGTGTAGAGTATTCCATTTACCTTCACACACCCAAAAGGTCCACGCACAGATTAGTAAAGACTTGGAATGTAGTGTCGGCTCACCTCATTTTCCAGGTGTACATCAGACACAGGGTTAAAACAACGTGTCAAATGATGTGTGAATTTGAATACCCACTGGTGTTCTTGATTTAAATCAACGTTGCTTGACAAGCACAGCAGTAGAATTAATTATCATCCATAGTGCATCTGAGCAGCTATTTGGACAGAAAGCAATGTGTGCCACTGGGGTTTCAAAACCACTTCCTGTCTCTCTCTCTCTCTCTCTCTCTCTCTCTCTCTCTCTCTCTCTCTCTCTCTCTCTCTCCAGCCTCTCAAGTGTTTTTAGACTTGTTGTGATAATCCATCAGTGACGCATAGTCTTATCTTCTTACCATCATCACAACCATTAAAAGTCCCAAACAACAGTCACAGCATGGTTACCTTGTGATGCTATGCCACGGAGCATGCGTCCTAAGAATGCCCAGTGATTTTCCAGTATTTAAAACCTACACTATTTCCTAGTTGACTGAATGTACAGTAGGATACAGAAAGGTTGTACCTCTCAGATGCCCTCAATAGTGGCGTTGAGGTCAAGCATGTAACAGTCCCATATTACCCCCAAGACAAGTCAAGATGGCTGCCTTTCACAGGTTACCGACGAGTGGTTCCCCCTCGACCTAGCTGGGGGCTAGGGAGGATGAGCCGCTTTCTCCATGGAAACTGCGTTCCGCATCGCCATAGCAACTCTTGTAGGAGGGTAAAAATAAAACGACAAATGAAGAGAAACAAGGAAAGGGGGAGTTTTCAGGTATGAGAGGCCAAATCTGTAGACGCCATTCCCGTCACTTCCACCTCCGGGTCAGACAGATGTCCGTCTGCTCAAACTTTCCAGTCGACTTTCACAAGTCACAGTTCGGTCATTCGGTCAGTCAGTCAGTCAGTCAGTCAGTCAGTCAGACATCAACTTATTACATAATGTGACGATTGTAATTGTTGAATCAGTCAAATGTAATTTAAATAATTTCTCCTTGGACAAAGATTTGAATAACTTCAGGGTGGTGGTTAACATGAGTGTTCAAACAATTGAGACTTTTGTAAGCCGCAAATCCCAGCTCCATTCAAATGTGAATGGCCCTGTTATGTAATACAACATTCTCATGCAATAGGAAATTCATATCACAATCACACATTACAGAGTCATTGCTACTTACAAGGAGTCAATTATCATCACAATAAGGGCTAAAGGAGTGAATTCAGTTAAACGCAATATTATTAAGAATGAAAGACGTTGACATCCAGCCAGCAACCAAAGTAGGTTATTACCGATAGCTAAACTGCTTCAGCTATCACAAAGATTGCGCGCAAGCACATTTTTGTGAGTGACACAAAAGGGCAAACAGTAGTCTTGATTTTTCCGTCGCACTGCTGCCTCTGAATGCATCCACATCTGATTCCACCGTTGACTTACTGAAAGGCTCCAGACTGTCTGCACCCGTCTGGAGTCTGATTTAATATTCATACCGGCTTGATGTCTGTGACTCACTGATGTCATCTGGTCCCCTCTGTCAGGCACTACTCACAGAACACTGCACACTCCATTTCAGCACGTCAAACACGGCTCTGTAAAGGCATCAGATATAATGATGTTCACACCCTCAGCTACAAGGTGTGTGTGTGTGTGTGTGTTATGTGTGGGTGCGGGTGTCTGTGCACCTGACTGTATGTGCCAGAGATGAAGAGACAGAAGAGAATCGGAGCAGCTGAACAGTAATTAGTCTAGCTGATTGTCCCAAATCTCCATGGAGATGCTGGTGTTCCCCATCAACACCATAACTATGTAATCATCCAAGCGCTAGGGAACCGGAGGAACCGGAGGAATTGGAAGGACCTTCTTTTGGTGGCTTTAGAGAGACCCTTACCATGTGGTATACTGTTTGGTGGTGCACTGAGCAAAACAATAATCCACACCATCTCTGCTGCACTTGCTATATGCACTATGTGTAGTGTATTGTATTTGAATAAAAGTGTTGATGAATACCAAATTAATACAAAATGTAATATGAAGGCTATCTTCAATGAAACATTCAACAGTGATATAAAATAGATAGAAGGGTACCCTGGCAATTATTCCACAAGTTGAAACATGAGGTTGATTTTATTTGTATTCTGGCAGATGAACACATACCGACATGGTTCAAGATATCAACTGTGTGTAGACACATGGCATCTGACAGCTTTAACTGAGTTTGATTTCACAACCACCACTGTTTCATATTCAATCTATGATGACAAGATGGGATTCATCTACTGTTTTCTCCCCACTATAAAAAGATCAACAGTAAAGTAGGAAAGAATATATAATATAGACAGATGGAACAAGAATCTAAACATTTTATTTTCTTCATTCATTTTAATTTATTGATGTTAGCTGAGCAGTTTGTATAGAATTACAGGTTTAGGAATGCTTCAGTACACTGTGCTACATACAAATGTGCTTTTACGTTTACATAAAATATGTTGACATTTGTGTCAGCGTAAAAGTGGGGATTGATAATTATAATTTAAAAAAAACGGAACCATCTTATTTAAACATAAGGCAACTATGGTAGACCATGAGGAATATAGTAAGTCACCTGTGAAAGAAACCATCATCTTTTATTTCATGTATTCTCTCCCCTAAGCAACTTGTTGCTGGGGTTACACAAAGATCTCACGCCACTGAGAGTTCTGGCACAAACCTACGTCTACATTACTGCACACAAGCTCTATGACTCAACATTAGGCACGACTGGAACTTCCGTCACGTTCTAGAATGTGTCTTTACGATGCATTACAACTAACAATGGTGATGACAAACCTACTGTACAATCTCATAGAGCCTACGTTTGGTCCCTTGTCAACGAGCAATGATGAATGGATGGTTTATAGCTAATGCAATGATGACACAGTAAGATCTGTAGTCTTTTTTTACCAATTTTTTTGTACAAGACTTAGTGGAAATGTTTTGACCAGGGAGAGTCGTAGCCCTGCTAGTCACATGTTCCCTTTTGACTCCTGTCTGCATGCTTTCTCTCTAGGCTCCCTTAGGAAGTGCCGGCACAACACGAGCCAGAGACCAAAATGCTTTGTACTGTTATGTTTTAGTTCAAACAAAGCTATACTTGACCTGACTTCATGGAGTCAACTTGGGACAATGAAGTTTTCGGAGCTTGAAGATACACTTTTCTGGTGTATCTTCGTTCTTATTAACCACTTATGGATGAAATGAGGACATCTTAATGAACAATTATCTGGTTTTGCAGACTCCAAAGAACTGTGCACAATGTAAAACCTCATACATCCCAAATGTTAGATAGTAATATCTTGAAAAATGCTGTTGGAACTATTGGTTCATAATTGCAACTCATGATAAAGTAACCAAAATATCAATGACAAATCAGTCAGTTAAGATATTGAGTTACTCTGAAGGTCAATAAGTCCATATCTATTCTGTTCTGGTTCAGAGTACATCATAGAGCGAGAGATCATGCCATACATGCAGAAATGCTTCGATAGACATATGAGCTTATAGAACTACACCTAGTATCAGATACGTGTGTGGGTATGTATGTGTAACAGTGAGTAACAGAACTTCATTTTGGTGAGAGAGGCCGTCTTCAGCATTGCTCAGTCCCACCTCTGCGCACACCCATTCGACCTGCACACAGGTCAACCTTTCAGCCAATCAGCTTCAGGTCAGTGTGGTCACTTCAGGTTGGGCATAGTTTCCAGTCGCGCCGAGGAAATCTTTGCAGCTCTCTGTATAAAAAAAAGACAATTTGGAAATTCGACAAACATCCAGATCTACAACATTTAGCATACTGGGTACATTTAATAAACTGATCCACACCCTGCCAAGACTGTACATTTTAAAACTCCCAAGCCATCCTCAATATCATAGCATGTCAGCTCAGAAAGCTGGGCGGAAGCTGTGCGCTATGACCACGCTACTAATGGGAGCCTATTAGTGGCAATCAAGTTGAAGAGTCATTTGGGAGTAGAGGCTTCCCCTTACAAAACCCTGCCTCTGTGTCTAATGCTGCTGTTAGTTTCTGTTGGCTCTAAGAGGCAGTCGACTGGCTTACCACAGCGTTATGCTCCCAATGTGGATGACAGACGCAGTGTTTACTTCTGTGTTTCGACTCATTTGTGTGGTGCAGCATGCCGCCTGCCCTGATATGAATCAAAAGTGGTTTTCAGATATCTGTCTGCCACTTCTCTGCCCTGTTGCCCTTGTGATACATTACTCAACATCACATCCTGTGTAAGCCAGGGATAAAGTGGGTCACCTCCACTATGAGTATGACCTCAGAGCCACAACCAGTAGGCTTTAATCCAGTTCCAGGTTTCAATCAAAGATGTCTGTAATGACCACTTTCCTATTGTCCACATGACTATTTTTGTTGCAGTGAATTATGATCGAATTAATTGATTAGATATTGTCCTGCAGCCGTGCGTATCTTTTGCCCCTCCCTGAGACTAATGTGCACTAATATGTGAGAGTTTGTGCGATATTCTTCTTTAATAAGCTGGGATATCATTATCCACACACTCACCAGACACAGGGTTCAGTATCGAATTACCTCCTCCTCTCTTTCTGTCTCTCTTTCTGTCCGAGTTAAGGGAAGGTAGAGCAACGATTGTTTATATGGGCTTCTGCCTTTTCTCAGATTCTCTTTGTTGTTGTCTACAGACCCTAAATGAGGAGGGCTGGCAATTCCATCGGCACACCCAACCATTTGTCCGTGTCATAGACAAAACAAACTATCAGTTCGTTACTTTTGCCACATTTGAGGGCATTTCTGTCGCTTGTTGATTTGTGAAACAGATTTAATGTACTATATGTACTTAGAGCCACCCGGAATGGCTTGGGGGTCCATTTGTTTATCCAAGATAGATTCTCGTGGCAGAATCATTCCATAGTGCAATCACAGTCCATTTTCCCAGGGTTGGAGTCACTGGTACGATTAGATCTGTCAAGACTTCTATTGATCTATGTAGGATGGATCTGTCTTTGGGCAGGCAAGGGGTATTACACTGCTTTCCCCTCTAGCCATTATCACCCATCACAACATGTCCCATTCCCTTATCAACCTTCTGAGTCTGATCGAGGAACTGGGATTTTGACTCAACTTGATTTTACTCCAACAATGGCATGTTCCATAGGTTCCACCATTAAGAAAACTGTTTCCGTCAAAGTCTGGAAAGGTTTTAGTTGACACGATGAAAGCAAGTTTCCTTTCATGGTGTTAAAGGACAAAAAACACAACAAACCTGATTGATGAACATTACTCTCATTAGGGTTGAGCTAAGAGACTGACTAATCTGTAGTCTTTCCTTGATATTAGTGTTCTAATGAGTTTTGGCAGGAGTGTTGTCTTCAGATAAATCATGGGTAAAAGGCTCAGGCCATCTGCTGATAAGAATCCGTCAGGCTGTCAAAGGATGGAATGTTTGCTCGAGATGTGAGAAATGAATCCATTACACCCAAATATAGAGCTTCTTCTTCCTGTGGGCCCTTGGGGAATTTGGGCGCTAAGATCTGAGATTCAGCGGGCCATTCAAGCAGAGAGTGATAGCAGACTGATAGCAGCTGATAATGAGCTGAATTAGGAGGTGTGCATACAAGAGACTCTACCTTGGCCACATGCTGCCCTGTTTCCTGTAGTAAAAAAAATACTTAACATGATCCGCATGGCATCTGTGATAGCATTGTTAAAACTTAGTTGCCAATGTATGTATCTATGATCTAAATATTAGCTACTAGTACAGAATACTTGAACACTGTCTGTTGCTATTGCGTACCTGTCACCATTCCTGTTCTCACACCATGACAGTCTTAGTCACACCTTTATCCAAGGCTGTATTCCAGGGAGCAGACAGATAGATGATGCAATTAGTACCGTAACGCTCTTCAATTGATTTTCCTTTTAACCGGCTGGAGAGTCATGACTAAATAATCCACCTCCGCGGTCAAGTTGAGGGTCGAACTGGGGTTGATAAAAAGGTTTCATGTCGGTTCATGACGGGTTCCTCTCTAACCTATCATCTAGCAGGTTTGTGCGTGTGCGGTCTGTGGAAGGATATGGTGTCCACAGTTTGGATTAGGTGCGGAGGACCAACCTGTGCGGATTTTGGGCTCTCCGGGGCAGGAGAAGTCCCCAGACGTGAGGAGGAAGCAGGTGGCTTCTTTCTTTGCCTTGTTGTCACGCGCGCGGGAATGCCGAAGGGTCCACTTGTCGCTAGGAGACAGGGGCTGGGTCAGGCTGCAGCGCTCCTCCTCCGACAGGGCCACGTTGGCGTCGCCGTTCTGCTTGGAGTCTGACAGGAGAGCGCGACACAAGCCAGTAAATGCCAAAGCTTTTACTCAACATCCCTTTAGGGGAAAGGTAGTTGCATCCCAACAAAGACACACAGTTTTACTGTGCTGAGATTCAATTTGACCCGAGATCCCTGAAAATAATTGGATCAGTCTGTGTTTCCGTGCCTAATTATGCCTTGTCTGTCAAAGAAACATTAAGGAGACTTTGGGACACATAATAACAGCAGGTTGAGTTTAACATTTTGAAGAGAGAAAAACAACATGAAAAGAATACATAGTTCCATTCTATATTCACTTCACTTTACGCTGTTTCAGAGACAAACAACTGTAATGGACACCATGCCAGTCTGATATGGAGTATGAATGGTACGGGTGGGGGGAAAAATCGATTCACATTTGAATCGCGATTCAAATCGATTCACAATTTCTTTTTTTATTCTTGTAGGTTTAAATTTGTTGTACCACAAAAACACTTAACTGCCTATCACAGACAAATAGAAACAGTAACACTAAACAGCAAACTGGAATCAAATGTAAGCATATATAGAATATTTTTTCAAACAAAAAATCGTGAATCGATTTTGAATCGAATCGTGACCCCAGGAAATGATTCGAATCGAATCGTGACCCCAGGAATCGATTAGAATCGAATCGTGAGGTACCAAAAGATTCCCACCCCTAATGAATGGGTATGGTTCTGACCTGAGCGGTTTCTGCCACTGCTCTCCTCAGCTGCCAGAGGACAAGTGTCACTTTGGGTGCTGTCCCTGGGAGAGTTGGTGCCGGATATCCCAAAGGAGACAGAGTCTGTTGGAACGTCCGGGTTGGGGTTGTGCTTCTTCTTCTTCTTGGGGAGCTTCTGCTTGGCCATGGCCAACGAGTAGTACATCCCAAAGTTGTTGACGATGACGGGCACAGGCATGGCGATGGTCAGCACCCCCGCCAGGGCGCACAACGCCCCCACCATCATGCCCAGCCACGTCTGGGGGTACATGTCCCCGTAGCCCAGTGTCGTCATGGTGACTACCGCCCACCAGAAGCTGATGGGAATGTTCTTGAAGTGGGTGTGTTTGGAACCGCGCGGGTCGGCGGGGTCGGCCCCGATGCGCTCGGCGTAGTAGATCATGGTGGCGAAGATGAGCACGCCCAGGGCGAGGAAGATGATGAGGAGGCAGAACTCGTTGATGCTGGCTCTCAGGGTGTGGCCGAGCACGCGGAGCCCCACGAAGTGACGCGTCAGCTTGAAGATCCGCAGGATCCGGACAAAGCGCACCACCCGGAGGAAGCCCAGGACGTCGGAAGCGGCTTTGGACGACAGGCCGCTCAGGCCCAACTCCAGGTAGAAGGGCAGGATGGCCACAAAGTCGATGACGTTGAGCATGTTCTTGACGAAGAGCACCTTGTTTGGGCAACAGATGATGCGTACGAAGAACTCAAAGGTGAACCAAACCACGCACACGCCCTCTACCAGGTTGAGGACGGGCTTAGTCACGACATCCCAGGTGACCACTGTGGTGGTGACGTTGTCCTCTGTCACCACCACAGCTGTGTGGTTGATCAGGTCGTTAAAGGCTTCGTGGGTCTCCAGACAGAAGGTGGTGATGGAGACCAGGATGAAGAAGAGTGAGGCAAAGGCGACACCCTGAAGGAGAAAAGAAACACCAGAGTCACGACCAGTAAAGCAGAAACACTGAAACTACTTCCTCTGTCCACCCTGTGGCGTGCTTAGGTCAACAATACACTGAGGCTCCAAGTGTAGGGAAAACATGTTTAGGACTGGTTGATCTGGTTGAACTTTCAGCAACTGTGTGGCTGTTGTTTTTACTTCACAATACAGTTTTACTGTTGAAAAACTGTCTAGACAAAAGCTTGCTGACAACAAACCCCCCATAACCAAACAGAACTAGGCACGCACTGATTTTGTTAGCATCCACAATCATGGCCTCTGAGATCCCGAGACACCAGGGGACTTGTTCATATTGCAGCTCCAACAACGCTCATGGACTCAAACACAGAAAAAGGCGAGAGAAAAATAAATTCCTTTTCTTAAATGCCAATCCACTTGTATAGTGGTAAATGTTCATCCTAATAAGCAATGCCAATGGTTAATGTAGGTGGATGGATTTCACTAGTACACCAAGGGAACATATCACACTCTATAAACAACCACTCTGCAAGCCAAAAAACTGTTTTGGCTCTGGAAAATGTTAGTGTTTGGCTAACTAGCCAACCTGCGCTAAATGAGCTTGTGCTATTAGGAGGCTTCAGCCACCAGCCATAAGGCGCATGAGTCTGGAGATGGGGGAGGGGGAGTGTGGGGCTGTGAGGGAGCCATGACAACCACAGCATGCCCGTGTAGCTCACCAGGAAATATAGCTTGAAGCAAAAGGAGAGAAGCCCCACAGGCTTACCAAAGATCTGGGAGACACACAGCATGTTTACATTCATTTGCCATTTTGTTGGAAGTTAGCAAGGATGTGGCTCCTCCCACAATATTTCATCTGATAATACACTAATATTCCTTCTTGTTCTGAAGTCCTTACATCAAAAGAATGTGCATGTTTACAATAGCAGTATACATTGATTTGAGGCAGGTGTACAACTCTAAACATTTTGCAAACATTGTCCCTTTCTTTGACTGATTTCCCGCCCTGCAATATAGCCATGTCTGTCTGTGTTAGCATTGTAGGGGATGATCTATCATTAGTGTTTGCTATGTTCCGGACGTACAGTATTACATTACATATCTACCCCTGCTCATCTCCCAGCTGGTTAAATATGTGCCCAAGCATGCACTTAGCAGCGGTTCAGCCCCTTTTCAGGGCTAAAACAAATGCAACAGCAGGATCCAGAAGTGTTCAACCGAATGCATCGTGTAATGCATCTTCTCATTTTGGAACCAACAAAATCCCCCTTCCCCCTTTTGTTAGGGTTGTTTGTATACTGTACACCACATTAATAACGCTCATGGTACTTGCTGGTGCTGGTGTAAGACAGTAATCCTTCTACAATAAATTGCATTTGTATGTGTGTGTGTGTGTGTGTGTGTGTGTGTTGGGGTGTGGAGGGGGCTTCCATCTGTCCTAGGGATTTATTCTGTTAAATGTTATTTTTATCTAAAGAGAAATAAATGTGTTAAATATGTACTGTGTGCTAAAGTACACTGTATAGTTTTGGGTTTGAGTTACTTGGTATAGCATATGAAACCACTGTATATGGATGTTTCAAGGATAACTGGAACCCATGCATTATAAGCAAGTATATTGTTAGTTCAACATGAGTTTAGTGAAGGACAGCAACCTTGTCAAATGTATTGTACATTAATTGCAGCAAGAGGAGAGATATAATCATGAGTTGAACAAGAAAAACTGGAAAAGAAACACACACACATCTTATGTATGCAGTTGTACCCACTCATCTATACTCTCCCAGACCTCTCCACACAAACAACAAATCCATCCACACGGACCTTTACTCCTTCCCTGGAGAACAGAAGTATCCAGGGCTTTTATAATGTGAGTAGCTGCATGTGCCTGGCAAGGACAATCTGCCAGACAGCTCACACAAATGTTACATAGCAGTCTGACACGTGTTGCATACCCTGTCAAAATAACCTGCCGTGCTCCTACTGCCTTTGATACCTCCACAGTCACCCGCGGCTTGTTAACCTGTTGCATATTATTAAACTATATACATGACAATAAATATCTTGAATCTTGAATCATATGTTCCTCACGAAGACCGATTGTAACCTAAACATGGAGCAGGAACTACATCCTTTGGGTGCTGGAATAATCTCTATGCTAAAGGTCAATAAGCCATGAAGCAAACAATGTTTCTGAAGGCCTGCGTCTTGTTGGGATGGTCTGTGTTTAAGGTAGACCCCTGAGATCACCATTGGACTATTGCAGAGCAGTTTCATCATCATCTCATCACCGTAATTGCACTAGTCACTGTTGTGTGAAATTGTTTATGGTGTAAAAGCATGGATCTGACAATGTATGAATTTAACATGTGGTTATGGTAATGACGACTGGCACTGTTATGGATGAACGCATTCAGTGGTAAGGATGAATAACACGGAGGATCAAAAGTGCCTTTCAATAACTCCTGTGACTTAAATTAGAATTTCAAAATCTTCAAATCTAGATTCACTACATTTGTCGATGCGAAACATCATTCATCCATCATAATCCGTTCTAAATGGAATATAACTTGTTGTTGTGCAACAGCGCTTATTTGAATATTTAAAGAATTGCCTTTTATTTCCAAATATAGTTCATTCTTGTTACACACTGTAATAACATACGGTAGCTTAGCAACTACTGAATACATCTCTATAACACAGCTGACAAGTGGCCCCTAATAAAAAGGTGATCCCTCAAGCTCAGCTTCTCTGTCGAAGAAGCCAACGAGCCCCATGGTTTATTAAAATGCCAACGGTTTATCCCAGAGCTAAACAGATCCGGACATCTGCACAGAATCTGTTCCAAGAGGACTCTCTGAGGGGAGCGAGTGGAGGCCTGGAGAAGAGAACAGATCCTTCTGCTCATAAAAGGAACAGCCCTTCACTCCACCTGTGCATGCGTGTGCGTGTGATTTCTCCCATCGTCTTAGCGTGTGGAACCGTGGAGAGTCACCGTGTCTGGACTCACGGGCGATTGTTTGCGTTTGCCAGCCAACCTGACAACATTTGAATGTGTGTCTGTATGTTTATAGCTTGACACCAAGGGCTACCATGATAATGCGTTTAATATTAGTATCAGCCAGTTTAAACACTGTCACAATGTTTGAACGATTGCTAGCCTTATTCCAGTGTGGATTGCCATATTGCTCTGCCGAACACAACAGTTACAAACAGTAATACCACATAAAGCCAGCGGTTCAGTCTGATATATTCCAAAATAATTGACCAAACATACACCGGGCCTTGTTTTGTGCTTTTTAGTTCAGTATACCAGATATATGCTCATATGCTCTGCTCTTAACCATATTTGTCAACAAATATTGCCAGGATTTTTAAAAAGCAGTTACAATATTTACATAATCCATCTGTGTGGACTACCCCTAGGACAGTCTGTGGCACTGTGCCCCCTAGTCAGAAGCCTGAAGGGGCGCCAGATGCCAAGGTCCCAGCTGCCACTGCTAAGTTAGCATGTTATTTCAGCTCCCTAAACAACACCTTTACACAGACAACGCAAGGATTATATTACACGTCCAGATACAGAACAACATTGCATTGTCGTATCTGAATAGACCTTGATCAATTAGCTACATTTCAGGGCTGATGAAACGTTTTCAAGGGACGTTCAGTCACAGGAGTGTGCCTCTGTCAGGGTTAAGATGCTTCTTTGGAAACCTTGTTCTTTGGAAACCTTGTTCTTTGGAAACCTTGTTAGTGGGTTGGCTCATCGTTTTGTTCCATCAACATTCACCAGAGGACTAAGTCCCCCTTTCAGAATTAGATGTTTGACACTTTGAAACAGATAATCTTCCAGAAAGGGTCCAAATATGATGGAAAATATGGTTGGTCAATAACATCCAAAAGTCAAAAAAAATGTTTTTAAATCTGAGGCAGAAAAAGACATGATTGACATGCCTGCCATGTCTCTGAAAGCCTTTCATGCCTGTGAGGTGTTTCCATATAGGGTAATTTCAGCCTTGTCTGTCAAGGGCGTAATTGTATTGACTTCCATCATCCCCATTCTGATGAGCGACAACATGGATTCAAAGCTAGGGGGGCAATTTTCTCTCTGCAAACAGCTCAGACTACAGCAGAATAAAACAACAAACTATAAATCATCTCACAGCTTAAGCAAGAAGTCAGGGATCTAGAAGAGTGCTGTAACCTACTGTAAAGGGGACATAGTATGTCTTTTGATGAAGGGATGAAAATCACTGTAACTTGTCTTTACAATAGAGATGGAATAGTGTGTGTGTGTGTGTGTGTGGCAGAGGAGGTACATGTAGCACAGGGGGGAATCCAGGAAGACCCCAGCAATTATTTAAAGCACATAAGAATATTGATCTACCACATCAAGGGATGAGGTGACACCAGGCCAGAAACAGTCTAATAATAACCATGGAAACCATCAAATCGCATTACAAGATCAACTAACAAATCATAGAGAAACAACTTGACACTGAATCTTTAACCAACTATTCAGCTATTAGGAATATGTTTAAACTACCTTGTTGTCTCTGGTTGTCACTGTCAGCATTCTAAAATGCCAGCCCTCAAATTGTCTTTCTTTTATCAGCAGTATATGAATTCCATGTCACCTCAGAGCAAACCCCTCCCTGTGTCTCGGCAGGGGACAGTCACCCGGCAGGCTGAATGTTTTCACAGCCAATTACCTGAAGGCTGGTTAATTACAGCTAGTTTTTTAATGAGACAATGACGTATCTGTGATTTACGAAGGTGCACAGTTGTAATGCTTCACTCAATATAATAATTGCACACTGCTCGCACACTGCTTAGTGACTATTTATTTTGTATACCTGTCTGACATACTAAAGTTCAATGGTATGATACCTTCATGACACAGCTTCTACCTCATGACTCAAGTCTTTTGAATCTTTGGTCAGCTGTCCCTCGTGTTGCTCTAAGCAAATGCTAAATCTAGAACAGTTATAGAACCTTCACGATGGAGCCTGAAGTCTAATCAGGGTCCAGATACTGTATAAGGTTTCGATCCCTAATGCTTAAATCAGAATAATGGTCTCTGAATTAATCTAATCATGAATCCGTTCACCATCTAGATCCTCCTCCCAGGCTTTCAGCTGGATGTCAGAGTCAGATAGTAAAGATTCTATGGATGCATCTTGCACACCAGCCGGGCCCGGCTGTTAAGGACGGAGATGGAATTTATGGCTGCTGTGATGGCGGACAAACCTCCCCATGGCCTTTTAAAATCATATTACCTGGGATGGGCTGAGAAGCCCTCTGAAAATAAAAAAGCCATGATGAAGCTAACGTGAATCCCTTTAAAATGTTAGGTTTATTGTTTTAGTATGAACACAGGGAGCATACATACATAGAATGTGATTGGATGTGAGGATAATGAACATCCGGCTTGGGGAAAAAGCTGTATAGTTTGTTTTATAAAGCTACGGAATAATTTGTTACAAAGCTACTAAGGTCAGTGTGAGGCCTCTCTCTAATTATTGTCACTTAGTCAAGGAAGGTCTCTCGCCCACTCCCCTCTCTGTCACACTGCCTCCAAAAGCATCCATTTAAATGAATCTGACAAAATGATCAGCTGGCAAAGAAAAAAAAATGAAAAAAACTGATTACAAAACTGATTAACTGACAGGCACTGGGTTTGTCACCTTCAGGTGGCATTGCAACTATGGCAACTATGATTTTGAATGCTGTCATGTTTGTTTCTGTTCAGTGTGCACAAGGGATAGCACTCACAAAACGGTGACATTTTGAATCACAAGAGCTAAAATCATGGGAGTCAAGTGGCTGAGCGGTTAAGGAATCGGTCTAGAAATCAGAAGGTTGCCGGTTTGATTCCCAGCTGTGAATTTACGTTGTGTCCTTGGGCAAGGCACTTCGCCCTACTTGCCTTGGGGAAATGTCCCTGTACTTACTGTAAATCGCTCTGGATAAGATTGCAGATATGTCTGCTAAATGATTAAATGTAAATGATCAATGCTTTCAATGTAGATGTAGCTCTCAAAGACAATTAAAGGCTTTCAGTGACAGTTCATGTGGTATAGATAAATCCTTCTTAAAGTAAAAAACAATGAGAGTTGCACAGTTAGGTTTAAACATATTCTTAACTCAATCATGTTCATATTCAGACTTAATCTCAAGTCTGACAGGTAAATTCACATTAACAAAATGCTACATCCAGCCTTACATTGATGAGACAGCTGCTCAAACGTGATATCAGCATTCACCTCAGTCAGCTCGGACCTGATCTATGTTGCCCCAAGATGAGCTGTGATTTTAAAGGTCTTAAGCGGCTGTCTACTCACCCCCTGAGATAGTCAACAGTAGTATCCCCAGACAACACAAACCACATGGGAATTATATTATACCCTGCTGACTGCAATAGAGATGAAAAGACATATGTGCCACGGGTAACACTTTATAACTACTTAC
Organism: Mallotus villosus; assembly: GCA_903064625.1. Lineage (NCBI taxonomy): Eukaryota > Metazoa > Chordata > Actinopteri > Osmeriformes > Salangidae > Mallotus > Mallotus villosus. The sequence goes on along the minus strand of CAEFZP010000136.1, from coordinate 107,546 downwards.
TAATATAATTCGTTAGCAGACGTGTCCACCCAATTGAAGACAGTTTGATAACTACTTGTAAACAATAATAACCAGAACCACAGTCTAAGGTAGACATACAATCAAACCCCTATCTATAGTGATGCACTGGTGTATGGACTGTGAATCTAGTAGGCCCAGATGTCAGGTTTCTATTTGTGTTTACACCTTTCCCATGGAAAACCACTTGAATATACAGTATTTCATGTTGTTGATAAACGTTCTGAGTGTCAGATATCTCACCCACACTCCATTTACATTTTAAGACTTTGTAGCCTATACAAACGATTTAATAATGTGGACACAACCACATAACAGCTGGCTCCATTACTGGCTGCATGTGCTTCAAATTAGATGTAATATTGGAAATCGAGATCATATGCGGACTTTATTCAATACAGATTTTAATTAAAATGTATCTTGGATTACATACTGTTCGTGATTTCTCAATCTAGATTTCAAATGAAATCATCGAATGCATGGTAACAGTGGAGTCTTTATGAATCGAGTAGACACCTGTTGGAGAGGGAATGGCGCGAATGTCAAGGCTAACATAAAAACTGATTAAGTTATTATAATTATAAGTTATTGCATTAAGAGGGAAAAGCTATAGTCGAAATGCATGAAACGTACATGCAAAAGACATGCAATGAAAACAAATTATGATTTCTAGAAGCAACTTACTCTTGCAGCCTTAGAGGAGTAAGGGTCCTCAAATAGTGCCCATATCTTTGGTTGCCAAACTTCACAACATCCTCTTGACCTGTCTTGGCAGTCTTCGATGCCGAACCGTCTGGGTATTTCTCTGTCATCGTCAGTGTCGTCTGGATCAGGGGGTTCGAATATGTCCAATGCTTCCTCGGCGTCCCTGTGCTGCCTGTATGTCATCCAGCAACATGGCTCCACATCAGTCTCATCTATTCCCCAAAAGGCCAACTCTTCCTCAAACAGGGGTCCGCATACATCGGCAGGACAGTGAAGTTTACCAGTCCTGTAATAGTTTAGAACATACGCGAAAATACCAGGGTGCCTATCAAAAAACAACTCCTCAGTGTCTGTTTCTGGAATGACCTGCGTGTCTGGATCGGCCAACCATGCGAGACGGGTGCCCGGCAAGGTCCTAAGGGTGCTCTTGTAGGTTTCGTGCCGTATACCACCAACATTGATGATTATTTTCTCTGAGTCTTCCCCTCTCGTCATCTCTTCCTTCAGACATGTTTTAGATGGAGGTTTGTTGCCTGACTTGCGTCCACGATAAGACGAAACACACACCGAGCTAATCATAGATTTAGATTGAGAGACCGCCCAGTAGCCCTTTGGTTTTAAACGGTGATTTTTTTTCTGGACAAATTAAATGTGCGGAGAGTTCATGATAGATCTAAGTAGGATGTCGCTCATTTACTCACTAGTCTGTAAATGTGCCCAACAAGTCCAAAGTGCGCACGCTAGATAAAACCACCTGTTAAATTAGAACTCCTCTAATGACAGTTCCAGTGTGATGTGGTGCACATTTGGCAATTGGCACAGATCATAAACTTCATCGATGAGTTGACTCTAATAGCCTACAGATGTGTCTTCCCCCCCCCAAAAAAAGCCTTCTGTATTATTCCTGTTGTAGCTACTTTCTCTCGGGTGTCTGACACCCTTCAGTCAACAAATGTGTATTTTAAAATGAAGGTTTTTGTGGGTAAATTCCATTGTATTGTTGATTAACTTTTTAGTAAATTGCATATTTCTCACCCTTTCTAGCTTAAAGTTTGCCAATATTGACACTGACAAAAATCCAGCTCAACCAAATGCAACAAGTTATTTTTTTCTCTTCTTTTTTCAAGATCAAGAAGTTATGCGATCCAAACAATTATAAACGCGTACGCATGCATTGAATAATTCCATACATTTGATCAACAGCGGGGCTAAAAGAATAAGGTTGTTTTTCAGCAGAGGATCTGTTGCTTCTCTGTAAGGATCCTTCCTCCCTCACCAATTTAGACGACACAACATCGTAGGATGGCGCGTGCAACCTCCTCGACAAATTAACTCTTCATGTACTGATTTGGATGCAATTAGATCACTGAGCACCATATTGCCCCACTGTTTATTTCCACTGTTACATTGTTTATATAAGTATGTAGTCTACTAAAATCATAAATTATTGATCAGTAACAGACGCAGATCGTATATATCCGTATTATTTGGCCTACATTCCCACTGTGATATTATTGACAGAAATCAGAACTATATATGTTGCTTGTTTTCATCACACTAGTTTAGTTGACATTTGATCATGGTCAGTTGGTCTGTTGCTCTGTGTGGTTCATAAAACCTCATAGTAGGATGAAAGCTTAGGAGGCTATAGGACCATCACGTTACAACAAATCGGAAGATACTGCATAGATGTCAAAACTATTTCGAATGAGTTTAGTGCGAGGTGATTCAGGAGTATAGGCTACATCAATTACACAGGACACAAATGTAATGAGTTCCCATCTAACTGATTTGTTAGTTTTTTATTTTAAACCACAGCTTTGATGTAGGACTATGTTTTTTAAATGTTGTCATATTAGTTATATTATCGTCCGATAGATACTAAGGGCAATTTCTGACATGATTACCGCAATGATGCCTCAAACATTTCGCTGTGTATGACGCCATCTAGTGTACTTTTCGTGTATTACATAAAAATCCTTTATATGAGGTAGCCAACCTACAAAATAGTCAGTCCCAGAAGCGGAATATTTTAAAATCTTGGAAAAGTTTTATTAAGATAAATCAAGAGGTAATAATAATGCACAGTATATACAGTAACATATGGGTCAATGACATGACATGCATAGTTTTGTGTCCGACTGCATCATTTTCTTTTTAAATAGTTTGAATCAATTCATGACATACAAAAATCACTTTATTCTATAAAGTAGAAACTATTATTTAATCTATTTAGAATACATTTTCATTAAATTTAATAAAAATATATTATTTTGTGTTTTGGCATCTCAAACCCCAAAAATGTCAGGTGGCACAACCGTCCGTGCAGTAACATTACAGCAAAGATGCCAAAGTGCATGCTCTGAAGGAGGCCATACAGTGTTTAGTCCACCTCTTCAATAGTAGGCCCCTGAGAGGAACTGGACCGTGCCTCACTGCCACAGCTTCCCATTGGGGCCCCTCCCATTTGGTCCCCCTCCCTGGTACAGCTTGGCCACTATTGGGTTACACACTTTCTCTAGCTCTTTCTGATGGTGTTCATACTCTTCCTTCTCTGCCAGCTGGTTGTTCTCCAACCAGGAGATTGCGTGGTTGCATTTCTCAACAACCTTCTTTATATCATCTTCACTTATCTTCCCTTTCATATTATCGTCCTCCACACTGCTTTTCATGTTGAACGCGTAAGACTCCAACGAGTTCTTGGCAGCTATCTTCCCCCTCTGACTATCATCCTCATCTTTGTACTTTTCAGCGTCCTGCACCATCCTCTCAATCTCCTCCTTGCTCAGACGGCCCTTGTCGTTGGTGATGGTGATCTTGTTCTCTTTGCCAGTGCTTTTGTCAACAGCTGACACATTCAGAATGCCATTGGCATCAATGTCAAAGGTTACCTCCACCTGAGGTACCCCTCTTGGGGCAGGAGGAATTCCTGTAAGCTCAAACTTGCCAAGCAGGTTGTTATCCTTGGTCATTGCCCTCTCCCCCTCATACACCTGAATAAGCACTCCAGGCTGGTTGTCGGCGTAAGTGGAGAAGGTCTGGGTCTGCTTGGTGGGGATGGTGGTGTTGCGTTTGATGAGGGTTGACATAACTCCTCCTGCTGTCTCAATCCCCAGGGACAGAGGTGCCACGTCCAGCAGAAGCAAGTCCTGGACGTTCTCTGAGGTGTCTCCCATGAGGATGGCAGCCTGGACGGCCGCCCCGTACGCCACTGCCTCATCTGGGTTGATGCTCTTGTTGAGCTCCCTGTCGTTAAAGAAGTCCTGCAGGAGCTTCTGGATCTTGGGGATTCGAGTGGAGCCACCGACCAGGACGATGTCGTGAATCTGAGTCTTGTCCATCTTGGCGTCCCTCAGGGACTTCTCAACTGGTTCTAGGGTTCCCCTGAAGAGCTCTGCATTCATCTCCTCAAAGCGCGCCCTGGTGATGGAGGTGTAGAAGTCGATGCCTTCAAACAGAGAATCGATTTCGATGCTGGCCTGGGTGCTGGAGGACAGGGTTCTCTTGGCCCTCTCACAGGCCGTGCGCAGCCTCCGCACCGACCTCTTGTTCTGGCTGATGTCCTTCTTGTGTTTCCTCTTGAACTCCTCCATAAAGTGGTTGACCATGCGGTTGTCAAAGTCCTCCCCGCCCAGGTGAGTGTTCCCCAGCTGTGGCCTTCACCTCAAAGATGCCGTCCTCAATGGTCAGAATGGACACATCAAAGGTACCCCCACCCAGATCAAAGATCAATACATTGCGCTCCCCTCTTTTGACCTTGTCCAGGCCGTATGCGATAGCAGCTGCTGTGGGCTCATTGATGATCCTCAGGACGTTCAGGCCAGAGATGACCCCAGCATCTTTGGTGGCCTGCCTCTGTGAGTCATTAAAGTAAGCTGGAACTGTGATGACTGCATTGGACACCTTCTGACCAAGGTAGGCCTCTGCTATCTCCTTCATCTTCACTAGAACCATGGAGGAGATTTCCTCAGGGTAGAAGGCCTTTGTCTCCCCTTTGTACTCCACCTGGAGCTTGGGCTTCCCACCGTCACTGATGACATTGAAGGGCCAAAGCTTCATGTCAGCCTGTACAATGGGATCGTCAAACTTTCGGCCGATGAGCCGTTTGGCGTCGAAGACGGTGTTGGTGGGATTCATGGCCACCTGGTTTTTCGCGGCATCTCCAATCAGCCTTTCATTGTCAGTGAAGGCCACATAGCTCGGGGTGGTTCTGTTGCCCTGGTCATTGGCAATAATCTCAACCTTCCCATGCTGAAACACTCCCACACAGGAGTAGGTTGTACCGAGATCAATGCCAATAGATACTCCTTTAGCTGAAGACATCTTGGATTGTTTCTGTAGAGATTTTGGTCAAATAAAAGAAAGTGTACCATTAGTTTACATGGCTATAATAAATGAGTGAATAGCAATCAAATAAATAATTTTGAGCAAATAAAAGCTTATTATGGAATTATTCGCTAAGTAAAAACGTCACATTAAATCAGTTCTATTCTATCGAAAAAAACATTACATGAAAATGATTTGTAGCCTACTCACAATTTTGTTCTCGTCGGAGGGAGCTCAATAGAGCCTTGCTGAGAAGTTTCCCGTGTGTTTAGGTTTCGCTCCTGCGGCGCTTTAAGTCTTTCGAAAAGTAATGCCTCGACTGTCTGAGCTTGTTGCTTATATATTAGTGAAAGCTAGTTTCTAGAACGCTCGACCTTACGTCACGTTCTTGTTGACGTAACTGTTCATTTTAGTAACTGAGGCTGCCTGGGAACTTCGCGAAAGCGACTGAATATTCTAGCACTGGAAGCGCCTCGAGACTGAGGGAACATTCTAGACAGTACTAGTGCATGCTTTTGGGAACGTACGAGAACGTCTGCAAGGAAAAACTTGTGACCAATCAACAACCCTCTTTACTCTTACACATAAGAAGACATGCGAAAACGGGACATTTGATAGGTTTATTCATGTTAATTAATGTTATCAATGTTGTCATATTATATTGTCATATATTGTCCAATAGATAAAGGCAGTTTCTGACATGATCTGCTATCTTGTCTCAAACATAACGTTGTGTATGATGTAATCTAATGTAATTTTGGTGCATTAGCCTACATACTAAAGTAGACCGAGGTGAAGTTAGTTTAATATTCGACATGCGACATTCGTCTCACATTCGGAAGACACTACTTTTGCAGCGTCGCGTTAGGGTCCGGGTGAAAACTAACCGTACAATTTAGAAAATGTATGTGTTTCATTATATTTCTATGGATAAAAACCTCAAACTGTCAGATTATTCTAATAATGTCTGGCCTGCCTAGGAACTTCGAGAAAGCGACTGAATATTCTAGAACTGGAAGCGCCTCGAAGCTGACTCCACCGTCATGTAAACACTGTGGACTGAGGGAACATTCTGGATAGACATGTTTAGGAACGTACGAGAACGTCTGCAAAGTAAAAGCCTGTGGACAATCAACAACGCTGTTTACTCTAACACAAAAAGCACAAAAAAAATGCGAAAACACATTTGGACATATCGAGGTTTATTTACTTTTGTACGGCGTTTATTGCTGATATTATAGATTATTTGTAATCACACGATGTCAAAACCATCTTGGAACAAAATAGACTGTAAAAGTAATGAAGTGTAACTTGAACTTATTTCACCTAAATTTGAATTATGAATGAAAGAACGTGTACATGGTTTGAATATGTAGTCTACTGCACATAGTGTAAAAATCGAATTATTCCTAACACCAACCTAACCAATATAATGGTTTTCACTGTGATAGGCTAAGCAGCTCAGAAGGCACATTCATACCATAATTTAAAGGCAAGTACGCACCAGCCCATGGGAATAATCAATTCAGGTGATTCGTAGAACACTTAGACACACAAAAAAGCGCGTGATTATGGGTCACTCCTGGCTCTAGCTCATGGAATGTACTTAGTTTAGAAGGTCAGTCGTCTGACACTTACACAGAATACAAACAGGCATGTTTTTAAATGGTACCATCGTTATTTTGTTTTTGTTTTTTGGCACCAAGTATGAATTTCAAAGGAACTGACTATAGCCAGATACTACAAACTTTGTGATTGAGTAACTGAATAAGTACTGAATAAGTAACTGAATAAGTAAATTTAGAGATGTGAACATACAAGCAGGCATTTTTCAGACAGACACTGTAAGGATTATTTGGTCAACACTTATAATAGTTTCTTAATGTAAAAATAATTGTTTCTAACACAGACAGTACATGTATTTTCTTTGTGAGGGTATGTCAATGCCTGAAGGAATAATTATAAAGTTATTACCTTCAGGAGTAAAATAATTCATTATTCCCTTTTATAACAATTTACAAAATTAAATAATATCTTTTATCAATCTTTTAGCCTTTGTGTTGAGGGTCATAGCACCAGGCACAACAACGGGCACTCCCGTTAATACCTGCCAACACAGAAACACAGAGAGGATTGAGTCTGATTAATACATCAGTGTATTAACAAACATAAGTTGTCCAAACCAATTAATATGTGTTATTATGGAACACTCTACCTGTAGTAGTTTGGTTTGAAAGGCCCGTTCTTGTTCAGGCCCATATACTTAGCCTGCTCGTCAGACAGCTCGGTCAGGTGGGCATCAAAGTTGGGCATATGCAGGCTGGCCACATACTCATCTGGAAGGAATAACGTTTGCGAGCTACAATGGAATTACAATTTAAAAAAAATCTACATTTAAACTTGAATTGAAAATCTAAGCTTGGAAAATGCAGCTGTATATTTAAAGCACTAGGTGGCGATATTAAGGCACAGTGAGGCAAAGATGGATGAAACATTCACATTGTGCTACTTGTGTCAAACCTTCATGAGAAATGGTCAGCTTTTATTTATGTCTCTGTACAACTTTTTACTTTCACATACTTTTTACACAAATATCTGTACTTTCTATTTCTTAAATGTTCAAGCCAGGCTCGTTATTTTTGTTTTAATCTGTATTTGTGATCTCTCTCCTCTTCTTTCACTGTGTAAATAACGTTTAGAATGATTGAAAAAAATATGTCGTCTTGTGTGTGAAAAAACAGTTTCAGAATTTTTTTTCTCGAAAGGTTGAAAGGTCTACTTGAGTGAAGGATGTGTGTATTTTCACTATCTCTGTCTCCCATTAAATAACACATGTGGGGTGTTTGCAGCTGAATGCAGACTCTTACCCATCTTCTTAGGCAACAGATAGACATCTTGTTTGTAGCGGCCCTCTGGAGCATTGAAGAGCTCGATGAGGGCCAGAGCCTGGACACACACATACCAGTGATCAGTCATCCAGAGAATTCTCCCAAGAGATAAACCACAACTATCACAAATCTACCTAAAGCCTATTTTTTTCGCAAACCTCTAGAATCAGTAGCAGGAATAATAAGAACAGACTTTGACCCAGAAGTATCCCATAAGAGTAATATTACATTTCCTCTTTTCTTGCTTTCTCATTTCCACGAATATCACCTCAACAAGCATAGTTTACCTGAGTGGTGGCGGTGATGGACAGGAATATCACCTCAACGAGCATAGCTAGTTTACCTGAGTGGTGGCGGTGATGGACAGGACAAACGTGGGCACCGTGGAGCAGCTCAGGTTCAACAGCCGACCCTGAGAACCGACACAGAGGACACATAAGTCAAAGCATACGCGCCGCTGTGTGAAGTACCGTGCTGGGAAAGCCGAGACTACGAACTCTGAAATCAAAATACAAAGAAACAAGAAACAACAATCCAGGATAGGGATCGCTGCGGAACACCGAGGAACAACACACACGTCCTGCTGGTGGGAGAGACTGAAGAGCATGCTACAGTGGGGAAGACACAGCGTCTTGCGTTACTAGAAAGACGCCAGAGTGTGGGAAATGTGTGGCTCGAGCCAGGTGAGGCGGGGGGTGGTTGGTTACCTCAGCCAGGAGGACTACCCGCTTGCCGTCGGGCCAGATGATGTGATCCACCTGAGAACGCACCCTCTCCCAGGTGAGCTCGGGGCTTCGCAGGCTGGCCTGGAGACACAGGGGCTGAATGAGTTGGTGCACCAGCAGAATACACACTCGTACACACACAACACGTGCCCTGCACACACATGCACATGCAAACACGCACACAGCCTTCATTTGGGACAGTAATTGTAAAACTCACCACATCAATCTCAGTATTGGAATGTCCCATGTTGCACACGATGCATCCGTTCTTCATGCGGTCCAGCTGCTCTCTGGTCACCACATTCTTATTACCTGTGGACAGAGAAACACATCACACTTTTTCACTCCTGTACACTCATATACAACTGGAATATAAAAAAAAAGGCAAATATGTTTAGTTATTAGCAAGTAAAGTTAAAATAGATGAACTGATTTTCTATTGACCTGTGCAAGTTATCACTACGTCCATCTGACGAATGACCTCATTCAGCTTGACCACTCTGAATCCATCCATGCTGTGTGGACACAAACGGGGGAGCTTATTCAGTAAATAACACTTAAACTTCACATGTATTGGGACACAGTAAACTAGATATTGGCGGCCTAATTCGTGTTTTTAATGGATTAGCAGCATCGTGTTCTAGAACCCTCACCAGCCCTGCAGGGCACAGATGGGATCGATCTCTGTGATGCACACAATGGCTCCCAAGGCTTTCAGCGCAGTGCAGCAGCCCTTCCCCACCTAGAGAGAGGACGTCCTGGTGTCAGACCAATCAGAGACCACCCCACAGGACATGTAGACCAGGGCGTCTGCCAGACCCACCTCTCCATAACCACACACCACCACTTGTTTTCCTCCAAACATCACGTCGGTGGTCCTCTTCAAACTACGACGCAGCAGAGAAAGTTATGGATGGGATTATTGTCACATCAGAGCAGTAGAACGGTTATTAAAATATTTTAAAACAATTTATATACTTAGATATGTGTGATTTTGTCATGATTTTGGTTTATTTACCCATCCAGAATGGACTCCCTGCAGCAGTAGAGGTTGTCAAACTTCTGCTTGGTGACAGAGTCGTTCACATTCATGGCAGGGACACACAGTTTGCCTGCCTTGGACAACTGGTACAACCTGGGTACACACCGTGTGTAAGGATCAGAATAACCCAGAAAAAGAATCATATATTCTGCCATTTTATCAAATAAAATCCTAAATTTGGCCTACATATGACTAAATATACAGTATGTTACATCAATAATCATTAACGTAATGAATATCAAGTGAATATCAAATTATGATAGTATTTATAATTTCTATTAGTTTCAGTGTCTGCATTTAACCTGTGGACTCCAGTGACGCTCTCCTCCACAATGCCCCGGGCCTTCTTGAACACGCTGGGGTGCTTCTTATAAACCCAGTGAGTCAGGTCCCCCCCGTCATCCAGAATCTACACGCCCACGACACCATAAACAGAACATCGCAACAGGGGTCAGAATATTATGGCATGCAATCGTCACACAAACATACATATCCATTCAGAATATCACTGTATTGTAATGGGGGCCACTGATGCTGCTGATACCATGTTGGCCTGCCAGCCATCGTTGCTGACGCAGCGGTCGATGCACCACCAGAAGTCATCCTCCGACTCGCCCTTCCACGCAAACACAGGTACCCCTGAGGAGGTAGAGACGGAATGAGATGGGGGAGGGACAGAGAGATAGAGTGACAGAGACAGAGAGAAAGTCTGAAAGAAAGAGGAAGAGACAGGGTTGGGGGCCGTCTCACCAGTCTCTGCTAGGGCAGCTGCCACCTCGTTCTGAGTGGAGTAGATGTTGCAGGCAGTCCAGCGACACTGGGCACCCAGGGCTACCAGAGTCTCAATCAGAACCTGATTACAACGAGAACACACACACATAAAAGACACACACGCACACAGATTGTCACATGCACAAGATGTAGGGAAAAAAAGCGAAAAGAGTATAAAACTGTCACAATGCAAAAGGGTGAATTGAGTGCTAACACATGGAAGAAAAAGGACCTACCGCTGTCTGAGCAGTGATGTGGGTGCAGCCCACAACCTTGGCCCCAGCCAGGGGCTTCTCTCCCTGGGCTCGCTTCCTCAGGGAGATCAGGGCAGACATGTCTGTGGATAGGCAGGAGGGAGGGATGAGAGAGATGGATTGTAATTAAGATTAACTGAAATTAACTGAAAAAGACAGCATACAATCAAGGCGAGTGTGTGGTAGAGGTAACATGTGAGGGAAAAGCCTATGAATACTAAGGGTTTAGGATATATTATGTAAAGATGGAGTGTGATTCAGGGTAACTACATGAATGGTGCAGTAAATGACCGGAGGCTGGTGGAACAGAGCTGTCAGCAGCGGCTCTTGAGCCCCATGAGCCCCATGAAGCAGCAGACATATATATAGACCACTTACTGAACACTTACTCACTACGCAATCATCTGTAGAGCAGGGGGACAGGGAAGAGAGTGTGTATGTGTGCGTATGTGTGCTTGTGCTTGGGAGTGTGCCAGAGAGAGTGAGTGAGCAAGCGAGCGCGAGAGAGAGAGAGAGAGAGGAGAGAGAGAGAGAGAGAGAGCGAGAGAGAGAGGAGAGGAGAGAGAGAGAGAGAGACAAAGTGTGCCCTGGTCTTGTTTCCCTAGACAACAGTGAGGACACAACCCCAGGTGGTGAGCTCATGTGAGTCATCAGGGCCTCAGTATCAATCGTTCATTCAGACAATGCAGAGGCAGCAAAATGGAGGCCATATAATAGGATGCCCTGGACTCTGGAGAGAACAGGAGTCGTGTTGCAGGAACTCAGAGAACTTTCAGTGCACCGTGGCTCAGTCCTGTGAGAATAGAACCCTCTGTATTATTCACTTTGAATGACCCTTCACCTTTCAGGGTTTTGAGAAGACAAACTTCAGTCCAGTCAAATCACTGGCCAGGTACTGTGGATACCACAAGTGTAGTCTTTCTGTGCATGTGTGACTAGAAAAAACCCCACAGTGATTTCACACCTTGTTCTGCGATCTCAATCTCCCGTCGTCCAAACTCAGCCTGTTTGATGTTCTTGACGCAGAAGTCGCTGCGGCCCTGGGTGTTGACCTGGTCCTTGTCCCTGGGGGAGGTCTCGTCATCTGAGCTGTCGGAGTACGAGGCAGCTTGGCATGGATGGAGGAAGAGAGAGAGAGAGAGAGAGAGAGAGAGAGAGAGAGAGAGAGAGAGAGAGAGAGAGAGAGAGAGGGAAAAGGGTCATGCTCATGATGTGGCAAAAAAGAGAATATGTGTGTATGTGTGGTACTTGTAAGATTAAAACACCCTCAAGAATAGTAGGACATCAAGAGATCAAAGTATGTGTGTGTGTGTGTGTGTGTGTGTGTGTGTGTGTGTGTGTGTGTGTGTGTGTGGTGTGTGTGTGTGTGTGTGTGTGTGTGTGTGTGTGTGTGGTGAGTGTGTGTGTGTGAGGAGAATGGGGGGTGTGGGGGGTTACACAAAGGGTCAAGGTTGTTAGAGGGTAATGTTTACACGCTAGTAGGGGTCATGTTTACACGCTAGTTAGAATAGTAAATATACTGTATGTGTGTGTGTAGTACCTGAGCTGTAGCTATCTGTTGAAGACTGGGAGATGGACCGAGAGAGTGAGCGGCGGCCTGCTTTAGTGGGATATCTGCTGAACTCCTGCTTGTCTTCTGCATTAGCAAACTGGATCTGCAGGGGACACATGGGGAAGACAAGGACCAACATTTCATGAATGGATCTGTTCAGCAAAACGCTGCATTAGTTACATCTTACAACCTCTAATGTTATATTTGATAATGGTTGTTTGTTTTATGGTTACCCTGGAAAGGATTTTGACAAAAAAAGACATAAGTCTTAGGCCTGGCTTAGACTTGGTATATATGATAAAATATGAAGAGTTTTGTGAAAAACAACATACTGTAACTGTACTGTGGAAAACACTGACAGACATAAGAGCAGTGACTTTGTACACTTATCCACTGCTTGCCAAGGTCCTGCTGGTAAAATCATGTTTACTTAAACTATTCAGCATTGTGCCCGTTATGACTAGCTGTTGTCACCAAAACCAACCAAAAATCTTTATCAAACACCGGAGCTGATACCATTGGGCTGGTTTCACCAGAGCTCGCCACTTCACACAGGGCAAATTAATCATTGAGTGCGTGTTGAGGTAGGACCAAAATACATTGGAACCACTCTATCCGGCTTTATGACTTATGCTTTGTTCAAATACACAGGGTTCCGCTCCTGCATGGCTCGCTACCATGTCCAAGTCTGGTTTAAAAGGATAAGTGCACAGTAATATGTCAACGCACTTTTTGTGGTGTAAATATATATCCTGTCTCAAGACTCAATCCAAACAAGACATCCTGTAATGACTTAAATATAAACAACATTTATACATATAACAAAAGCTTATCTCCAAAATAGCCCCACGCGAAACAATGGTGTGTGTAAAAGCAGCAGTTCTGAGCCACAGTCTAGATTTAGCACCTGACAAATCCACTGACAGGCTCACGGACACGCAGTGATAAGATCTGTCTGAACATGTGGGAGGCCCCCAATCATGTTGTCAACATTAGACAGATTAGGGAGAGCAAACTCGACATCCGTCGAGGCGAGCCAAACTGGGTACTGGACGGTGTGGGGAGGCCGAATGCGGTGCTATGCCCCTGTAGGCATGGGCTGGCATGGGGCAGGTCATCAGGTCACATCTGACTGGCACAGAAAGCCATCAGGCTGATAAAGCATGGAGGGAGAGACCCTGGACTGTCGCTGGGCTGGTCAACAGAAGGGATCTGGTCTGCTTCTAAGGCCCAGCAGGCTCACCCTCAAGGTACTGCTGTTCCTCCACTAATGTGATGTGATTGCTGACTACTACACAGAGCTGGGGACTAATTTAGCAACACGCCTTCAGATCCAGCAATGACTGACGTGGATGAAATCAATTATACATCATCATCCTCGGGACTGGTGGATTTATGCAAGATTATGCATTCTGTGTCACTAGTAGACATTTACAAAGAATACAATGTACAAATGACAATGTGAGCAGTAAATATGATCTTACAGTAACAGTAATTTCCAGCAATTATAGCTGTACCATCCAAAATCTTCCAGGATTGTATGGATTATTGGTAGATGTTTCTTCACACTTTTGTTCCCTGGATTGTTTTACTTCAAAAGATTATGCCTTCGATGCCACTCCCAAAGTCCAACAAAGCACCTCTAGATCAGGTTATGGCTTCCAGAGTTGCCCCTCTGTTATCCATGATTTGAGAACTCTCTGTGTCAATGATTCTATTCATGTTCATTGTCCCTGCAAGGTCAGCTGCATGGATTGTTTTATATCCATAAATGAGTGTTTAGACCGAAAGCTGATGTGTATGTTGACACAACACACAATACTGGCAATTCAATGAAAAATGTGGTTGCCTACACTGGTTGAGTAACAGTTAGGTAACATCAAAGTGGTAGGGATAGTTAGTCATGGGTCCTCACACATTCAAATAGCAATAAATACTGTACTCAGCTTTTAAAAGGGTGTCCGCAACAACGTTTCTCTTGTGTGAAATGCATTGACCTTTCCATTCAGTTTAGCTGGGTTGGTGTGATTGTCATAACATTATACCCCAGAAACATCTAAGTACTGTAGGTCTATGTTAACCAAAAACATAGACCCAAGTCTGTGTTGACTCTTGGTCAGGTATAATTTAAACAATATAACAAAAGAGGCCCCATGGAGAATATGACGCTGCTTCAAACTGTTTTCGCAGCTGACTGTTTGCACTGCCTCACGTTTCTGTGGAAAAGCCTGTAGTGTTTGCTTTGAGCCAGCACACACTTGTGAGGCATCGACTGGGGTTCCAAAGCAAGGGGAGTTGTGAAGCATGTTAATGTTGTACTGACCTCCAAAGACAGACAAGCAAAAATAGAAATAACACTTATCTGCGAAACCCTCTTTGACATAAACGGTTACATAAATAAAAACTATTAAAATGTGATTTATATCTTTGTTCACAACATAAAAAGGCTACTGTAGTAGTTATATTCCAAATAAATTAAAGACACTAAAGGGATAAATTAAATTAAAAGGCTTATATTTGATATGCTGCCAACCACCACTGTTAAAATGCTCTACACAAGGAAATCCTAGTGTAATTATAATTAAACTAAGTAAAGGTGAACAGATATTAGTCAAAGCTGCAGAGTGCCTACTAGCAGCAACAGTATTTCACTTTCAGAAGACATTCATTCTTCCCTGACATTCATATCTGAAATATTACATTCAAAAACAATTTGGAGAGAAGCTTCAGCCTAACTCCATGACTTACCCGTTCTCTTCCATGCCCGTGGCCGTGGCCTTGACTGTGACCCTGCCTGTGGTGTGCCATAGCTGCCATCGTCTGGTCTATGTTCCTGCCTCTCTCTCAGCCTGCTGTTTCTTCTGAAGGATGGTGCTAGGTGGCCCCGATGTTATTATCACTGTACACTGCCAGATAGGGGCAGGGTTAGGATTGGGGTTGGTGCTGAGACTAGAGGAGGGCCTGACAGATTACCATCCTTTTAGCGTGTCCAACCAGACCAGCCCTCTTCTCTCCCTACGTCTGTCTATGCCCTTGACAAGCAACTCCGATATTAGAGATGGTGTTATAGATCAGGGAAGAACAGACTGTGAACACATAAACACACATAAACACACAAACTGTACTCTCTCAGAGGATCAAGTTCACACAACCCCACACGGACAAGCATGTGCACAACCACACACACACGCACACACACACAAGCACAGGGTACGCACACACACCTACTGAACACCTTCTCTTCTTAATCTACCAATGGTCACATAAGCTTGAATTGTCCTTCTGCTTATTCCTTGCCAGGCCTACTAATAAAAACAGGATTGAGGGGAAATTTAACAATGTTTGCATAAGCTTCCAGCATCCTCAGGCCTTTGGGTCACATTCTCTCCTATATAGCGTCAAGTACCACCACCTCCTCACACTCTTTCTCCTTGTGTCTCTTCCCGTTTCTGATGAATGCTCAGGCCCATAGACTTTGGCCCGGTGATGGTGAATGGGACATTGGGCTGAGCATTAACCACTTGGAGTGACACCACTAATACCATGGCCACCATCTGACTGCACCATTAATCCACAGCCACACAGAGCTAAGGAAGAGCCTTAACAAGAGGCTAATGCTTTTACCGGCTCTAATCATACATAAATAACAGTTTGGAAAACAGTGAGCCTGGGTTTATAAGAAACAAGTCATTGATCTGTCACTACCATGGCAAAACTTCTGCATCAGTATAACTGGAATCTCGAATTAGTGAGGTAAAGTTTGTGTCGGGGTCAGCTGTCTGGTTCCACAGCAGCGTGACAGCTTACAAGTGTTGTGAGAAACAGGGTGATAATCCTTCCTACAAACTGTCTGACCTTCATAATGATGGGACCTTTCTTCTACAACACAGATGGGATTGAATGTTATTAACTGACGCACTGGATAGAGCTGCTATGTCCACACTCACAAAGCAGCCCTACAGCAGTAGGATCCCGTTGTGCTCTTGTTAAACGTTTGTGAGGAGAATACCTGGAGGACTTTGAAGAATATGAAAGCAAGCTCAAGGTCACGGAGTATGGCAGCGATAAGACAGGTTGGCTTGAGAACAGCCTGGGTGAAAGCCAGTGTGTGTCTTGAAAGAAGCAGGGAAAATGCTCAGGACCAGTCGATATGGACATGTCATATTTCTCAGCTTATAGACACTTTAAACATGACTCATACACCTACGGTCACACGCCATGAGCATGACACATTTACTGTTGTTTTCAAAATAGAACCATGTGCACATGGATTTCACAGTAAACACTTCCTAAATATGTATACTAGGGTTCAAATGTCATTGTGTTCTAGTGCAAGTATTCTACATTTCACGATATGGCTTGATGGAATCTTGCAGGCACCTGGATTTGACCTTGACTTACTATAAGTGTGTTATCCAAGAATCAGACATTAGAACACCATGTGCGCATGTCTAAATTCTTAAAGTTTCCAGGGCCAAAATAAAAGAGTATGCATATACATGATGTACAGTATACAATTAAAGCCAGAAACGAACTTCCAGAGGGATGACCTATTGCATAACAGTTGGATAAAAGATAGAATAGACTGGCTAATGGAGCTATTGAATGTGCATGTATGACATTGGGCTGAGGATTACCCACTTGGAGTGACACCACTAATACCATGGCCACCAAGTGTCAGAGTAGGGCTTCAGTGGCAGAATGATCTTCAATTTCTCATTACTGCATAATAGCACTCTCTATAACGACACAGTAAATTAAACTAACCCTAGTTTCTTACTGCCCATGAATTTATTCATAGATTTGGTAAGAGGAAACTGCTTTGTTGGAACTTTTTATGGTTTTCAAAGATAAAAGGGTGTTGTTGAATCAACCCTTATACCTAAACTTGCCATGTGATAGTACGTTACTATCTCACAGAAAGGGTCTTCATGGGTAATTTAACTCAAAGCTCATCTCACAAAGAAACAGAACACTCAACAGGTACTTGGACAAGGGATAAAGTGTTCTCAAATTGATTCATAACAAAGAGCTTTGTTTTCACAAGAGCGACTCACATTCTTCCAATATCCAATGTGTTTAAAATCAAACTCCCTTAGGCTCTCTCTCGAAGAGAAAACATAATGTCCTGCCAGACGGGGTGCAGAGGCAGTGTTCTGGCTTTAATAAGCCAAGGCACAAACCTTCAATCTGCTCTCTGTATGCCCTGTACCCATTTTAGGATTCCTACTGGACTTTGCAGTGCTCCCCAGAATTTTTGGAGGGATATAGTACATTCAGAAGCTGGGTCATGACAATTAAGCCTGCATCACCCCATACTGAAACGTGTTTCGTGTGATATAGTTGCTTGTTTTGGTGATCTGAGTCTGAATGCCACAATTACTATTTCTTTCGAGTTATTAATGAAGAAAAGGAAAAGCTATGAAAGGTTACAGTAGTGGATCTGGTTGCTCTATTGTTTTCAAGGTAACACTGTGCAAACACCCTTGACACTATTTACGTCACATACAGTAGTTGCCAGTTGAACTAACCTAATGGAATAAGTAGGCCTAATCAGCAAATCCCAATTCACTTGGGACAATAGTGTTTTGAAGAATGCCCTTTCGAGGAATTTGCAGGGGGCATAAGCCTACCTTTATAACGAAACAAATGACAAAAATAAACAAACAGTCATTTTTTATAACAGGATAGTCAGACTAATGAAATGGCAATGTCCATGCAATATTACTGCTATAAGCTGCACCCATTGCGGTTTTCTCACACGTCCCATCACACGGTTACATTGAATATTGATGATGATTATTACGTACCTTCTTGACAGATTTGAGAGTGGGGACTGCAGTAAATGCGGCAGACGGCAATTCGCCCACGTTCATGTTCATGTCGCTATTTTTGCTCACGGTCATAGCAGAATACTTTTCTGCAACGTTCTCGCTTTCTTTGACATATTTTGTAGCTTGTTTAACGTCCAGCATCCCGTCAACAACCGAGTCTGTCATTTCATTCAGGGGTTCTTCCGACCTCACACAGGAAAATTCTGATGATGTCTGAAGTGCTATAGTGGGGATACCTCTTTCCTGTCTAAGCTTCGTGCTGCTTGGAAATGTATATCGGATAACGGCCTATATGCTGTGATAAATACAACAACAAATATCGGTTGAATAATAAGTAACAGAGTGTGATTATTATCGTCGTTACTTTGTTTTAAAATGAGTGGTTACACTTATTCTTGTCCAGGTCGGCTTCTATCCACTGACAGCAGCATCAACATGGGGCGTTTCTATGGAGCTGTCACCTTAACAAGTGGGCGGACTACACGGTACTCGTCCAATCAGCTACCTATCAGTTGTATAGGGAAAAGAGACCATTTGAGGTACAATAGTGGGTCCACTTTGACAACACTGTAATCTATAGCCTACAGACAAACGTCACATCAAAATGTTAATGTACATTGGTGCAGTGTGCAAGCCCTTGTATGCTAAGGTTGTATGCTAATAATTTAAGACAAAGTATGCAGACAACAGCATGAACATAAATGACAACAAACCCAGGTCTTCTTCTATTGATTTTATGAACATAACATTGCATGGAGATTTCACTGTCAAACCAACTGGTCAAACACAACAAAAATACATCTATTAGCTTATCCTTAAAGGACAGCATCGCGCGGGTAAAAAACCTTTTGTCTTAAAACAAAAAACGACCCGCTTCCAAAGAACTAATGTCACGTGGGTTTGATGACTTTACAATGGGTATGTGTTATTTATCCCACTTCACTGTCACACAAACATCTATTTCTCTTTTGAAAAAGGTTAATATAAAATACATTCCCCAATACAGAAAATTGGGCAATGATTATTGAGTGCACACACATTTCCAAAATATACAAGAGGTTTGTCTAGATACCAACATCTTATTTCCCTTCATGGGGGTTTGTGTTTTTTCTTCTTCTTCTATGGTAAAAATTAAATCGGCAGATGAGCATTCAAAAAAAAATTAAGGGCAAAAGTAACCCACTGATGATTTCATCAATGTATAAGTCTGGGTTTGCATCTGAATAGACACAATCGGATTTTTTCAGCAAACAAATTGACTGAACTGACTAAGTGGACCTATGGCTTTCAAGATCTCTCTTCCAAGTTAGTTTCCAGAGTGGAAATGGGTACAGTCAGAGTTCCAGTAATGCACACGTTCACAATTTTCACAGTACTAATCCTCAAATTATATCACTAATACATCCTGATTAGCAGTTAGCATCTTGGTGTTGGGCTGGGCAGCTGAGCACAGCTGAGCACACCCTTCTTAATCAAGGGGATCAGAGCAGAATCCATAGACAGCCACCAAACCCAGCTTTGGAAGACCTGGGCATTTAGAGGCTCAGAGGCTACAAACCACAGTGATAACAGGATAACCATAGCCAGGGGGGTTTGGGATGAGGACAGGGGTAGGTAGGTAGATCCAAGGGGTAGAGAGAGAGTGTTGCTGGGTTGGGTGTCAGATGGAGTTTAAGTAGGGTGGTGTCCAGTGATGGATGGATCTCAGGTAGGGTGGTGTTCAGTGATGGATGGATCTCAGGTAGGGTGGTGTTCAGGGATGGATGGATCTCCGGTAGGGTGGTGTACAGTGATGGATGGATCTCCGGTAGGGTGGTGTACAGTGATGGATGGATCTCAGGTAAGGTGGTGTTCAGGGATGGATGGATCTCAGGTAAGGTGGTGTTTAGGGATGGATGGATGTCAGGTAGGGTGGTGTTCAGTGATGGATGGATCTCAGGTAGGGTGGTGTTCAGGGATGGATGGATCTCAGGTAAGGTGGTGTTCAGGGATGGATGGATCTCAGGTAGGGTGGTGTTCAGTGATGGATGGATCTCAGGTAAGGTGGTGTTCAGGGATGGATGGATCTCAGGTAAGGTGGTGTTCAGGGATGGATCTCAGGTAAGGGGTGTTCAGGGATGGATGGATCTCAGGTAGGGTGGTGTTCAGTGATGGATGGATCTCAGGTAAGGTGGTGTTCAGGGATGGGTGGTGTTGGTGCTACGAAACCCGGATCATCTGGGCCACGGTCTCGTCTGCTGCCTGGGCTTGGGCCTGCTGACAACAGCAGAGAGACGTGATCAGTATCAACAAAATGTTTTGTACTGCATCATCCGCACTCTGCCTGTATCAGACTTAAAGTTGCAATGCTAGCTACTGTAGCTTAACTACTAGTTTTATTGAATGTAGCTGTTTGAAGGAGAGGTGGAACACAGCCAGTGGCGAGGTTTCAGCCAGGCAACTTCTTCTTACCTGCAGGGCCAGTGCCATCTCCTCTTTCTCCTTGGGAGAGAAGAAACGACCTCCGTCTCCCCGTTTCCTCGCCATAGCGTGGCGATGACGAGACTCATGAAGATATTTCTGAGTGAGTCAAGGGGAGAGATCAGTTAGATCTCCATTGCCTATGTGACAAACTAATTTCCTTTCAGGAATAATAAAGTATTCCAATAAAATACAATAAAAGTCTCTTTCTCTGTGTTCATTAGTTTGTAGAGGTTTCCCCAGTGGGGCTCCATGTCCTCACCCTCCTCTCTTTGGGGATCTTTCCCTCGGCCTCCAGCTTGGCGCGGGCCTGCCGTCTCTTCAGGATGCGGTGGTACTGCTTGGCGTTGACGTACAGAGGCTCCTCCTCCAGCATCTCAGCCCCGGGCAGAGGAATACGCTGCATGGCTGGAACTGTGCCACCGCCAGGAACCATCTGAGAGGCAGAGAAACACACACACGAGCACACACACACACTAATTAGAACTGCTGATCAAGACGAAATGCTCACACAACCTTACAAAAAGCTTGCGTAGAAACACAAGGCAAACCTCATCCATGAAAGAGTCAGGTCTCAGGCAATGTTAATGCAACATTATCCAAACAACACAAAATAATTTGATTAAAGAACAAATACATTTGTAATTACTGCATAACAGGTACAAACTTAAAGAATGACCACGTTTCATCATCTTATCCGCAATTCTCTCATGCAATTTTGAGGAATTTGAATCAAAATATCTTCCACTTACAAATCAAAGGTGCCCGTTTAAACGAGGTGCCCTCATTTCCCCACATTTGTGCTCCAGAACACTACACACTACACACACCCCACACCGTGACGGAGGCTAGATAAGAAGATGCTGGGTACCTCTGCAGAGGGTCTTACCATGACCATTCCACCTGCATTGACCATGTTACCCTGGACTGGCAGGGTGACGGTCACAGTACCCTGCCCGCTGTTGGAGGTGTTGGTGTTGGTGCCCCCTGCCTGTACGATCTGGGCACCTGCCAGGCTGGAGGCTGGGATGGTAAACATTCCTGTGGACGGAGACCATTGTCTTCATCTTCTCTATATGTAAATATATATGCAAAGCTTTTTGATACAGTCATATGTAGTTGTACCCTGTTGCAGGACGGTGCCATCTGCATTTACAGGCTGGTAGACGATGGTCTGTCCGTCAGCGGTCTGGGCAAGCTGCTGGCCTTGCAAACTGATCTGCTGGCCCTACAGGAAAACACAAACAGGACAGAAGGCACACTGAGCCTACATATGCTGTCAGTCTAAATTCATTTTGAGAGATTCTCAGATTGTCGTATTTTGGGTAAACACTGGGGTATAAGCATAAGCTGATGTTTTGGTTTTATGCGACAGTGGTGTTTCTAATGAAGAGGAAAGACAGTGGTGTTTCTAATGAAGAGGGAAGGACAGTGGTGTTTCTAATGAAGAGGGAAAGACAGTGGTGTTTCTAATGAAGAGGAAAGACAGGGGTGGTGACAACAGAAGCCTTGCGTGTGCTGGTTCTGGTTCTACCTGGTTCTGTCCAGCGGTGATGGCTTGCTGGGGCTGCTGAATGATGATCTGCTGGGGCTGACCCTGCTGGCCCTGCAGCTGCAACGTCTGACCCCCCTGCAGCTGGATCTGACCCCCCTGCAGCAGCTGGATCTGCACACACACACACACACACACACGCAGGTATTGTAATCATGCACATGCATGACATCAATTATTTTTCAGGGATCACTAAATTCACTTCCTCACCTGTTGGAGTCCTTGTGTCCCAGACATAGGGACCTGCATGATGGTTTGGCCTTGCCCCCCTGACATGGCCTGTACCATGATGGGTTGCCCTGACGATGTGATTAGCTGCCCTCCGCTCACCTGCACCATTAGAGGTTGGCCTTGGACCTGGAGGGGAGGGGAGTCAGTAATAGTGCAGTAATTCACATAATCGGAAGATTAATATCATAGCCTATCAATGATATCACATGTCAAGCTGCAGCCATCACGTTGTGGAGGTTGATGTATCTTCTAAATTCAGTCACTGGCTGGTTTGCACAAAATGCCACTGGGATGAGACCACAGTGTTATTTTGCAATGACAGTTGAGTAAATAAATTGCGATGCGGCGTGAAGAACAGGAAAGTAAAAAAAAACAGCCAGGAGGATGTACGATGAGTATGGAGCCATGTTTTAGATGGTCAGTACGTGGGGCCTGTTTGACTGGAGAACAGCTGCTGCTCTGAGATGCTGTTGGTTGCCATGAATGATGGAAACGAAGCCTAGACACTGCTAGGCTGAGAGGCATGCAGCCGTAGCATGCATGGAGGGGCTCACAGCAGTGGAAGATGGGTAATGGAGTCATGCAGCACTAAGGAGACACTGTGACACAGGGCGGTGGTCACACCACTACCTGGAGTGTCTGCAACTGCTGGCCTGAGGCAGTCACGACCGGTGCCTCGGTCTGCAGCTGTACAGCCGTCACAGTACCCTGTGCCTGTAAGCAGGGTGGCATATAGCTCCAGTTGCACGTTGACACTGTATGACTACATATCCCAGAAGTCTTAGTCATGGTTGGGTGCAAACGGTACTATTCGTTTTGTTAGGGTGCTGCTTTTAAATTAGGGTTTGTGTAACTGAAAGGGTTTTAGAAACTACATTCACTACTTGTTCTCAAGCAGGCTTGGGAGGCTAGTAGTTTAGTAAAGACATGTTGGTGTTAGGGATCTATTTCAGGATATTACACGTGACCCTCACCTGTTGTTGGATTTGCCCATTGGAAGTCTGCACAAGGACCTGCTCCCCTGTTGTGGTTGTGGCAGTGGTGTACTGCTCCATGGTTGGGTAATATTACTATCCTTACTGGTAAACTGTGGAGAAAGAAATCTGCTGATTTAGATTGAAAATGGGAACGTGTGCCACATTGTACATCAAATACATATACATACTATACACAACATTGAACATAGCACTGCACGCCTAATTCTCCACGCACTCTTGTTGAACAGAACAGTCTGTATGGATGTCGGGGGAACTAGTGATGGATCTCGCGACTGGACAGAGTCGCGAGACAGAGTGCTTTCAGTTTGGCAGACAGACTGCGCACAAACTTTATTCCATAATTCTGTGCTGCCAGTTTCTAGCAGGCTAATTATTAATTGCTAAGGCCATATGTCTGCATTACCCAGATGACTATTCTCCCAATGTGTATGTTATACAAGCCTTTGTTCTAGTACTAGCCATTGTTTTACACATGACGGCTTTTGATAGTTATCCAACGTTGACGTGGCTATCAAGCTAGAAGCTAACTGGCGATAACTTAGTGCATTTGGTCAGGTCAAACTGGCATGCTAACATTAGCGAATCTACTATTTAGCTAGCTACATACAGCAGTAGGTAGCCATGTTTTTCAAAGAGAGTGTTGAACGTCTAGACTGTATGTATTGTTATTATTCACACCGTGCTGTTTAACTCAAATTGCTATTTAATTCCTGCATTTTGATGGGTTAGTAATTTGGTTGGTCAATAGCAAACCAATCCGTGCTGACAACTACCAATGCCTTCAATTGGGCCTCCCTTACCGTTTCTTCGCTGTCCGGTTCCCTTCTGATTGGCTCCAGTACAGCTTTCTAAACCCAATCACCAAAGTCAGCGAACAAAATGGCGCAAATGAAACAACTGCGACGTGGGGGAGGTGCATGAATACATCACGTGCATTTCCCTTCAATGTCCACTAGGTGAAACAGTTCACCAGCTCTTTACTGCGGGATCGTTAAGGAACATAAACCTGGCAGAAAGATCACCAGAAACTATAAGAACAGTAAAAATGCACTATGATATATGATTTTCATTTCGACTAGTCAACTTCGTGATGTCGAATAGCCTACATTTTCTCATCATCGTAATAACCCTGTTGTCAAATGAGCCATAAAAGCATTCCGGTCCAGCAGGTGGTGCCATTGTGAAAATCAGCATTCGCAACTATAATGTTTACGGATGTCGTTTGACATACACGAGACATTCACTGGCATAAATGTTAACATTTCTTGCTCAGTCTAACCTATTTGCTTGATCTATATGGTTAGTCATGCCGTCTTTTGAAAAACGAATATTCAACACAACCTGTGCTTAGCGTGTCCAAAAACGTATAGTATGCAGTAAATTAGTTTAGATAGAAGAGTTTATATGTAGGTATCGCTAACTGACCCTTAGCATGTCGCTCAGGTTGATGTCCTTGTTAGCCTCTCGGCTTAGCACACAGTTTGTCATGTCCAGAGTAACTTCTGTGAGCATTTGTCACGCAAGTAGAGACGCTAAAGCCTGGAAGGGGCAAAGCCACGTCGACCGTGTTGCAAACCACAGACCAAGACAGAGGGATGAGCAGTTTGAAGATGATTCACAGATGGAAGATGTGGAGGACAGGCTCCAGGCCATAGTCACGTGAGAGATCGATACTATACCTATTTACATTACATTTATGCATTTAGCAGACGCTTTTATCCAAAGCGACTATTTAATCAGTGCCGTTAATGATCTCACATTGACCCAAATAGCACGAATAACTGTCCGAAAATATCCGTTTCAGTCAAGAGAGGATAAAGCAGAAGACTTTAAAGTACCATAAAGTCAAAAGACACATGACCCCAAAAGGTGCACCAGAGAGGAAGCTGACCTGGGATGCTATGGAGCAGATAAGGTGAGGAACAGCAGGGCACACATGCCTGAAATACTACTGGAATCCCTTCATGTCACCATTTTGCCTAATGTATAACAGTAAATGTATTGCAACTCTGGTCTGTCCTTTGATATACAGTTTAATATCTTACATAGTTTATAAATATCCTTAATTAGTAGTGATATGAGCGATATCAATATTTGATATTTGACCTGTCACACATGTGCTGCTCCAGGTATCTGAAGCAGGAAGAGCCAGAGGAGTGGACTGTGGAGCGCCTGGCCGAGGGGTTCTCTGTCACCCCTGATGTCATCCGCAGGATCCTCCAGAGCAAGTTCACTGCGCCTCCAGAGAGGAAGGTTAAGCAAGACGCCAGTGTGCTGGCTAAAGTCCACCAGCAGGCTCTACCTGTGGGCCGGAAACCAGGCCAGGGCAGGTTGCCGCTGCCTGCGGGCTCCCCAGCCATGCTGCCAGCTGGAGCTGCGTCTGTTGCTCTGGTGACCCTGGCTAGCTCCAGTCTTACGCCCTGTGACGATGGCGCAAAGTCCCTGGCTACTGGAAGTGGCACTGCTCTTGCTTTGGTGCCTAACCAGAATAGAGGTTCACTTATTGTTTTGAGTAAACACACCTCGGTTACAGAGCTGCCCAGAGCAAACAAGGAGGGTATGGTGGACAATGTTGTAGAGGATGATGATGATCATGAGGAGGTCTGGGATGGAATGGTGTTTACAGAGGAACAACTGGAGGAACTTATGATGTCCCCAAAGTCCTGTCCAGTGACTCAGGATGGGAATGAATTCTTTGACAGTAATGGCAATTTCTTGTACAGAATCTGACACTTGGATGTTAATTTTCTTTCTTTTTTTGTGAACAATGTATCACAACCTTGAAAATATCAAAAGACTTACATTGATGGAACCTAATAAAGCACTGTGTCAATTACAGTTGACAGGAGTTGAAAGCAGCGAAGTCAGTAGTTCTGTATTTGTTCATGTTGACAAGCTTAAACAGTCTTGTTTGGGGTCCATAAAACAATCAGCCAAGATATTGAAAGAAGCAAAGGGACAAGTAAATTTATTGGTCAAATCAAAGCAAATAGTCTCAAATATACAGAAGAGAAAAACACAGCAGATACAAAGATGTCATTGGATATTTACATAGCCATCACAACAAATAACATTTTACAACATTTTAAATTGTAAGAAAAAATGTGCCCAGCCCCTCAGTACCCCCCAGGTGTGTCGACCTGCAAATTAAATAAGACTGATAATTGACTGTCCAATTAAAGTGTAGCAGCTATGTTCTCCCTGTAACGCCTTTTAAACCAATTAATAGTAAGCAAATGCTCATAATTGTATTCGGGTACAGATGCTCTGTCATGTTAAGTAAACACTATTTAGGAAGGTATTTAATATAGCATTAAGGAAACAAATATAGCTTGTTATATGGATTGAAGACTTATTTTTACTGGAAAAATAGGATTCGTTTTGTAAGTCATGCGGGGAGCTTCTATGAAGCAGTCTAAAGAGATATTTAATTCATTGAGAAGATTAAATATTTTGCTAACAGAAGTAGCAAGTGCAACAAAGGGGTACCATTGACCAGACGGATGTAACCGTGGACAACTGAACACAACTCGCCACTCATTGAGAAGGCACACGTCCCATTCCCACTCTAGGCACTTGTATAACCATTAGCACACAATGTACTCCTAACCTGGTTGTTATAAATACATAAAACTTACAATGGGGGCAATGACACGAAACAAAGACAAAAACCTTTAGAAACAAAATAGAGCATAAACGCCCAGGAGATCCTGTGAAAGGGGAAGATACATCTGTTGTGCTTCGATTGACAAAATCACTCATTAACCAACTGTATGTGTAACAAATGTATTTACCCAGATTTTTTTGTTTTTTTGTTGTTGAATTAGAACAGCCCACCCAAGTTGGGCCTACTGTAGCTTTGCGAGATATTCTAAATCCAGGACCCTGTCACCAATATCAAGATATGACCCAGTAGTATATGCTCATCTCATATTCACTACAATACATACAGTGCAGAACTCAAATTATTCGGTTAAATAGCTCACGTAATCACACCCAATAATCTCATTCTTAAAATGGCTTCAATCTATCAACCAAATACATCATTTACATAATTACATATCTGCTCCTACCCCTGTTTGACTCTGTTTTATAACAGAGTTAAGATTGATAGTTTTTCTGTTTCACATTTTGGAACTTGTTTATTATTGCAGAATCCTTATTTTGTTTTACTTCATTTAAGGAATCAAATTCACATATAAATTATCTTGTGCTTTAGGCAGTTACAACTGCCAACCAATTCTCAAAATGTGCAGACCTAACTCCATCAAAACATGCCAAAGTGGGAAATGTGTGTTGAGCACGTGTTAGGTTAGGTTTAGCTGATTGATTAAGAATGAACAGATTTGGTAGGATATCATTTATGCTCTGAAAGCTTGTTTCAACAGACTTCTTCCAAACATGGTATTGCTATCACACGCTAAATGCATATAGAGATTTTTCCCATTAGCATTTTTAAATGTAGGCAAATACTTAAAGAGAGTTTCATGTTTGGAACTCGTGTCTCAGCTGATACATGTTATCAAGCCACAACAACAGCTACAGCAGTTGTAAATACAAATTACAGAAATCAAACACAGATGTTTATGTACAAGTGCAGAGGCTAAAGAGAACTAAATAACTAAGTGGGTGCAAAAACCTTCCCACTTGATGGGAGTTTTATTGTTTGTTAACGCTCTTGATCTGTTACTATTTTCCCCAGTTTCATGTGCTACCCTGATTTTGGGTTGGTCAACCAAACCACTCATTTTAATTCAGTAGTAGTAACGCCCCTTGCCTTGTTTGGGGTTTCTTGGTATCAAGGCATTCACAAAAATATTTAGGAGCATTTGTAAAAAATAAATAAAAAGAAACTGTGGGATGGCATCTTTCACTGAAAATTTAAGTAACAGAGTAAGGAAAAAAGACTCTTCCTATTATCCAGGGCCTCCACCGCCCCCTGGTTCTGTGGTCCTCAACACTAACTGAGACTCAGAAAGCTCCTATACATTCATTAGACACCTCACTGATGACAGCAGGGTGACCTAAGTCTCTCCAACAGGTGCTGGAGGTCAGAGGTCACAGCGGACAGAGGAAGCAGGAAGTAGCAAGATAGAGACAAGGTAACAGCCAGCCACAGGATGGGCTGGAAACCAGTTTCCTCCATAACGCCGTCGGTTCTATCAGCTATTCTAGAAGGTCCTGAAAACAAACAATGTTTTTATTGACCTGCTGTTTTCAGACAGATAACAGCATCAACTGAAACGCCCATTAGGTCTTTAAGCATGTGTCTATAAGGGTGTGTGTGTGTTTTACAAACCTCATCTGAGTCGTCATGGAATTCTATCTTGCCGTTGGGAGTGTGGGTAGTTTCCAGTGGTTCGTCCTCTCCCTCAATGCCGTTAGCTTCGGCGTGTTGCTGCAGCACTGAATACCTATGAACCAGGAACCTGCAGGAGCCCGACAACTCATGTATGAAACCTGCTTAGTGCTGTGTGTGTGTGTGTATGATCATTCTGCCATGTGGCTGTACTCTGATGTGTGCGAGTGTTTGTGTACAAGATTAAATGAAAGTGCTCTTTTCTAAAACGCACACAGCAACAAACCAATTTTGCCAGTCTACAACAGTTAGGTCTCCATGAACTTATAATATATATATATATATACAAATATGATCTTACCGTCCACCACAGACATACTTCTTGACGAAGAGGACACCCTGCTACAGTACCGAGCAGCATGATGATAATGACCGTCACCACGATAGGCACAGAGCTGGAGGTATGGACCTTTATCTGAAGATCCAGAGAGCCAGAGTGAGGGAAGGAATTGATAGATACAATAGAAATAACTAAAATGGGGAGGGGAGGGTTGCGTACGTATACGACGAGGACATGATCCCTCACTCAGATAGGCACTGTATGCCCTATTCAATCATGTTCTACCTGCTTCGACTCATGCAGAAGTTCTACATGCAGTACAAAGTTGATTTACTGACAGTGGTGTCTGTGATGGCAGGACTCACCAGGAGTTCTGGAGGACCGAGCAGGTCGCTGACACACCTCTGGCTCAGGTCGATCTCCTTGCGCTCAGGCATTTTTCCTCCCTGACACTTGTCCCCTGGGATCTTCCTATAGCTAAGGAGTGGACAGGGGAAAGACACGAATAGTTCCATTAAAATGTTTTGAAGATTGTTGTTTGAACAGTCTCTCTTAAGGAGTGTTTTGTACACGCACCCGTTTACTTTATTTGCCAGAAAAAGTACCTCTTGATCTGCAG
Organism: Mallotus villosus; assembly: GCA_903064625.1. Taxonomy (NCBI): domain Eukaryota; kingdom Metazoa; phylum Chordata; class Actinopteri; order Osmeriformes; family Salangidae; genus Mallotus; species Mallotus villosus. The sequence continues at coordinate 77,932 of CAEFZP010000136.1, read as the reverse complement.
TCAAATGCTGTAACCACTGAGCTGTACTCAACCCTTAGAGGTGTGTTGGTGGTTTGTCTTACCCCATGGTCTGCAGCTGCTCCTCCCTGCCTTGCAGGCAGAACTCCAGGACCTTCCCTTCAGATCCGGCTCCTCTACACACACGGAGCTGTTCTCTTTGCGGTAGTACCCAAAGTCACTGCAAGGGGGCAGAGTGGAGTGTGATCAGACAAAGCTTCAGGAACACGCTCTATCCAGGGCACTGGGACAGGATATTTTACATTTTATGTTAAGTAACATGCCGTCAACAGTAGGGGATTTTACCCAGAACTTTTTCATCGGGGGTAAATCTGTGCCGTGTGCTGTGGTAAAGAGTCAACAGGTGTTCTATGGACAAGGAGGGGTGGTGGTGGTGGGGGGGTTCTCACCAAAGGAAGTCGTCCAGGGTGCAGGGGCAGGGGGTGGGCGCCTTATTGACCAAGTAGTCTCGTCCGTTCCAGCACACAGAGTCCTTCCTCAAACGCAAGAAGCGCTCCTTGTAACCGAGCATGCATCCGTCGTTAGGGTCGCTGATGTCATCAGAGTGTGCCAGCCACTGTACGTAGTCATTGTCTGCGCCTGAAATGAATATGTTTAAAATACATACATAAATACATAAAATACCACCGTTATATTAACTTATAGCTCTGTTCAAACAACTTTCCAAGCGTAATGAAGCATGCACCCTAGTATCTGCCTGCAAAACCAGTGCATAGGGAACATTATATCACACTAGCCAAACAAATCCATCTCTAATGACTAGTGAGAGTTTCCTGTGGCTGTGTTTTGGTACAGTATACATTTAGTCATTTACATTTGTCATTTAGCAGACGCTCTTATCCAGAGCGACTTACAGTAAGTACAGGGACATTCTCCCCGAGGCAAGTCGGGTGAAGTGCTTTGCCCAAGGACACAACATCATATCGCACGGCCAGGAATCGAACCGGCAACCTTCTGATTAATAGCCAGATTCCCTAACTGCTCAGCCATCTGACCCCCATATATAAGCGCTGGAACTTCCTGTGTGTCACTCACAGTCCCTGGTGAGCAGCTCCCTGAAGTCGATGGTGAAAGAGATCCAGTACTGGCTGATGATCGTGTCCCTGTAGCCCCAGACACTGACGTTCATGGAGCGTGCGCCAGGCTCCGAGGCCAGGCCTGTGAAGTGGATGGGCTCGTCAGTGAAGTTGTACACACGCCAGCACTGGCCCTCGTCCGTGGAAAACCTACCCAGAAACAGAACGTTGAAAAGATTCAGAAAACGAGGGTTACTGTGTGCTTTTTTTAAAATGTATGTTAATTAAACGCAATGAAAATGGCATGATTCTTTAGGTGTTCTAAACCTTTTTTATAGGATCTGTGCCAGCCCAAAATAGACATATCATTTGAATTTCAAAACAAACGTGTCTGTATGAAACAAACACAGACCCAGGTGACCTCCATTCTCTCTTTGTGCAAACTCACTTGATCTGGTTGACAGGCTCAGTGTTGCTGTGCTCCACAGCCACCAACAGACCCCCCGAGTCCAAGATGGCGTAATGGTGGGGTCCCCTTAGGGCCTTCAGCCAGGAGTATCCCCCATCGTCAGACACGTACACGTCAGGAACCAGCACAGAGAGGGCATCGCCTACGCTTCCTGTGGGCGTGGCAACAAGCATAGAGACAGCAGCAGTGGGCTGGTTAGATAGCCGCGGCCATAAACTCAAAAGTTGAAAGGCAGTATCATTTCAGAGACGGTCCGAAAGCATTCCTGGTCTAGGATAAGTTATCAACAAGGACATCTTGCACGTTGTGAACCAAAATACCAAGGCTGTTCTGGTCAATTCCATGTAGTTAAGCTCTTACATTGACATTAGAGTGGAACCGTACCGTGAGCTAGGATGAGGCCCACAGCGTTGGGCTCCGACAGAGGAAGCATTGGGATGTTCAGCCCAGTTCCTGTGCTGTAAGCACCATGGATGTGGAGACTGCACTGCAGAGACCAACGCAGAAGGAGCCGTTAGAGACATTACATTTACATTTAGCAGACACTCTTATCCAGAGCGACATACAGTAACAGGGACATTCCCCCCGAGGCAAGTAGGGTGAAGTGCCTTGCCCAAGGACACAGGGATTTAGCACAGACAAGAATCGAACCGGCAACCTTCTGATTACTAGCCCGATTCCCTAACCGCTCAGCCGTCTGACTCCCTAAAGACCTAACAAGCTAAATATCTGCATTTGTTTATTAGTTGGTTGCATGTAAGAACAAGTGCGACACAATGCCATCACATGGTAGCTGACTAATGTTTCTACGACAGCTTATTTCCCCAGGCGATGTGCATACTAAATGAGTCCTGACTACACACCCCATAATGGCAAATGGCAATAAACTTCAACTTCAGACCACATGACTCTAACGCAATGTAAATGTGAAATACATCGACCTAGATATAAATAATCTAATTATTATTATAACGAGAGCCAATTTTAAGTCTGACTTACACATTTTAACGACACTATGACATTGTTGCAATCGATTCATCTTTTATTTCATCACGTCTCTGTTTCTTCTTGCGTCCTCATGCAAGACTCTCCTTAAAACTCAAACTTCTCTAAGGCCCGCACCTCCTCATGGTTCAATATTTACCTTCTCTGGGTCTTTGGCTGTGGAGTCACATTTACCGTTGGCTGGTTTCTGTACGGGTAGCCACTCCCCTCCCTGGTCAAAGGACACCACTGTCTGAGCCGAGTTATCTAGAAGAACAAGCAGAACCACTTTAAATGTGTACACTCCCTTCGTCTCAGGGTGCACAGATGATGAAATATTCACAGGCCTCGAGTCTGAAACCAAAATGACTAACACGGTCACACCTAGTTTTTGTGAGTGTTTGAAAAGTGAGAGAATTAGCATTTGTAAGTAAGTGCGAGAGATAGAAACAGAGGGAGAAAGACAGAACAATAGAAAGAAAGAACAAAAGAAAGAGAGAGAGACAGAGACAGAGAGAGAAAGAGAGAGAGAGAGAGAGAGAGAGAGAGAGAGAGAGAGAGAGAGAGAGAGAGAGAGAGAGAGAGAGAGAGAGAGAGAGAGAGAAGATACAAGCAGATGAGGTATGTGTTTCCCTTTCCACCAATGTGAACCTTGTACTGGTTCTGGTTGGTTCAACCTTCTAAGAACTGTTTTGTTTTTCCATGATGTCGTCACGTCATTGTGTCAACAATCAAGTCTCTGCTTTCCAAGCAACATTAGGCGACATCTTTAGTTTGTTATTTGTTCAACATTTCTGTCAAACAAAAACTAACCATAACAGTAACCATCTTGCACAAGATTTGTTTAAATAAATGCTTTGTTCTCAAGGACCAAAGTGCAAAGAGACAGTTTGTCTCCTGTTCAGATCACTGTTTAGATTTGACGTCCAAGCTGTTGCTCAAGCCAAAGTAGAAGCACCATCAATGTAAGTTTTTAGCTGAAGCTCTGCGGTGGTCAATAATTCCATCCCGAGCCCACGTAAGTGGAACAGTTCTAGAGCAGCTAAGGGCTGATGTAGCTCTAGAACAAGTTTTCCTAGTTGGGAGCCAGCTCCTTTGCTGTTTAAACGCAAATAACTGGTTTGGGGTTTGGGCCCTAAGAGTGCCTCGGTGGAAAAGAGGTATGTGTGTTTGACTTGGGGAAGTTGGAGAACTACAGAAAAATCAAGTATGTGAAGAAGTGCTTACGCATGCAACTGTGTGTCCATATATGTCTACGTACCCTCAGCAAGGACACTGGTGATGAAGACCCCACGCAGGGAGGTGACATTGACAAAGTCAGTGTCGCCCCCTGTGGTGGTGTAGAGATGTCGTTCCAGAGACTTGGAGTAAACCGTGCCACGATCGTCAGACACGTAGATGGTTCCAATTCCTGTGTCTGATATGGACATTACTTTAAAATTGCATTCCATGGAATGAAATTGCACACAGGAAATGCATTGCAAAGGTGTAACACAATGGGGAAACCAATAGATAAAAGGGGCTCGTAAGGTCCAGACAGTTAGGTTTGTTGTTACATCGACTTACCCCCTGGATCATCCACATGCATGAACACCATGTCATCATTCGCTGCCAGGATGGAGTAGAACTGCTCGTGACCAACGGCAGGCAGCTGGGCCATATTCCACACTTCCCCCTGGTCCACTGACACATGGATCATCCTCAATGTTTGCTGAGGAGAGATACAGAGAGAGAGAGAAAGAGAGAGACACACCATCAACCAAAGCTTCCAGGTCACAGAAAACAAACAAAGTAAACTGTAGACATACAAACAAGATACTAATGATTTGGGAAACACCCCTCACACACACAATGAATACACCAGAACGTTTAAAAACAAACACTCACACCCATACCCCTCACACACCCAATCCTTCCAGAGAACCACAGTGAAACACTATCTGTCAGGCCTGATAGCTAGTTGACACCAGCTGTACCAACCTTGCCGGTCATTACTGAGGCGAAGAGAAAACGTCCACCAAGGCCAAAAGAGAAGATCTTACTGGCAACTGTCTTGATGCTTTTCCCATAGTCTGATGTCCTCCTCAAATCTAGCATCCCCCTGTCATCTGGAAAAGAAAAAAAAACATACATTTAAACTATGTCTTTTACTTCTTAATACTAATAAAATAATGGTTGTTTCATTTGTAACATTCTACTGTACTCTGTCCATGAATGTATGTCGCTTACTGCAAGATCCATTTATGTTGGTTGTAAAGAAAATTGCGTTGTCCATCCCCCTGTGAAATCAAATATAAGCGACAGACAGGTCATAAAAGCTGTCCCCAGCATATCAGCACACAGACAAGACATTGTAAACATTGTTACAGTACTCTACAACTAGACATGGCTCAGCAGTCGACAGGCTTCGTTGCTCAGTTGCATGGAAACTGCAGCAGGACAAACACTGCAATGCCTTCCTGTTTACCTACAGTAGAAGGAGCCGGGTGACTCGCATTGGCACTCTCATGCAAATAGTGTGGAATCACATGTCAATGGTTATAACGTACCCTCTGCAATTGGCCGCTAAGGCCCTGCCCTTCCTAAATATGTATTTTGCTTCGAGTTTTGTGTTTGACTTGACAGACTCTCCTGCTCTAGTTAGGCTTGACCTATTTTCTGTCATGGACTGTTTATATCAAGGTTAAGCCTCGTGGGACAAAGGTCTGAGGGTGTGTGTTGAGGAAAGAAAGAGAGCGTGTTACTGTGAACAACTCTCCTGTTAAACACCCTCTTGGTGCTGGAGAGTTGGTAGCCCTTGTTAAACAAACATTTACAAGTAACATAGCTAAAAAAACAAACAAGACAAATTCCAGATAAGGCCCCACTGCTTGGCTAGTTAAAACACAGCATGCTGCCAGGCGGTTTTATAGCTCACTTTTAGTACTGTAGGATGTACACTACCTTACAACAGAGGGGGATGGGAGGTATTCCTCCCACATTGAGCTCAGACTAATAGAAGCTCATTCAAATTCTGAAACTAATAGGCCTCCCTGCCTGCAGGAGGTTGAGCCAGGCAAACATCATTCCATTGAATCCACCCCAGGTAACTATCCACCTTCAGTCAGGGACTTAGTGGGATGAAGTCCTTCCTCCATATAGCTCTCAAGAATAAGTATCTCATTATGGAGCCTGAGACCAGGGCCTGACCATAAGCTAACATGGTCCACTAATGAGACTGTCTAGGGACGGACCTGTACCATTATTGGCTAGCTACTTCTTCCTGATACACACCTTATCTAAAGTTTAGGACTCTCAGGACAAAGCTTTATGTGTATTATCTGTGTCGTGTGTGTGTGTTTCAGGGAAATGACGAAGGTATGACTGTGTTACTGTGCAATGTTCCTCTGCAAAGGATTTGGTGAATCCGTGTGTCTCTAACCCATTATGAGGAAGTAAACATAAAACATTGAAACTGTGTCCTGGATACATAAAGGGCCAGCTCCTGGATTGTATTGCACCTTGGCTCAGGCCTCTACTCTCTATTTCAGGTGTTTTGTAGTCCAGAATAGACTAAGGCTGGAAAAAATGGAGCTTGATCTTTGGCTCCAAACACTCCCAACTTTCTGAAAGGAGTTTAAGAGATAGTGTTGGCAGGTGCACTTTGGGAATTGAAGTCTCTTACCATTTCACCAGACACACCATGTCATGGAGCTTCTTCCAGTTCTCCCCAAAGTCCTCTGATAGCCACAGGTCATTCTGAAGCACGAAAAGCACAAAATGGATTCCAATAACACTACACAGGTACTCTGCATATACTGAATAGTTTAGCTATCCACCTCCGTTTAACGTTATCTAGTCTTTGACTAAAATATTTGTAGTACAGTCTATTACTTGAGTTATGTACAATCTCTATAAAGACATGTCAGGAAGATATTTATTTTTTATTTTTTAAAGATAGATTTGCCAATAGTTGTAATATAATACATTTCTACTTGCTCTTCAATGGTTTCCACTATGTACCCCCTACAAACACACACACACACTTACAGCACTGCTGATGGCCATAAGGACATTGGAATCGTGGGGGTTGTAGGTGATCTGCATCAGGGGGGTGAAGGGAAGGTCAAGGTGGCTGAAACTCATCCCAAAGTCCTTGGAGACAAAGATACGTGAGCCCTTGCCTCCAGACACCTGGCCTGTTAAGATAACCTGAGGGACACAGAACATACAGACCAAATACTGATTAGATATTAGGGGTGTACATGTATTTGGACCACAAATTCACGGTAGGGACGTCACGGTTTGGTATCGAACCACGATCCCCAAAACCACGGTACGTACCGAACCGTGACTTCTGTGTACAGTTAGACCCTATTAGATATCCTGCATGGTAAGTCTGCTTGGGTTCCAAGAGATTTCACATTTAGACCAAACATACTATACAAACTGACCAAGTAACGAAACCATCCCTTCTCAACTTAAAAAAATACAAAAAAAGACTTACCTTCCCAGAGTTCTCCGGACCAATGGCAATTCCTAACTCAGTGCGGATGAAGGTGTTGTTGATGAGGCTGGTGACATCCTGGAAATGTTTTCCCATAGTCCCCACTGATAGACAGAAGAAGAGTTCAGCCTGTCAGTAACTGTCTCACCTCTATGTGTGGGTATTGACACTGACAAGATTGTTTCAAAATATATAAGTATATACCCATTCTCCTACCTTCGATAAAGTTTAGACTGGCCAAATCTTAACAAGAAGAATGGCACCTGAAATGTTGTCAAAACCAAGATGACCTGTGGGGAACAAAACATTCCTTTTAAGATATAGAGCTCTTATCTTTGACCAACGTGTGTGAGACCCAGCTTTCAGCAAGCTTTCTCTGGTCTCCACGGTGATATACACAGGTGGTGGAATGTGAGATTCACAAGAATCACCATCAAATACCAGCTGCTGAGTAATCTTGACAGGTTTGTCCAGTCATCATATCACAGCTGATTAATATTATTGGAGGGGTGGTATGACACTTGTCTGACAGGAAACTGATTCCTGCTGATGTTGACAGCAGACCCAGAATCAGTAACAAGAGCTTGCACTCACCCCTGTACCATCTCCCACCCAGGCCAGCGACACAGAGCCACTCAGGTCATTGAAGGTGTGCTGAAAACACATAGCATTTGTGAGGTTAACAGGTATTACAGGTGTATCAGGTGCATGTTAAGGAACTAGCTGTACGAGTATTTGAGAGAGTAGTTCCTCAATGCAGTGGCATTTTTGTGAAAACATTTCTTCGTTCTTCCTCTTCCTCTTTTTGCAGGACATAACTCACTGTCAAAACTGTCAACATATATTATTGGGATATTATTATTCTATACTATTGGGATAGAAGAAAAACTTTTCATCAAGTAGCTTTTTCAAACAGAGACCCAATTGTTGATTAATTCATGTAAATTGTGGTATGTAGCCATTTCACAAAGTCAAAACATCTGAATGGGGTCAAATGAGAGCCAAAGATTTATCAAAAATCAGACCAAGCTTCAGAGAGGAAAGTTCAATGGGTTAGTTAGCATTGTACAAAATTAAACCACTCATTTACTGTCTCCTTCCACCATGTAATATCCCTCTTGTGCTCCCTGAATGTAAGTGAAGCACCACATCCACTAGGCCCCTGATATCTAGTAAAACTACATGTGACAAGATGTCGATCAAAATGCTTTAATTTCACTGGCCTGGCTGCTGCTGTTGCACTGAATAAAACACTTAAATCCCTAATCTCATCAAGCTACCCTCAGAGATTGTGTAACATCCAGTTGCCAGTGGTAAGGCTGAACCAAAACAGTAGTACAGTCCTACAACAGAACAAACCAGCGTGAGCCTCTTGGAATTCTGCTTTCAGCCTTAGATTACCCAGACCCTAGCTGCTGTCACAGAGTTCAAGGTCTGGGAAAGGCTGCTGTGCAAGTGTATCATGTGAGAATAGCTTTGGAAGACAAGCGTTGTAGGGTGCCTTGTAAAGTCTTTGTATGTCTATGCCTTTTTCCTGGAATTTCAGACAGATAACGTATCTATATTGCCTACCCAAAAGTAAATACAACTGGTCATAAAGAGAGGCTTTACGATCTGACAAGATTTTACTTGAAACGAGGGTATATTTTTGGAAAACTGGCATGGTTTATCATGTGCTGCTTTTTTAGTATTCATGAGGTGATGCCAAATTTAGGCACTTTCAAATATGACAAGGTATTTGAGGAAAACAACCCTCAAGACAGCCAAGTAGTCTTAATTTCTTTCAATTTTCATCTGCCAAGCACATATATCACGCTGTGTTTTCATAACTAGCTTTATCATGCCCATAGGTCAGAGCCATTAGTGGAAAATTTGAGAGGTGTAAATGAGACAAACACGTATGTGTTTACAGTCAACTCCTCTGGCCTTGAATAGGGAATGAGATGACATGTTGTAAGGCTGTGTTAGAAGGCCTGATCAAAATACTATTTGTTCAGGAAAGTACCTTCAATCAATAGATTATCCCTATGATGAACTATGACAGTTTTGATGAATTAAGAGTATTACTTCTTGTTTATCTGTTTATCAGTTTATCTGTCAACAGAAAGTTGGAGAAAAGACTCAATCAACGCGTGCTGCTGTCGTCTTCCGTCAAGTTTCCTGCTTAAGGAAGTCCTACTGTCCTAAAATCACATCTATCCCATGGCCCAAAGTCTAGACCTGTGGTCACAATATAGAATAAGATATTTACTGAATGTACATGTTCTCATCTTCATTCACATAATGTTGTGTTAAAACAGTTGCACATTTACACATAATAACCGGACCTGAGAGGTAAACTTACGCTGTGAGTGTTTTCAGACAACTTGGTTTCGTATCCTTGAAGAGTTTTACAGGTGCTTCCTTGGTCTGTACTTCTTCTACTTCTCATGTGCTTTGCTGGAGCAAGCCAGGCAGGAACCGATCTCTTTTCAATATATGACCCTTTATCTAGACTAGGACTCTTTCTAAAAACTGTTTGCCCATTGTGTGCGGTTCTCTGTGAAACGTCTAAACCAAACGACACATTAAACAGTAGGAGTAAAACACAGTGCACAATGATTCCCATCATCGCCGTGCACTAAATCCAGATTGTTGTAATATTTGTTTGTTCTACTGTTGGAGAGGAATTGACGTTCGCTCCTGCGCGACCACGGATGACATCAACAAAACAGTAGTCCTGACAGCGAGTGTTGCGGGCTTTGTATTCACGGCGGTCATAGACGTTTCGAGGCGGTGCGCTCCGACGATCAGCGGGCAGTCCTTTTCCTGCTGCAATGCGAAAAAAATAATATATCTTAATGAAAAAAAGTCATAGGTGCAAACAACTGGTTATTACACTTTTGCTTCTACTGCTCACTGTATAACTCCCAGTGCATAGCGATTCAGTATAGCATAGATAAAGAAGCGTCAAATTCTTTGTGGGACATAGCCTGCTACACCTTTGCACATTCACTACTGAGATTGGCTACTCCTGCGTTTGACGCTAGATTTAAATCATCTGATTGGTTGAAATCCATGCGGGCATACTAGTACTATTGCTTTTCAGCTGTCAAACCATTGTCAAGCTTGGTTGGTGGCACAAAATAACTGTATGACCTAATTATAAGATTATGGTAACTAAAACTCATTTGTGTTCACTACATAATTATTGTTGTCAAGAAAACTTGTGGTCAGTAGTACATTCACATAATTATTAGTCATTAATCAAAACTGTATGATTTTACCCAAAACACATTTCCCTAAATGTAATGTCTAAAATATGCACTGAATTGCAGTTGATCTGACTGTAACTTCAGTTACTAACCTTGAAGGTAAAATAATACCAGAGGAATTAACAAAGATAAACACATGTTGAGCACTCTCCAGAAAGGAATAGAAAGTGTGCATCAATCATTTTCAATTATACATTTTGTGTACTGAGGTTTAGAAAAGGACTGAACATCAGGACTCCAGTGTTTTCTGGTAGGCAGGGCTGAGGGATTATCAGATCCATGTTCATCTAAAAGCAACCCTTCTAGAACAAGCTACATGTCTAGCAGCAATCATTTTTGTTTACATGTGCACTTTACATTACAGTCTAATCGTATGTAAACTGGGTAGGCCTATTTGCCTTTTTTTATTCATTCATTCAATAATGTTGCAATAAGTTATGTGTAATTTTCGATCTGGACCTCGAGTCTGCAAATAGAGGTATATATATTCATTCTTTTCTTCAAATGTAATCTTCACATTCAACTTTCCAAACTGCATACCACTGATTTCAGATTTCACAATAAAGGAAACTACCGTATCACCTAACAAACCGACCTTTTGTCAGTTTACTTGGGTTGGGGGGAGGATTTTTTAAATCAAGCAATCCTCATGTTTGTAAATTGAGTTGAATGAGAGTATAATTTGTTCACTGTGTGTGTCATGTGATTGGACTTGAGCTAACCCATGATCGGCGGTCATGTGTGTGGCGTAGAGGAGGGAAAATGGCAGCCTTGGAGTCTCATATATACTGTGCTGTTTATATATGAGATAAACTGAGCCAGCCAACCACCTACATCCCAAAAACATTTAAGCTACTGTCACATCTACAGCTGGATTTATACTCCAACGGCCACATTCCGTCACATCACAGTCAAAACTATGATGGGAGAACACCACACCATTCACACTAGAATAAATAATAATGGCTGACCGCTGAACATTCCCACCATATCCATGTTACGTTTAGTTTCTATAAGTGTGTACGTTATTTTAATAAACTTTTAAACAACAATTGGTACAATGCACATGGATATAAACTACAACAGTGTTGGAATACAGCATTCCTTCATTGCTACATTTGTCTAACTGTGCCCTTTAATGGTCAGCAGAATGTGTCTTTGCATTCATTAATTTTCCCCCGTCTCCATGCCCGGCAGCATTAAACCTAGTTACCAACTAGAACCCTATTCCTCTACAAGAGAGACAACTGCTGAGAACTGATCTCTGCAGTGCAGCATTCCTCCACAGGGACTGTACAACACAGAGACAGCCCCTCCCCCATGGCAGGCCAGTCAACTATCAAAAGGTGGTGAACAAAGGCACTGTTATTCCTTCGAGATGTGCTCTGTGATATGGGGAAGACTGTGCTGTCTATACCCACAGATGCCTGCCTGTTCCCGGGTCTGACCACTTGGTGGGTTTCATCCAGTGAAGGATAGAGGATAGAGAGCAGGATCGAGTAGGATATAGAGAAAGGAGGTATCAACTTGTCCATGGCCTTAAAGATTCATAATATATCTGACAACTATATGAGTTTACAAGGTTGACGGATACCATGGGCACTGTAAGAACAGGTTATATTGAAGGGATCAAATTACTAGGCATGGCAAAGAGCCTTTTCAGAGCCTTTCCAATTTAATAAAACTCATATGAAGTAATAGCGACCTCTTGTGAAAGACACATTGACCTATAATTTCATTACAAGAAAAATGAATGTATTTTACTAACAACAATTGACTTAACATTGTCCTATAGCCTAATTACAATGTAAAATAAATGTTCTGAAACACGATCGAACTGATCTAACAATGATAGGATATAGTTTCAGTGACGAATGTTTTTAAAATGTGCATTATTAGCAAGGCATGGTAAATGATTAAAGTCAATTAATTGAGTGCATGTGAGTAGGTTATTTAAAGATCTTCGGGAATGATTGATTAAAATAGGCCTACCTCCTTATACTCTCAAGACATGCTGTTTACTTACCGGATGTGCATATGTCTCCTCTAAAAGGTAACATTTCCAAACACATTTATTTTAACCAAGTAGCCTATACACTTGAAATGAGCATATTCTACACGCACTTTGAAATAGTAGAAGAAATTCACTTTCATTTAAATCAAATTTTAAAGCGGGCAAATAACTTATGCTAATATTGGGCACCAAAGCATGAAAAAAGGCAATAGGTTTACTGCACAACAGTTTGTTTTAATGATTCACTATGCTTTAGTCACTAAAGTTTAGTGGCTATAGGTCTTTCCTTTAGGCGTTCGCTCTCACTTTAAGAACGCGAGTGATCACGTGTACTATGAAACGCTGCTAGAGTTGGGGAGAAAGTTTTGACAAGGCTCTGACTTGTTCCAACTTACCGTTGCAAACAATAGCAAAGACATCTTTCCAACTTTATAGAAACGCGATGGACGGGATTGCTCAGGTAGCCTGCAATAAAGTGATGTCGGGTCGGCTAAATTAGACTCGAGAGGATCATTCAGATGCCAGAAACACAATAGGAATTGCTGAAATTCGTGACAAAGTTTACCAAAAAATAACCAGTCTGTACAAATCTTTCTTTTTGCAACTAGAAAATGATGTCAGGATTCAGTCTTGACTTGGCACCACTGAAAGAGCCTTTGGCGTTTATTCGAGTCCTAGAATGGGTAAGTCTGCAATCTCTCTATGAATGGTTTTAACGTGCAGTAGAATTACGATATAACTGTCATGCACATCTTCGTAAATAGAAAATGTAAGCGCGATACCAGTTGAGTTGGCGTTATCACCATCACCCATGCGGTCAATCACACTATCAGCCTGAATCTCTACATCGTTTTCGTGCGTAGTGAAAAGGCGTAGCTAGATAAATCCTCACTTTCTCAGATGCAACATTACAAGGGCCGTTTAAACTTAAGTGCTGTCCCTCAATCAACCTTGTTCACTGTAAATCCTTATTTTCTTCTCTAAAATTAAGTATGAACATAAGTTGCCCTTCACTTTAATCATTCGCCCTTCACTCTAATCATTCGGTAGAGTTAGGTTAGGGAACATAATTCTTCGTTCATTCGTTCATACAAGTATCGTCAGGAAACTGAATAGCCTATGCGAAATGTCAATAATCAGTTAACTGCAAGGAACAGTAACAGGGTGTCTTCATGAGGAAAAACTCATGTGTCATGTAATTGTGCTTTGGAGTGAAATGAGACAAGCTAATTTAGGTAATTAACAAGGCCTACATGTACCTGTACAGTCTGACAGACTGTTTTCGAACTACAGTCTTGAAGTTATTCAGCATTCTGTGTTCTTAATATTCATTCAAGTAGAGTGCATGGTATGACTTCTCAGTGCAACATAGGGGAATGTGTGTGTGTGTGCATGCATTGCCAGTTTGCCACATACATCCGTTGGTTTCAGTTCTTTCTGTTAGTGCGTGTTAAGGAGGGAGGAAATGTCACATAGTCATGCTGCCCAGCAATACAAATTAGCACCTACATGGAACATGCTGAGGAACAAATGGCATTAGGCAGACACGGTCTCTTGTATGCAAGGCATTCAAATGTCTGTCCTGGCTGTATTGTAACATTTGCACGTGTCCTTATATTGGCTCTGGCTGCAGGTATTCTCTATATTTTCCTTTGCTACAACTGGGGGGGTATTCTGGCTCCACCAGCATCAATGTTCAATGCCTAGGGACCACCATCAGCCAAGAAGTGTCGGCCATCTTTAGCTACCCCTTCAGGTATGCAGAGACAAGTAAATACGCATGGATTTAATTTGCAATGGTAAAGCACATCTGACTTCAATCATGTTTATAGGTCAACTTATTGACGTGTTACTTCTGTGTGCGCAGGCTGATGGCGCATTCATACCAAGTACCCAGCTGTAAGAACGCCACAGGTCCCTCTGAGATGTTCTTGACGGGGGACCACTCGTCTTCAGCTGAGTTTTATGTGTGTGTTGGAGTCTTGGCCTTCCTCTACACCACTGCTAGCCTGGTCCTTCTCCTGGGATACCAAAATATGTACAGAGAGTACAGTCGCGGCCCCATTGTGGTGAGTTTTCTTTCAGGAATATGGGGTGTTTGTACTTCTGACGTGGTTTGTGTGTGTCATACTAGAAGATGAATCAACAAATATTCAACAAAAGAAAGGGGGAAAAAAACGTGACTAGAGAGTGTAAATATTAGATTTCTTCTTAAGTCAACTTTCATGAATCTGACATTGAAGTCCTTGACTTCATTTTCCTGTTGCTGATCCTCTGCTGCCAACAGGATCTGCTGGTGACGGCAGCTTTTGCGTTTCTGTGGCTGGTGTCCTCATCCGCCTGGGGGAAAGGCCTGACGGACGTGAAGTGGGCCACCAGCCCCTCGGTCCTCGTGAGCCTCATCCCCGTCTGCAGGGACGTCAGTAACAAGTGCACACCAGGCGGCGTGCCTCACATGGGCCGCCTCAACTCCTCTGTGGTAGGCATCAGCAGTAGCCTCACGTTGTCATACTCATAATTCTTGTCAGAATACGAGTCTGTTACCGCTCCGTTGGGCTGTGAGTATGGGGTGTGTTTCCCCCAAAAATGCCACTTCGGGGCTAAGTTTGGTTGGCACCCAGGCTACATCAGCTTCAAATTCTAATTCTATTCTCTGTGGTAGGAATCAGCAGAGTTAGCAGGCCACCCAGTCCTGTTTGGGAATGTTGAACATGAATGAAAATACAGACAAAAGTTGAACAGCTTCCTTTTAATGTAACCTACCTAATGTTTGTTTTTTTTATACATATTCTCTCATTGCAGACCTTTGGATTTCTCAACCTCATACTGTGGGGAGGTAACTGCTGGTTCATCTTTAAGGAAACTCCCTTCCACAAATCAGCCACCCCTCCTGCAGATGTGGAGGAAGGAGTGCGGCCGTCTTAACTAAATAACACATATTTCAAATGTGTTTAAACGTAACACTTGCAAAATTTTATGGTAACATTTTACAGGAAGTGTCCAAAATGGTACGTCGAGTCAATTGTGGGTGCTGAACAAGTGCAGATATTGAGGTATCCATCTGTAGGTCAAAACTAGTCGTCTTTAATTCATTTATTGCTTGAACTTTGCATGTTTCTCTTAATTTTTCATTACATTACTGCCTTGAATAAGACAGATTTTCCTAATTGCATACTGTTTAACTCTTTCAAACTCAATGTTTGTTATATGAAAAATGTGGTTTATATTTCAATTTAAAATGTTCTAGTTATTGATGGGCAGTTCCTGGATGTGAATGCCTTACTCCTGTGTTATTACATGTAAATTAAGACACATTTCATTAGTAATAAGCCAGCGAACTCTAGTTCTTTTATTCATAGTATGGTATGCAATTGGTACTATATCACTCTGTTACATAGTTTTTTAAATGCACATTCTTAAATTAATGTTATATATTTAATGTGTGTCCATTTCGCATCCATATTTTTGTAAGAGTTGAAAGCATGTTTCATGGTAATGAACGTCTTGTTATGCAGTACCGTGCCATATTGTCTTTGTGTCCAATGAAAGCCTTCATATAGGCCTACCATGATTTTGGCCAATATGTCTAAAACGTTGTAGATCCCGGTAAAGTAATCGCATTTGGCGATAGTACAAAACGAAGTCTGAAAGGAAAATATGTAATGTGGTGTTACATTCCAGTCTGTAAATCATTAAAGGGAAACGCTGGTTTACGCCCTTTTGCTCTGCATCACTGTACAAACATTGCAAAAGAATGTGTGTTTTTTCCCCAGTGAGTGGAAAATGTGTATATTAGACATGAATTGTTAATCAATTGATATGTTTCTCTCTGGCTCTGGTTGGGCCCTTTAATTTTGTGCACGAGCATTCCAAGTTAATCCAATGTGGGTACGAGCAGAGGTACGAGTTTAATGACGTCATGCCCATGCGCGCGCGTTGATGGTGTCGGTTTAGAGAACGCGCAAAGGGCAGCAATGGCCGCTGTGGATCGGCGAAATCCTAATCTCGACGATTTTGTTGGATTTAATTGGAGCTCTTGGATAGATAGAGCTAATATTATCCCCTCAGAAGGTGAGTCATGTCCTCCCTACCACAAGCAGATTCGGTCAAATTACAGTGGCATTATACAGTGAATACATTTTTGCAGTAAACCACGGTCTCCATAAATCCCAACCCAAACAAAAGACTCCATGGTCCTAGTGCTGGATAGGTTATGTCCTTATTCATAATTAACGAGCTCGTTAGTATTAGCAAACAAGAAAAACAACTCCATGTCCATAAACTTTCCAATCTCCAAATGCCGATTGATAAGAGGAAGTAACAAGTGCAGGCGTGCGGCAGCAGCTAGCAAGCAATCTGTACTTCACAAACACGGCTAGCTAGTTGGCTAGCTGTTGCTATATCACGGTGTTGTAGCTACTCCGGACTACGACTTGCAAAAAGCGGTGTTCCGGCTTTTTTGTTAGATTGTTGGCATATGTTAGCCCCACGCAAAACAACACAGACTATACATAATTTGCCCAAAAATTAGAAGTTCGGGTCTTACAGTTCAGCTCCACACTAGGCCTTGATATAAATGGTTGAACTCATAACTGAACGTATATTACAGGGCCTATTCCAGAAGAATGCAACAAGTATGGAAAGAAAAGAGCAGAGACCATGACTCTCATGAAGGAGGGTGAGTTTCCCATGATGCTCCACCTACAGTGGCCACACAGATGGAGAACTGTAGGCTGTCCTACTTGCATTGGAACCTCTTGTTTCTTCAGTGTCGTACATTTACAAAATTCCCTTTATGATTTTCAGATAGATACAATAAATTGAACGGACAAAAATTCTGAAATATGGCTAACCTGATGCGTACCAACTCTTGACTTCTACCCCCATGCAGACATGTCCATATATGGCCATTGCCCAGAACGTGATGACTTCTACTTGGTGGTGTGCAGCCACTGTGGTCAGGTGATCAAGCCCCAGGCTTTTGAGAAGCACTGCGAGAGACGCCATGGGTCCATGAGCAAGCTTTGTATCCCTCCCTTTCCCTCAGCCCACCAGCAGCATCCTAGACCTGGCCGCCCCCCTTCACTCGCCCTGCCCCCCCGTGAGAGGCCAGCCAGCAGGCACCAGGGAGCTGAGCCCCCCTCAACACCCTCCCTCACCCAGCACAGACCCGTCAGATCTCAGGAGGAAGTGAGGTAAGGAGAAAAGTGTTTTTGTTCTTCACCTGCCTCGTGCAATTATGGTCAACTGGTCATGCTCACTCGGCAGTTTAAATGCCAACCGCTGAAGCCATAGAAGGGGTAGCTTTTCAGTGGCGTAGCTGCCAAAGAAGTGGTAAAGCATGTCCGTATCTGAGATCTGGGGGCTGAGAGGTGGGAAATGAGGACGAAAGCAACATAGATGTAGAGTTGCCCAGTCTAATCTCTTATCTTTCTCCCCTAGTTTACCTCCAGCGGAGAAACTGTCTCAGGAGAGCCCTCCCTTGCCGTCCGACTCCCCCCTCCTCTCTGGCCCAGGGCTTCCCCCTTGGACTCAGGACCCCAGACCCCAGACGGGACGCCCTCTTCCACGCCACAGAAGCTCCCGTTGCCTGGGCAGCTGGAGGACTCTCACCTTACCCCTGGGGGCCGCAGGACGGACAGCAGAACCTTCAAGAAGGTCTACAGTGAGTGTTCTTCTTTTTCAACCTCTCTGCAGCAAGAGGGGAGGGGTTTTATTCCGACTCGTTGCCAACACACAGTTTTGATGTTGGAACTGTGGTTACATTGGAAAACTGTTTGGTAACATCAAATTATAGAATGTGGGGTATAATGAAGTGAATGTAATGTGTGTTACACACAGTTACAACTTCCATCATGTGGTATTTTATGAGTTTTGTCCATCACTTTGTCTGTGTCAAGCTTCTGACTGGCTCCTGTGTTACCCAGAGAAAGAATGTGACCTGGATAAGCACTGTGGAGTGCTGGACCCAGAGAGGAAGAAGCTATGTACCAGGCAGCTCATGTGCAATGTAAGTTCTTACAAACAACTACTTTTAGCCTCTGGTACAGTAGACCAGTGATGGCAAGTTACCAAAATAGATAGTCAGGGCTCGCAACTAACTTTTTTTCCTTGCTTTACTCAACTCTGTTTTAGGCTTCCGTTTTCTTCTCTACTCTCCCTCTAGTTTTCAAAGTTTTCAAAATATAGTTTCCATATTAGGATATTAAAATATATATAATATATTTTTAAAAAAATGCTTAAAAAGTTAACGGTTTGAAAAAAAGCTTAGAAAGGTAAAAATAAATCAATATTGCTTTTAAATCTGTGTTGAACTGTCCCAGACATCTTTTTCATCGTCCCCGGGATGACGGGACACCGTTAACTTCGAGCCCTGCACTGTGAATACCTTGAACATAGTAAATAAAACTAAGTAAAGAAGTCAAAAGGAGGATATGGGTGTAAACGCTGCCCATCCATCTCTTCCATCTCCGTTCTCAGATCCACTCCATCCACCAGCGACGGAAGGTGCTGGGCAGGAGTAAGACGTTCGACCAGCTGGTGGCAGAGCAGAGGACAGGCTCCAAGGGCCGAGATCTGGAGCAAACCCTGGCCTGCAGGGACTCTCCTAAAGAGCCCTTGCCACACACAGAGGCCCCTGAGGACCCGGTGGGGCCACAACACGACAGACGTGTCCTCAGCAACTGCACAATTCTCAGGTGGGAATCCGCGACTCTAAAAACTTGAAGTGAAGAGCAAGAGCGAGCGCGGTGTGTGGCATGCCAAGACCACATGTCCATAACCAGTTTGTTCTACTGAACCACCAGATCCAGGGACCCGTCAGAGAGTGGTGAAGAGGACGAGGAGAATGGAGTAGGGGTGGAGGTACAGCCCCCCTACCCCTTCAACCAGAGCCTGCCGTCCAGTGAGGGGAGCGACTCAGAGGACCAGGTCGATGCTGGGGAGGATCTGCCTGCCACCCCCTGGCACCCCAGACCTATGGGGGTAAGTGCCACTACACACCTTGTTAGAAAACGGTTAGAGCTTCCATGTTTGCTTCTCAATTGGAGTCAAGTTTGTGTGTTTGTTTCGTTTGTGTTTGCCGATAAAATGATGTTTATAACGTAAAATATTTTCTTTAGCTATGCACTTTTGGAAGCCACACAATGGGCTGTAGCGTCTTCACTTTTGACCGGCGGTTGCACCACCTACGGTTTGCACTTAGTGCCATGGAACATCACCTCAGTGCCCACTTGTGGAAGTGAGTCTCCTCCATTTTACTGTCCACATCTAAGTAATTGGTGCACAAGTTAAATTAAGATGGCCTATAGGAGTTCAATTCATATGGCTCAAATGTAAACAAAACAAACTAAAGGTAACAATTGTGTATTTTTTCTGTATAGGAAAATACCTCAGACGACTGGTTTACGGTCGCATCAAGCTTCGATCACCCCCCCCAACTCCACAGGGTTGTCGGTCAGAGCTGGGAGCAGAGCTGCCCCTCCCTCTCGCCCCTCACTCAGGTCTCCACCCACCTCTCACCCACACAGAGCGTCAGGCAGGGAGAACTGCTCCTCCAGCCCCGGCTCCACCTCCTCAGGACAGTCCCAGACCAAGAGCGGTCAGCACAACCCCTCCTCCTCCACCCCTAGACACGCCCCCGGCCCGGGGCGACCCCGCAACCCGGTGGGCAGACCCAGCAAGGCCCGCCTCCGAGAGCGGGAACTCATGCGCGCCGCCAACGCGGAGAAGACCAAACCTCCACGTGACGAGGACCAAGCCCCCAAGCACATCAGGGAACACCCGCTCCAGGAGCGCGGGAGACAGCCCGGCACTGCCAGACTCTTCCCCTCTCCTTCCTTCCAGGGACCAGTCAATGGCGCTCTCACAGTAGGAAAGAAGCCATGCACTCCGCCACAACCCTCAGAGTGGTACTCGCCCTCACCGGGCTTGGGGAAGCGACCCCCTCCACCCCCCCTCCGTCCTCCGCACCCCTCCCCCCGGGGTAGGGGCCGACCCCCAGGGCTGCACAGGAGGGTGGGGGGCTATGACCACAGGGGCCTAGCCAGGAAACGTAAAAGCAGCAGCACTGGCGGCGGAGGTGCTTCGCCTAGTCTCAGCACCCCGTCCTCCCTGGCCCCAAAGTCCCTCTGTCTGACCCCACACTCCCAACCCAGCATGCTCTCCTGGCGGGGGGAGAGCATGGGAGGGGTGCTCGCCAGGGGCATGGAGAAGAGGATTGATCCCCAAAGAGTAAGTGTTTTATGACTGCATGGACCACATGCTAAGTTGCAGAATATTAACACACTTGTATTTTGTTCTAAAAGGGTGTGTTAATATTCTCTGTAAAAAGATGTTAATCTTTACACAAAGTCTTAATCCAAACACCACGTTGAATTTTGTCTGCCTAGTATGTTGTTCCAAAAGCTGTTCTTTTTGTGTCTCTACAGCCAAAAGGAACCCAACCAACACTAAGGAACCCTGCCTTATGAAGACACTTGCAGAGCCATCCCACAGCAGTGTACTGTTACTGCCAGCACAGATATCTGTGTGTTTGTGTGTGTGTGTTTCTGTGACTACGAGTCGTTAGGAGCTAGTGTATCTGTTACAGGTGTTGAGTTGCTTTGTATGTCACTGAATGGATACGTTTATTTCCTGTTTTTGAACATAGAGATACCTCAAAACCCAATTGTAATGCTGCTAAAATGAAATGTGGGAAATTTGATTAAAGACAAATTGACTGCTTAAAATGTTCTTTTTGTCATCCGTTTTACACTAAATACCATCAAAAAAATATTATCTTCTTAAATAAGCCTGACAGAATCAAAAGACAAATTACCTGAGCGTCTAAATGTATATTCAATCTTTATGCAATTATAAACAAATCCATGTGTCCTCTGCACAATACTCTTTCACAATGACATGATGACACCACTAGATGGCACCAAACTATCAGCTTTATGCTGAAAGACTGCTACATCAACTTGATCTTTGTAATTGGATTAAAGTACTTCCAGTTTTGTTGCTGATCTCTGTTGATGTACTTGACTTTCTAACAGTCATTACCAGTCACAGATGACGGCAGAGTGAGATTTGTTTATGTTTTTCAGTAGGCTATCTATGATGAACATCTGTCATAGAAGCTTTCCTAATGTCATCTAACACCATAATCTCCCTCTCAACAGTGATGCAAGAATAATCATTCTATAGCTGTCTTACAGTCTGTGGTAAGTACTATTCTATCATACATTAAGTTGGATAGTAGGAAGAAAGATCTGCTAAACATTTAGGTGATTAGAAATACGCTACTATCCAATGTGTCCCTTTGAGCTAAGAAATACATTCTGACGGATTCTTCCATCTTTAAACCTCTTTTATGGACTGAATCAGCTCTAAATGATACAACGGTTTGAAGTGATGTTGACACAGCACAGCAGAGTAATAAGTAAGCCCACAAGTTATAAGTAAAACACTTCTTATATTTTATTGAATTGAAAGTATTCATGATAATATGTTCTCTCTACGGTGTCACCTATACGTGTTTGTGTTACACTATCCTGCAGTCAGATAAGCTAAACTCCCTCAGCATTCCATGCAAAGCCATTCAACTTTAATAAGACCTCTCTAATTCTATGGCAGACTTATCATTGATGCAGTATCATATAGGGCCGGCTGTGAGCAGAAGCTGGATAAAAGATGTAATCTACAGTTGCCACTGTAGTGCCTTTTCAGTCCAATATACCATATTTGTACGGTGTACATGGATTAAACATAGTGAGGTTGAAAATAAACGAGTGCAAATACCATTTTGCAGAAAAATATGAAAGTCAACTGATTTGGTATTGTTTCGTTTTTCAGTTTGACACACTGAATAGACCTAAGGAAAGGCTCTGAGCAATCTGACAAGCTCTCATAATGATTCTTTTTCCGTCTGTGAACGCTGTGAGGAAGCGCGTCACACAAACCCCTCCTGAGGTGCCAGAGTATTCAACACCTAATAACATGAGTCATCTGTCAATCACCTCCCGTACCAGTCTGCGCTCTCTCAGTTCTGATGCCTTTTCATTATATCGATGACAGTGAGGAGCACAAAAAAAAACCTCTTATCAAAAATAACAGCTGTCCTTTCACTATTAGCAAAAAAACGGATATGAGTGACTGTTTCATTCACTGTTTCCCTCACATTTCTAGATGCTTCGATAGTCTGCAGCAGAGCATGAATTGTATCATTTTCCAATACTCCACACTAAACTTAAGATATACACACTTAAATTACAGAGTGAGGACCAACATTGAAACAAGTGACATAAGCAAGGTTCAAGACAACATGTTAAATGGACAACAGCATTGGAAAAGACAAGAGCACTGTAAGTGTACTGGTATAAACCTAGCAATACACACAACTCAACAATATTAAAACGAATAGTTACTCTTAAGCCATACACTCTTCAGAGACCTCGGGTGGTTGGAGAGCGAAATCTGAACAGGAAGGCAGAATACTTTATTTTTGGTTTCTTACCAACTATAGGAAGCTAGGATGCTGCACAGCACTTAGTCATTCAGAATAATTGAGCTTGTACTTTGACAGGCTACATAGAAACACCACCTATTATCAGAAGCATCTAGAACTCTGCAGACTGTGGGCTGTAGCAGTTGGCTATAAACAGACACTCTCGTTAGAATCAACCATCTATAAACATGCAGCAGGAAACCTATTCCTATAACATCTCATCGAGGTTTACTAGCTATTAGCAGCAGCTATGTGCTCTCAGGGTGACATATATTGCCTTGGGAGAGAGTGCAGTGTAGAACGCCCACTTCTTTTTACCCACTGGGAGATATATGAAACGACGACGGCTGTTCTGATAATACTCTTGAGTAAAAATGTTAAGCTTATTAATGTGTATGTTGTATGTCCATTAAACTATTGCATTGTCCTTGAGAGATGAAATGGCTGAGATGTCAGTCCCTGGTGTTTGTGGAGCTCTACCTGGCCTTCCTCTGTGAGAGGAAGAGGAGTGATTCACACACACCACCTCTCTGCTGAGTGTGACTTCCCTCTCTCACCCACACAGAACAAGCTGTATGTCTACATGTACAGGCATATACAGTCACTGTATGCTGCTTTAGCCTCCAAGCATCACCCTAGAACAGACATCCTGTTAAGATTTGTATGGCATGATTGCATCTGATGACTGACTAACTATATTAGCCCAACTTGGGTCAAATAACATTATAAATCCTTGGACGTTCTTTTCAGTCTTGTACTTAGTGTTGAAGCACTGGTGGTGTAGCTTACACTTCAGGGACCATTTTACAAGCGAGTTAGGCCTATTGGAAAAAAGTGTATTTGAAATACTATTTGGTCCCAGGTCAACTGTAACCATCTTTTGGCACAGACTGGGCACAGACTGAAATCAGATGACTCAGTATGAAAACACATGTTGTTTGTAAGCTCAAGGCTTTTCCCTCGTGCACAAATTAAAGAGCACAAACACGAGGGGCTCGTGTTCATTGCTTGACTGAATGACTGTTTTACAATCCAACAAAGGGTGGCTTTCAGATGGCTAAAATACACAATAAAAAAAAAGATAATTACAAAATCAGAGTGAATCAAGGCTGCCAATGGACATGGGTAAAGGAGGAATGCCTTTGTATCAGTGTGGCTCGGGAGAACCTTCTGTAAATATCCCTGTCAGTGTAAGCGGATAGGCAGCCATAAGGAAGCCTTATCCCATCAAAAGATGTCACCAGCATTTAGAAATTCATAGCCTCGTCGTTGTCATGACAAAGCCCCTCACTGTAATGCAATCACTCCTTTTATTTTTTTCCCAAGATATGGACGTCTGCTCGAAACCTGGTTAAATTAGGCTCCACAGCATGAGACTCTCCATATATTTGCATAATTCACTTAATTTATAATGGACCCAATAACCAACGGAGGAAATTGAAGGAGATAGCTGTCTTTTGATTGGGTGTAACACTGACGGGGGCCTATCACTTTGTCTGTGCACACGTCATTTATGCTGACATCAGGGAACTCCAAATAATGGGGCTACTTCAGTCAGGCACACACAAACTCTTACGTACTGTATATTTATGAGTACTGGCTACAGGAGAGACTGGTGTTATTATGAAATGTCCTAGATCTCTTTATTGTATGTAAAGAGGACTACCAGTCTATATAAAATCTATGGCAACGTAGACCATAATATTAAGAAAAAACACATAACCACTGGTATGGAAGCTATGCCAAATACACACCCAAAGTAGACGCCCCTATTCATCTACACATACTTATGATCCTCCAACTTTGTGAATTATAGCAACGACAACATATCACTAAGGTGTACAGACATTTTCAACACAATTATTCAAGAACCTTTACCACCACTGACAAGGCTTGACATTTTTACAAAACATGTTAAAAGCTAACGCTGTAAGATGACAAAGGAGCCGTCTGAACCTGCAGAACATGGCCCCTTACACGTAGACAGACAGCACTATGAACAGTCTATTATACCTTTCCTTGACTGGTGAGGACGATGACACCAGACCTTGAGCAGGAAACAGTTTCATTGCAATTTCCCAGCAGTCTCTATTTTCATTGTACCTACAGTGTACCTGTGTCTAAGGTTTAAACATCTATAACCCTACAGTTTACATTAGATAACTAAGAGCATACACACAATTAACGATATGGTTGTTTTGTGCATTACATTGGTTTGCTATTATTACTCACTTATCCCAGCGTTTAACGACTGAACTCTAAAATATTCCAATAGGGAAACACTTGACAGTTTCTCTCTAATTCAGATAACAGCTCTGTGTGTGAGGCAGATCTATGTGAGAGGCGATATGAATGGTACACAAGAGGTGAGCTAAGAAGCGAACTCTCATTAAATGAGGACAGCTGTAAACAAACAACTGAGATGAGTCAGGATGATCACAAACATGATCGGTCACTTTTTATTGTGCTATTGCTATCTCATTATGAACAACTATCTGACCTCGCCAGCTATCCTAGAGGAGGTTAAGTCATACACGTATATCTTATATGCGCTACATTTTCGTCTGTCCCACTCTGTCTGGGTCTGAATATGATGTGTGCCTGTCTGCTCTTCATGACTCACCGATTATAACTATTCCTAACCTGGCGGTGTCATCATGTCTCTATGTGTCTGGACAGGAGTGAAGTGGTCTACACCGATAGTGTGTGCTGAGAACTACAAAAGATTCACTGTAGTTTTACATCTAAATATGAGTCTACAAGGCTCATGCTAACGACCGGATTATATTTCCTACTTTCTTTGCTAAACTCATTATCAAGTGCTTCCTGTTTTTCCACCAATCAACACGTCTCTTGGTGAGTAGAGTAAGTGTAATACCAAAGGTAAAGCTTATCACTTATCACACTCATCATGGGAATACAGCCCACTTACTGACAGGCATTCACAGTATGTATACGTAAGTGCTACAGATTAAAATGCTGGAAAGGTATGTATATTGTCCTTGTTAATTACCAAGGAAACTGGCTTAATATTCCCCTTTAAGCCTCTGACTTCTCAGGGTAGTGGTCTGTAGAAGGGAACGGCTTTCTGTCCATCATCTCCACTTCTAGAACGTCACAGTTTATCTTTGTCGGCATATGGTTGAAATTGCACCAGGTAAGTTCCGTGTTCACGCGTCCCACACCTCATTAGGCCTGTACCATCTCAGACCACCATGGGGGTGTCTGAGAACACCGAGCTGATGGACTCTGCCACCGACTTCTTTCTCCGGCCCTTCCCCAACATACCGGCCTCCTCGTCCATTTCCTCATCCTCCCCGTTGGGGTTGACGTTGCCGTTGTGGCCCTGCAGGTCCTTTGGGTCTATGAAAGCGACGTGCCTGTTCAGGTCAGCCTTGTGGGCGGAGTCGTCGTGGGTAGGTGTGGCACTGAGCATCGACGAGTGGATGCTGTCCTCCCGGTGGTTCTTTCCCTTGCCAGGGCAGCAGAAACATCGGCAGGGCGTCAGGTACAGGTAGATGATAACCAGCACCACACTTGCCAGGCAACCCACCAAGGTGGTGTAGGCCGTGTTTAGATTGTCGCCGCCCCCATTCAGCGTGAAGTTGTGCACCTTCACCTGCACATAGATGGTCTCGTTGACGACCTCGCTTACCGCAAAGCACGTGTACGTCCCCCCGTCATCGGGCCGTATCGGGCTGATCTTGAGACTGCCATCCGGGAGGACCACGGCGCTTAGATTGGCCCCGGGCGACACCACCACGTTGCCGGGCAACATCCAGGTCTTGGACATGTACCTGGTCTTGGTATCGCAGCTGAGAAGCAGGGTCTGTTCCAGATGGGTCTCCTGCTCTGTCTCGCTGAAGGTGCTGCAGTTCATCCAGTCTCCGTTGAGGTCGAACGCTCGCACGCTGGTTTTCTGAGCGTCCGGCAGGAGGCAGGTGTAGTCGTCCTTAAAGTCCAGGACTGAGTTGAGCCTGCGGATGTGCCAGTGGGCCAGCAGGCTGTACAGGTCACAGCTACACAGCAAGGGGTTATTATGGAAGTAGAGCCCGTTCTTGATCCAGGCAGGCAGTACTTGCAGCTCCTCAATGGGGAGGACCTTGATCCTGTTGGATGACACATCCAGGAGGCTGAGTTTCTCCAGACGGCTCTTGTCCTTGACCAGCTCCAGGGGGAAGCGTGAGATCTGGTTCTGGCTCAGGTAGAGCTTCTGCAGGCTCAGCAGGCCTGTGAGGGCTGTGCGATCTATCTGGACTATGTGGTTGTTGTAAAGGAGAAGCACCTCCAACTTCACCAGAGGCTCAAAGATGAACTCGTCCAACTGGTGGAGGTTGTTGGAGGAGAGGTCCAAGTAGCGCAGCTGCTTGACGTACAGGAAGGCCTCAGACGACAGGAAGTGGAGGCCGTTGTGACTGAGCAGGAGGTTGTGGAGCTTCACCAGTTTGATTGTGGTCCAGTCTGCCCGTAGGCGAGCAATGTCGTTATAGCTCAGGTCCAGCACGGCCATGTAGAGAGGAAGCCCTCGAGGAATGGTGGTCAGGTTCATTTTGGAGCAGCTCACTATGTTGCTGGCGCAGATGCAGGTCTTGTGACAGTTGAGGGTGGACCCTGTGGCCACGGGCAACCAGAGGAGAGCCAGGGATAGGTAGAGGAGCCACCTCACCTGGTTGCTCATGCAGTCTGAGCGGTCCAGCAGGATGTCTGCCGCTCTGCTTGGAGGCGGCAACATGATAGCAGTGAGTCGCAGTCAAGGATTAGTCCTCTATTGTCCTGTTCTCACAACACAGCATGGAACAGCAGCTGGAGGAATCCCAGGCATTGCTAATTGAAGGCTGTAAAGAAAAGCAAACGTGGGTGACTATTGTTGGAAATAAACATGGCTATGGAATGGAAGTGAATGTCGTCATGGTTACATGCCTAGTGAATCTATTCTCCAAAACACAAATACTGTACACACACACACACAACATACATACATATATACACACTGGTGAAACACAAAATACATGTCATTTATTTACAGATATTTTCAACTGGCCTATCCATTCTTTAAGATCGGATATTTACCACAGTTGTTTGAAGCTAAACCATCAAACGTTGTGTTTTCTTTCCAAAATGCACGTGAATGTTGCTTTTATATAACTTACCTTACGAGACTATCGTGTCCTTTTCAGTGGTCGCTTCGGACACATGTTCACACTGAACTGTCACTTCCACTATCCTCGGTCTAATGCAAGGACATCGGGTCCAGGGAGTCGATAAACAGCGCAAGAGAATCCTCGCTAAATAATCCAGATACACAACAGTTACCAAAAACTAGTTAAATTACGCAAGTACAAGATTACGTAAACATCAGAGAACACAAATCCATCGGATTGCTGTCACGCACAATTCTAGAATGTTGAATCGGAATCAATGATAGGATGGGCTTGTTTTTGTAAAGAGGTCCACGCGGCCTTGACATTACGTCTTCTGCAGCAAATCAGTGCAATTGTGAGCAGGTCTGGCTCCTCAGTCCGCACGAGTCACATCAGCATCCCTGCTATGTAAATTACTGGAGCGCATGAGCAGTCTCACCAGCAAGACAGGAGAAATAGCCCGGTTGTCGGTTACCGGGTAAGCCAAGATACTGTGCTCGTGCCACATTGCTGCAATGGAACGATTTAAGTTACCTTGTTTTCACTGAAAGGAAACTGCCTTATCCTGACCAAGCATCGACCGGTTCAAATGCTCAAAACCGCGCGGAAATGGCTATAGTAATAATACTTGTCTATTTACCCCTCCCATAGAACAAATGCTCCGTGCGCGTAAAACACGAGCATGCATCTAAAAAGCTTTTTGCATTCTGAATGGTGCATTTCGTCTTGAAACATTTCCTAGACATATTTGGGATGTTTGTTTCTAATAATAATAATAATAGTGTGCATCAATATAATGGGATATACTATAAGGATGTCTGATATTTGAACACTTTTGAAAACGTGAAAATCCATAATTATACGCCTACCTGCTTCAGCAAGACACACAATGACCATTTGAATCTCACCTAAACTCAGGGGCTTTACTAATGAATGATGTGGGATCTCATTAAGGGATTAATGCTGCTCTATGAACTACCTGTATTAAAGCCTTAAACAAGGCAGGCTATAACAAAGGCCCCAATTTGTATTAATAGAGTATTTGTTGACACAGTATTTAAGATAGTTTGGCTATGGAGCTTGGATGTTCACTTTCTTCCTGCGTTTACTAATTAATGTTGATGAATTAATTACAACCAGGATAGATTCTGTTCAGATAGTCAGCAGTTCCACTGGCGCCTGGCAACAGCACTGAGCACTCTCGAATCACTCCCTGTGTGTGTTTTGGAACTCCCCCCGTTAATTGGCCTTATTTTTCTTTGAGGGGATTTGTAGCTTGGGTGTTCACAGTAGTGCACCTTGTCGCTGATGACAGGGTCTGTTGTGTTGAGGCAGGACCCACCTCTGCCGCTAGGCTGCAAGCAGCAGGAGCATCGACCAGCTACTTCCACCTAAGCTCGGCCAATCAGAACAATTTACCCACCGATGATTTCCTCTCAGCACTGCACATGCTCCCGTCCATGCCAAACCTGCTTACTATGCCACTCTGTTTACACGTTTGATTGGGTGCGTTTATGGATGGCCACGCTGAGCAGGGGAAACCTTGTCATTGTATTCAAGCGTGTCCGCCCACACGAGCAGATTTGAAGAGCCTTTTTGGGACTAAATTCCCTGTGCTGCGGAAATAGTGCAGTATTTTTGGCAAGCCTTTGATGGTTAAGCCCCATGTATCTACACTGGACAGGCCATAAAACCAGCATAGCAACCTCCTTAGGACTAATCATTTACTGTGCTCGATTAATGAAAATCGAAATACAGACTGACATCTGTGTAATGGAGACTCTGCCCTTGAGGGGACAGTGACTAAATCCATTTGATTAACTGGGAGGATCTTGTGTTGCAAAAGGAAGTAATGTTCAAACGTTCTCCCAGCCTACCAGTGTGTGTGTGTGTTCAGCAGTTTCAAGGGAGCCCCAGAAGTGCCCCATAGATCTCCCATGCCAGGTCAAACCCAGGTGAACAAGAGCAGAGTGATGAGGCAGGGCAGGAACAGGCCAGGGCAGATGTGCGTGGGTGATCCTTAGTGACTTCTAGATCTTTGAATCTCAAGTAGATTTTACTCATTAGTTGCACTATCAATCTTTAACCTTGTCAGGGCTCTGAAGCAGGAGATATTCACTCCTGTAGGAAGGCAAGCTTTCCCCCTCTGTCCTCTGTCTTGGAGCCCAGGAGACTGTCTAGCCCACAGTTGGGCTACAGGAGACTGTCTAGCCCACAGTTGGGCTACAGGAGACTGTCTAGCCCACAGTTGGGCTACAGGAGACTGTCTAGCCCACAGTTGGGCTACAGGAGACTGTCTAGCCCACAGTTGGGCTACAGGAGACTGTCTAGCCCACAGTTGGGCTACAGGAGACTGTCTAGCCCACAGTTGGGCTACAGGAGACTGTCTAGCCCACAGTTGGGCTATAGGAGACTGTCTAGCCCACAGTTGGGCTATAGGAGACTGTCTAGCCCACAGTTGGGCTACAGGAGACTGTCTAGCCCACAGTTGGGCTATAGGAGACTGTCTAGCCCACAGTTGGGCTACAGGAGACTGTCTAGCCCACAGTTGGGCTACAGGAGACTGTCTAGCCCACAGTTGGGCTACAGGAGACTGTCTAGCCCACAGTTGGGCTATAGGAGACTGTCTAGCCCACAGTTGGGCTACAGGAGACTGTCTAGCCCACAGTTGGGCTACAGGAGACTGTCTAGCCCACAGTTGGGCTACAGGAGACTGTCTAGCCCACAGTTGGGCTATAGGAGACTGTCTAGCCCACAGTTGGGCTACAGGAGACTGTACAGAATTTCAGAAATTCTGTTATTGGTCAGAATTGGTCGTACATTTTTGTACACATTTTCGCATTCCTGGTAAAATTATTGAACACGTACATTTCCAACAGGACCAACAAGGCCTGCCGTACGGTGGCTCACCAGAGAGGAAATAAAAGGACACACATGGGGGCATCGTGATAGGGATGACCGTGGGTGTAAGCCAATGTGACTGTGTCTGACCAGAGACCAAGTAGACGCTGTAATCGAGCTCAAAGTGATTCATGTTCCCTTCCACTCCTGCCTCCTGCTGTGATAGGGATAGTGTTGCCTGGCAACCGCCCGTGGGGCCCTCGGTTCACTGTGGCTTTTCCACCCTTTCAGCGTTCTGTTTGTACCTGCTCCGACAGCCTCTCAGCCGTAAAAGAACACTGACCCTGCACAACACCTACCACGGCGACACAACCGCGGTCTCCATGGTGAAGGCAGACGGTGACAAACCGACGGACGCTTGGCAACTGACTTTTCCTGTTCCATAATGCATCGTCATGGGTTTGAAATATTCACGAATGTGACAGAATGTCTTTATTTTTGCAGCAAGATAGTGTCATCCAAGACAAACAGCTGAATGTGTTCCAAAGCAATACACACACAAGTGAATCATACTGTTTGCTAGTTGATGGCAGGCTGGCCGGGTGTTGTTTGCGGGGTGTGAGCCTGGTCTCATCTTACCCTGCATGACCCCACGGCCATGACCAAGCTTCTTAGCCTGCCGCCAACACCTTGCAATCAGGAAGTCCTTTCTCTAGTCTCAGGACATCTCCAGTTGATTCCCGCTTCACCACGAGATAACAGTGGAGGAAATGACAGGAGGGTTTCTGCATCACTGGTCGTGTGCCTCGGAGCTCCGTGGTCACTCTCTCCACGATCCCGTGTTTACACTCTCTCTACGCCACCTGGCCTCCTCACACGCATGATAAACACATCACCCCGTCTCCCGGGAGCGGCTTTGTTTTACGATCCACACAGCTGGGGACAGGGAAGACCCAGCTATGTTGTCGCACTGACGTCGGCGCCACAACACTCACTCTCTGCTTGTCATAACATGTCTGACGTCCTTGTTCTGCGTCATGAAACAAGGCCTGGATCACTTGCTGTTACGGAGATACACGTGAGCAGTAGTGATGCAGGACTACTTTGGGACAGTTGGCCCGGGTTCAGAGTTGAGTTATGTTCCAGTACTTCAGTCTGCCTGATGTCTTAATGTCTTTTATTTGTTCTGTTGAGCTGAGCAAATCCAGGTCAGCACAGAAGATAGAGAGCACTTCAGACTGAATTACATGACAACGTGGATGGTGTACTGCTGCTGAATAAATGAGACTAGCAGTGTTTATTTTTGGAGTAATTGGGCCAGGGGAAGTAACAAAAAGTGATGTCAAGTTGCCCATTTATTAATTCTGATCCTCTCTCTCCAGGACATCAGAAGAATTCTAAACCAATGTGACATTGATAAGAACGGACCAGACTTGACTAAGCTCAATGTTGAATACCCCTACCTGAGATGCTCCTGGTTGCCATGGAGACAGTCTCCGCTCTCGCACTCATATTTGGTATCTCTTTAGTGTCTATGTCATATCTGCATAGGTGATCATACTTAGGACTGTGACGGAAAAAGATGATGACAATGATGATGATGATGATGATGCTAGACAAACAGTTGTTCGGAATCCCAGCAGCTTTCCTTCATTGCTTAGCAACAGGCTTTTTAGGGCTTCATACATGTGTGTTCTAACAGGCAGGAGCATTAGTTAAAAGCCAAGGTTATGGGCCACAACAGGTATCCACCTCCACTGTTGATCAACTGGAAAAGATAGCATAAAGGTGCCCTCAGAGAACGACCTGTTTACACACGATGATCCAACCGGTCTTGGTGGCTATTCAGTGCTTTAGTGGTAACATGACACCCACCCTTTCTCTGAGCTAGTTCTGTGCCAGCTTCAACTTCAAACCACAATCTGCCAGGGTTCTGTTCAAAGCTTTCTCTGTGAATCATTTCATACTCGACAAAATACTTGTCAGCCTGAGAGAGAGAGGTGGGGGGGGCGGGGCAGGGGGAGGGGGGGGAGGCAGAGGATAAAGAGGTAGAGAGAGAAATAACGAAAGAGACCCACACATACACAGAAAGTAATCATACACCAAGGACACCAGTGTGGGCATTTCCCAGTCTACCTCACTAATACCTGTTAATCCCTGCCTCGGGGCCGGGAAGAGAGGAGTTGATTCATGCAGCTCTTCACTATTCCCAAGAGACACAGAGGATTCTGTAATGCTAATTATCTATGTGGGAAACAATGATAGTCCCTAGCCTCTGGAAATAAATGCGGACTCTCTGCTCAGTGGGATGAGTTCCAGTGGAGAATGCTCTGGGAAAAACTCAAGCTACAAATCACCAGTGACTCACACAACGCTCTCTGGTATTACTTTATCTGGCTAGCTACTTCCATTCTAGCAGATGCCCTTAGAACAGAAAATGCTATCTAAACTTCAGCATGACAATTTTATTAGGGGGTGTACATGAATCCGATTTGAATCCAAATTATACTGTACAGTACTGTACGCATGCTTTTCAAAAGTTATTCAAAAGTGTCTTCAATTACAGAAACAAAACTTCTATAGCAATGAATTTAAAAATCTAAATAAAATAATTGGCCTGATTTTAAGTATTTTTTAGTATTTTTTACTAATAATCTTAACATTCTGTGTGTACACTTTTTTAAAGTACATTAATCTCTGTATATTATTGTATTTCACAGACATGCACTGTTGAAGTTTATCAGAAACCTATAAGCTGGTTTGGAGACTCCAACTGTAAACACAGCCGCCATTAGCTGGCAGAGGGCTTCCCTCTGTCCACAGACCACTGAGATTGTTTCCACTGTTTTGAGCGACGGAGCAGACGAGAGCATGGGTTCAGCTGCCCCAGTCTTGCTTGTTATTGCTGATAAGAGGCCACTCACATTCTCTCTCTCTCTCTCTCTCTCTCTCTCTCTCTCTCTCTCTCTCTCTCTCTTTCTCTCTCTCCCCGTCTCTCTCTCTCCGTCTCTCTCTCTCCGTCTCCCTCTCTCTCCTCTCTCTCTCTCTCTCTCTCTCTCTCTCTCTCTCTCTCTCTCTCTCTTCTGCTGTAGTCCTGGATGAGAAGGACTCTTCAGCTAAATGCCACAGCTTTCACTCTAGGGCATGTTTGGCTATTGCATCCGTGTTATATGTGAGTGGAGTGTTTTAATGATCGCATAGGGAGTACAGGATAATGTGATGACGTGTGTCCCTTGGTCTGTGCTCAGTACCACTTATCACTTTCAACCAGGTGAAGCCACACAGCCGATCAACATCTGTTTTCAAGGATTGGCTTTCTTCCTACTATACAGGGGAGGAGAGGGGAGGAAAGGAGAGGGTTGCTGGACACTGTCTGTTTGATTTATTTTGGTGAGGAGGCTACTGCTCCGCGGAGGTGAGGACAGCCATCTGAAGGGAAATCAATTTGGTGTGTGTGTGTGTACATGTTCATGTTTGTGTGTGTGTGTGTGTGTGTTTACTTTGGCATTCATTGGAGAGTTATTAGACTTTCAGCAACAGCGGTAGACTGTACTGTTCTTTCTCATCTTCTGAGTACTGACACTCTCAATTCCCATCTGAAGGTGATTAAGACACGGCTATTGTCAGATGCGGAAAGATGAAATCATCCCTCCAAAGCTTCCCTCTCACATGAACTGCTATCACAGTGGCAGCCAAAACCTAATCTGAGATCTCCCTGTTGCGTAACTCACATGCACTGGGCACAGGTCGCTGGAGTGACTAAGACATGAATCAGACTTTGAGAGGATTTATGAGGAGTTAGCAATCCCATTCTTTCTGTAATCTACCCCTCCCTGCCACTACAATCCTCCCCTACCCCACAGTGCCCCCCCATAGCCTCCCCCTTATCCCCGTGGTACATCCCAGGGTGGATGTCTGGGAGTGTAGCACTCGGGGGAAGGCCATGCTACAATACCCAGCCAGAGGAAGCTGATACTGGGCCACAGATACAGAGCCGCAGCCCAGAACCCGGAGCCCCAAGCCCGCTTTGCATGGGTTGTGTTATGTGTTACTGATGCCCATGGCTGTGCTCGGGGAGGAAGCAGATCGACCAGGCCAAGGACTATATAGTATTCAGTAATTTTGGTGCACCCTGTCTCTGGCACGATGCCACCAGAGATCACAAAAGTGGGCACTCTTACAGGGGCGATGCCATCCGCCTTGATGCTGATGATGCCAGGAAGTTAAGGGAGGTGTTGTATCTCTTTTAGCAACACCTCGCTCCCCTGTGAGATGGGAGCAGGCATGTCAGACAGTGGGTGTTGTGTGTCTCCAAAAGAGGCTTAATATCTGCCAGGCTTCGGTCTCAACGGACGACTGGAAATAGTCTTGTCTATTGAATGTGGTTCAGCGATGGAAGACTTGTTTAATTAACAATAGACAAACAGGAATAGTCTGTTCTTCTAGTATAAGACATTCTGATCTTCAATCAATGTTGTTCTAATATTGTAAAACTCTCTCTTACTCTCTCTCCATATTGTTTATCTAAATTGGCAATGTGTGTGTTTTAACATGCTGTGTGCTACAGCGGGCCACAGAGGTCCTCCTAAAAAGACTGAGACATCGGGAGAGAGATGGGCGAGGGACATCAATATCTACGCTGCCCATATGACCAGGAACAAGATGTTGCATAAGCCAGTGAGCAGGCCCGTAAAGAATACCCCCGCAGCCCCCGCACCGCGGGGGGGCCTCGCAGGGACGGGGGGCCTCGTGGAAGGTGTCCCGTTCTTTTTTTGAATTACATGGGATGCACACTATGGTCTTATTGTCTTGTCTGTGTTTCCAGAGGTGATATGAAAATGAAGAAAATTATATTTAATTGTGCTTTCTTTGTTAGCTAGGTAAGTGACGTGACGAAGCAGGTCAGGTGGTCACACAGACCGGCGAGCCCGCTGTAGAAAAAATGAAACGCTCATTTGAAAGCGGGGCCCAAAAGCGGCATTCCAAAAGAAAAAAATCGGAACTAAATGCCAAACTTATAAAAATGACTAGTATTTTTCGACCATCCGGTGTAGGAGGGTGCACAGAAGAGACAGGTATTGTACAGTTTGCTATAGCTAACATTACTGTACCACGTAGTGTAAGGGGCCCCAATATCGTGCACTCTAAATCTCTAATTTGTATTACAACGACATTTTGGTAGCATTGCTAACGAGTGTCGAGAGCAAAGTGGACGATAATGCCATTATCGTTACGCTATTATGATCGTGTAAAACGTACAGTCATTGCTTTCTACAAGATTCACACGACAGATCAAAAATACATTAAACTTCACAGCTATTTGACAGTTGCTATGTGAACGATGCCCGGTTTGTGCATGTTCCAAACTTCCTTTGCTTTCCCGATCTCTATGGGCGTCAAATTGAAAGTCCCATTCACCGTTTACACTTAAATCATATTCTGTGACAGAGGATAAGGGAGATCCAGGCGTGCGCCAAGGTTTTGCAAGTCCAGCGAAGTCAGGCAGCAGTGAGGTGGCAGGCAGCAGTGAGGTGGCAGGCAGCAGTGAGGAGCCAGGCAGCAGTGCGGTGGCAGGCAGCAGTGAGGAGCCAGGCAGCAGTGCGGTGGCAGGCAGCAGTGAGGAGCCAGGCAGCAGTGCGGTGGCAGGCAGCAGTGAGGAGCCAGGCAGCAGTGTGGTGGCAGGCAGCAGTGAGGAGCCAGGCAGCAGTGTGGTGGCAGGCAGCAGTGAGGAGGCCTCGGGTAGCCGCGCCACAGAGTCAGATGATAATACTACACTTTACCCTGGTGACCGGGCACATTTCCCGGTGGATATTACTGATGCTGACATGAAAAAGTTCATTTTAAGGCAGGGACCATGTAAATTTGAAGGTCCGTATCCTAAAGATAAAAAGGGGAGATGTTTTTCAAAAGATTTTTATCATAGAGTGTCAAAAAAAGGAACCAAAATACAACGCAAATGGCTGTGTTACTCCCCAAAAATTGACAGAGTATATTGTGAGCCCTGTTGGCTTTTTGGTGAGAGAAGATCTGCATGCCATAACAGTGCCTGGGCTACGGGAATAAATGATTGGCAAGGACTTTCTAGAAAAATAAAAGAGCACGAACACACTCGCTCACATATGGCAGCTTGTGTAGTGTATGACACATGGCAAGGACATCAATGTATTGATGAGCAGATTTCCGCTGAATATAAAAAGGAAGTCACGTTTTGGTCAGAGGTATTAACAAGAATTGTTGATGTTACGTTGACACTTGCATCATGCAACGTTGCATTTCGTGCTGATCGTGAGAAACTAGGAGAAATCAATAACGGAAACTTTTTATCTGTTATAGAACTTCTCGGCAGATATGACCCTATATTACAGAGGTTAATTTCCAGCGAAAGTAAAACGAAATACTTAAGCCCAAAAATTCAAAATGAAATGATTTCTATTATGGCACAGAAGGTTCAAAACGAGATAGTGAAAGAGGTCCACGACGCAGAATTTTATTCGGTAATAATGGACACAACTCAAGACATTTCCAAAGTAGATCAACTCAGCCAGGTGCTGCGCTACGTAACAATTTCAAAAGATGAAAATGACACTCCGTTAGAGGTCAAAATACATGAGAGCTTTATGGGTTTCCATGCAGTGCATGATCAAAGCGCATCTGGTTTGGAGAAAGACATAGTTGGCCTTTTAGAGAAGAAGGGTATATCTGTCAATAAATGCCGAGGACAGGGATATGATGGTGCAGCCACGATGAGTGGGGCGTACTCCGGGCTACAAAAACGCATCTCAGACAGAGAACGTAACGCTATCTATATTCACTGTGCTTCTCACAATTTAAACCTTGTCCTGAACGATGCATGCCAAAATGTAACGAAGGTAAAAGATTTCTATGATACAGTACAAAAACTATATGTTTTTTTTAGTGGTAGCATCAAAAGATGGGACCTCCTGGAGACAGAGTTCAAAGCAGGGCCTACACTTAAACGGCTATGCCCAACGCGTTGGGCATCCCGGCATGATGCTGTGCGCTCTCTCCGCTTTCGCTTTAAAGACGTGATGAAAGCACTGACGAAAATATGTCTGTTGTCCAAAAAAAAGGAAGAGTGTGCTGAGGCCGAGGGACTCAAACACAGCATGGAGAATTTCGAGTTTGTCCTCCAAACAGTTATACAGGGTAAACTTCTCGAAACTGTAAATGTTGTTTCACAGAGCCTCCAGAAACAGAATGTGGATATTTTGCAGGCAAGCGAATATCTAGCCGGTGTATCGGAGAGCCTTGCTGCACTCAGAGGGGAGTTTCAAAGCCTTAAAGAAAGTGCCCAAGATCTTGCCCAGTCCTGGGGCATTTCTCCCACATTTCTTCATAAACGCGCCAGGCGCACCAAGAGGCATTTCGATGAGTTATGCGAGGATGAGAGGCTGTTGGATCCCGAGGAGCACTTTAAAGTGTCAGTGTTTTACCATACTTTAGACATAGCCATTACACAGGTCACCCTTAGGTTCAGTGGAATGCAAGAGGTGGCAAGGAGGTTTGGGTTCCTACGCCCACGAGAACTCCTGTCAAAGTCAGACAATGATATGTACCAGTCAGCGAGTGCCCTTGCTGAGCAATACTCTGACGACTTATCCGCGGACTTCCCAGACCAGGTGCTCGCCTTAAGACAAGCGTTAGAGTTCGCCATCAGGGAAATAAAAAATGGCTCAATTTATGATTTGGCGAACACGCTAATAATAAAACACAACTCTATATTATCAAGTGTGCCTGATGTAGCCACGGCCATCACATTATTTTTGACAATACCCGTGACTGTTGCAAGCGCCGAAAGGTCATTTTCGAAGCTGAAACTGATAAAAACGTATCTCAGAAGCACCATGTCACAAGAGAGGCTGTCAGGTCTGGCCACCCTTAGCATAGAAAATGAACGTGCGCGCAGTTTAGACGTAAAGAGTGTGGTAAAAGACTTTGCACACAGATTTGTTAAAAGACGCGCACATGTGTATAAACCTGCAAATCTGTAGAAAGTGTATCGACTATATGTAGGTTAGTCCTATTTGTTATGTTGTTGTAACATATGCTCTGTTTGAAAGTTCTTTTCTTATTGAATAAATTTCCCTCACAAGACAAGCTTGAGTTTTGATATCGTGCATTTATTATAAGGCTCTCAGAATGTTCCAAAAAGTTAAGTTGATCGCGTCTGGGTCCT
Source organism: Mallotus villosus (assembly GCA_903064625.1). Taxonomy (NCBI): domain Eukaryota; kingdom Metazoa; phylum Chordata; class Actinopteri; order Osmeriformes; family Salangidae; genus Mallotus; species Mallotus villosus. Next base: position 39,023 of record CAEFZP010000136.1, on the reverse strand, counting down.
GTTCGGCTCCTCGGTATTTGTATTACATTATCACTTACATATTTGGGGGGGAGCCTCTCAGACTTATTCTGCGGGGGGGGCCTCATGTGTTTCCGTTACGGGCCTGCCAGTGAGACACACACAAACACAGTATTGTTATTCTATCTACAGTGGTAGTATCTTTACCTCATGTAACAATTCCATTCTACAAGACACCAGACACGATCATGCATGATACAGTGAACATCAGAGCGGGACATCCGGTACATGACTCTATGCATCCCAAGTGCACTAAATCCTGCTTCTCACTGAAGAAACATGTAAAGACTCCCGCCAGGTGTTCAAGAGATCAAGTGACTCGTTCCAACAAGCCGATCATTATTACCACTCTGTCATCAGATATGGCAGATTTATCATGTATGTCCTTGTTAAGGTGAGCCAGGACAAAGCGGTGGTGGTGGACTGCAACCGACAGGCCCCGTCCCTTCTGGGTCAGTGAGGGAAAGTTGCTGCTGTAAATTAAACAGATTTTTTTTAAAACAAAGCCTGTCAATCTGTAATAATCTGTTGGTGTAGGGCGAGCCTTGTGGCGAGGTTTAAGGGGATTTAAGGAACTCCGCGATTCCGACTGGTGCCTCGATTAATCTTGCCCCCTGTAGCGTCCGGATATTTCTAAGAAGTTGAGGCTTATGATTTCTTTAAACCTAAAACCCATTCATCATTGTGATTCCATCCCACTTCTGTCACTTTGTGTCACATAACACATTCAAACACAATGTCACTCACCCACTCTCTCTCTCACTCGCACACGCATTACAATTGTCATACTTAGCACATAGATACTTGGCACGAACTGTATTAAATACAAACACACGCCCACACACAACAAACAACCTGTGATTTTCTACATTCGTTTTGTCCTTTGTTTAACCTCTTTGGTGAGGATTTAGATTACAGTTAGTTTGTGCTTTTCCAATCTGTGGCGTGTACTGCAGGAGGAGTAAAGGAGGAGATATACAGTATAATATCCACCGCAGTCAGGACCAGCAGATAATGTCTTTAGGAAACATTGACTTTTTATAATTACTTTTGTCTGAGAACGCCACTTTCACTAAACCGAAAAAAGCGTTTTGTTCTCTCTCTTTCTCTTTGTGTGTTTTGAGTGTAGTGTTTGCACGTGTGCATGCCCTGGAATAACCCCTGTTACTAATGAGCAAGAGAGGTTTGATTGTTGGAGATAAAGAACCCACAGAACAGGATTAGGCCTCTTCTCCCCTTTCCACTAATATGATAGTGCTCTCCAATATCATTAATTTCATTTTTCACATGGTAATTGGTTTTTGTGCAAGTGGTTTGGAGCCTGTAGATCTCTCGAACAGGGTGAGTTTGCCAGGAAATAATGGGATTGTGAGTCAAACATCTTACTGGTCAGACTTTTATCAATCTGCTAGTCTCCCTGCAGATGCTGATAATAGTGTTTGAAAAAGTGTTGCTGCGTGTCAGATTTTTTTCCTGAGGTTCTGTGAATGTCAGAGAAGCATATCTTCATGCAAGGTGTGTCCTCGTGCTTGACGTGTTCCGGAAGTGAGACAGGGACAGAGAGTCGAGTGGGACCCAGGCCTTGTCCAGGGGTGCGTTACTTCAATCAGAGCGTACTTTTCACAAAAGCAGATGATAGTTAGCCTCCTGCCAAGGAGCCCTTCCGTTCCCTACAAGGCCTACTCTCTTTCATTCCACAGAAGTGTCTGTGTGTTTGTCAGGCTGGTGAGTTGGCTGGCCGGCTCCCTCCTCTGTGAGGGGTGACATCTGGCTCGATACTCTCTGTTCTGCCACCAGTGTTTATTATTAACCAGGCAGCATCTGTTCAGGGTTAACATCATCACCCTGCTCCAGGACCCAGTTCCAGGCTGATGTAATGAAATGGAGGATAGCAGACTAGCAGAATGATCCCATGCAAAGGATGAAGGATCTTGGGCCTTTTCCTCTATTTACATTGTTGCAGTGTTAACTGAATGACTGAATGTAATGATTTTTTTTTAAACAACACGGGAACACCAAACAGAGCTTCCTCTAATCAGTGTATGTTGCAAATGTATACTGATAGTACGGTGACCTTTAAAAAACAGAGATTTAATTGTTGGGCCAAGGAGCAGCTGAATTCTCTGTCTTTTGGGCGTTTGTCCTTTGGGTTCCCTGAGGCCCATGGAAATATCACAGAGCTAATGATGGAAATATCACTCCCCTGAACCTTGACCCAGAGTCTGTCTCCTTTACCGATGTGTCAGTCTGTCTGCCTCCCACCCTCCCACGGCGCACCCCTCTTGTGCCACATGCGGTTTCTCCTCAGACATCTCTGGAGTACCAGCACTATTATAGCGTGACATTATGAAGATCAGAAGATCACAACAGAGGATGTCAGGCTGTTATCATACCTGGCATATGAGAGAACGTTGCTCTGCGCTACCGTTCGACAAGATAACCAGATGGATTATATATCAGGAGAAACCGATAGGTTTCCTGATACTTAAAAAAGATTATGAGCTCATTCATGTTAAGGGCGATAAAATCAACCCGAAAAATAACTGATGGAACATTTGATAGCAGAGGATATATGTTTGTGCTTGTTTGTTGCATAACCCATTTCTGAGAGCAGGACAGAGGGGGACAGAGAGAACCTGTGATGTTTAATCCCTGAGCAGGGTTAGAGATTACACCCCTATCTTGTATATACACCCAACAAACATGCCTTTGCTGTTAATAACGGTAAGCCGAGAAAGGACAACAAAGAAACACATGGTTGATTTTTCTTGGCGTGAATCAACATAAAACAGATGAGTTATTAAGAGCAGTGAATGTAAATGATTCGAACAGAACGTTGTATCCGAGAGGAGCTGGGATTAGATGCAATAATTTTTAAAACATTCATGTGGATTCGAATTGAACGGGTCAGTTTGTGAAGAATGTTATTGTATGTCAGTCACGACTGTGCTGTGCTAAAAACTCCTTTGGTGACGGATGGGTGTTTGCAACAAGGATCCACCAGATTCTACTGCAAATGCCATACTGAAAGTAGCTACTCGTGTCTGAAAACGGGATCTACATCTGTGACTTTGCACCTGCTTCTGGTTCACTGCAGAGGAGGGATGCAGACGATGGTGTGACGTGGGCTGGGTGACCTTGTGGTGAGGGTGGAGATGGGACACGGGCTCTTTGGTTCCTCATATCCTTCTGTCGTCTCTAGCCCTGAGAGATGATAGATTCATCCATTATACTGGGCTGCAGCCGCTCCCCCCCCCCACACACACACACACACACACACACACACACACCCTATACTGCAGAGAGATTTTATTCCCTTGAGGGAAGTGTCTGGTTTCCGTTCTATGTTTAGAATCCAAGAGGAAGGACTGTTTTTCTGTCTTTTATAATGTGACTGGCTGACTCAGCTTTGTCCTACAGACTGGACACCCTGATATCCTATTGTCTCTTCATCTCCACTGCACGTGCTTTTTCTGTTATTAAGATCTCAGATGAGTCCTTATCCTTGTGGCCTGGTGCTCAGTCACTGACATATTCAGAGAGTTCCCTATCCCTCAATCGCACTCTGAAGGTCACTTCTAACTGTAAACAAAAGTTCAGGAAAAGATTCTATGCTCATTGTTGAGAGGTGAGCGTTCTTTTATTTTTCAGGTCACATGTTGGTTATCACAACCAATCAATTTCTGCCAAGATGAGTGTCATCAAGACCTTTCCAAATGACACACAAATTAGCTGCTTCTTAAACGAGTACGACACACAGAACACATGGAAAAATATCAGCTGTTTTTAGATTTGGCCATATTGGCCAAGAAATAGCTGATAAAAAGTTTTTGTCATTAAACAAAATGGCTCTGAAGGGAGCCATGCTGTTCCACATAGTAAAATGAAGCTTTATAGGGAAGGCTTTTATCAGGATGGCAAGGGCACACATTGACCATCACAAGGATAGTTCTGAACCTGAATCTCATTACTCGGGTTTGTGGATGTTTCAGATCTTTATGTGTCCTTCATTTCCGTGACATGACACTGTACACCTCCCATCATGTTCTTGTGTATTTATACACACACACTCACACATACAGTGCACACACTAACTGGATAAGCAACAACAACAACAACAGTGTAATGCCATTATGTGTGATAAGAGGTTTGTCATCACATCTTCACAAGGGCTCCTCGGGGGCCAGCGTGTGTGGGCACAGACGGTGCCCTCAGGAGCCCTGGCACCAGGACGTACTAAACACGGCCATGCCAAAGGGGAGTGCTAATTGTGTCTCTTGTGTGCCCCAAGGGCATAACTGGGAGAGTCTATGACAAACCTGTGAGGTCTCTCATTGTAAGACTGGAGAGGGAACACTCTAATGCTTATGAGCAGCTCCTCTGATCTGCTCCTGCTTATGCTGCAGCACCGCAGATGCAGACCTGTGTGCGCTCGTGGAGAGTAGCAACATGCTCATTTAGATACAAGTGAGTGATCTCATGCTCAATATAAAAATGTGTGTTATGTGGCACTGTATGCTTACAACTATGGTATTGTAAGGGGTCGTTTAAATAATATATTAATATTCAGTGCAATCTATCAGGTACGGTCCCTGGGGCTCTGTGGGCGGACCCTTACTGTATCTACAGTGATTAAGTCTCAGCATGGCACCACCCACGTATTCAAATCAGGATCACTGCTATTATGTATTACTAAACCTGATTAAATAACAGCAGGATAAAGATGGGATGGAAATAGAGAGATGGATATTACATCAACTATAGTTTTGTGTGACTTTGTCATGAATTTAGGTGTATAAATTCACCTATAGTTTGTGTTTGGAATAATAATCACTTTCTCTATCACGAGTCATTCACACATGGCTGGTCTTTCATGGAATGAATAAACATGAAGGAGAAACTCTAATAAAAGCATTTAACGCACAAGCAAATTGGCACAGATAGACGCAATGGACCATTAATATTTTTAGAGGAGCTAGGATAAGTTGTAGGAATTATACGAATTTACGAATGGTATTGTATGTCATTTATGTATGTATATTATAAGTCATCTGTTCTCCTCATCTCATGAAACTGAAACTATGATTGTTGTGAATCAGCTGTTACATGACGATCTCACTGGCAGCTTGTTTTATTTTCTTGTTTATATAATGTTGACAGACAGACTCAGAGCGAGAGAGAGAGCAAGAGAGAGAGATCATCTTGACAAATAGAGTGACAGACACAGAGAGAAGGATACAAAACAAACAGGAATCTCTCCATTCCATTTCCTGACATATCCAGACTTTGGGTCTACTGTTATAAACTACAGTAGCAGGTAGTCGCTTGATATGAGATAAATACAGACAGGCATGATTCATTTCACATTGATCAATTAAAACACAGCTTTTCCTACCACACATGTCAAGGCAAGCTGCTTGAACACATTTCCATCATTTATGGGGATTTTTGTGCATTACTTCAGTAATGCAACAGCGCCCTCTACAGACATATCCTGATTTCTCAGTTGAAGCCCAGAAGAAGAAATCAAGATCAACACTCGTGGGAGAGGACCAAAGCATAGGCGAGAATGTGAACCAACAGAAAACATAATTCTTGCATTTCAACAAACAACCCTTTTCCAAATCAACATTCCATGTTTCTCTTCCCCTCCCAACTTCTCCATTCAGTCCTGGAGTCCCACATCCAGTAATCTCACATTCAGTCCTGCAGTCCCACATCCAGTAAACTCATTTTCACAGGAACCCTTCAACAACTATTTTTATCTGATAAAGAGAATCACATGAGAATAAAACTGGTGCACTATCCCTTTAATGGTTATCACTCCCATCTGTGTGTCTGTGTGAGGGTGTGTGTGTGTGTGTGTGTGTGTGTGTGTGTGTGTGTGTGTGTGTGTGTGTGTGTGTGTGCGTGTATATGTGTGTGTGATTGTGCAGAAGGACCCCAGCTCTGTGATATCAGTGTTTTCCTGCCTTTTAACCGCTAAGGCTGCTTGCATGTTGTTATCTGCCAGAGAAAAGCAGCAGGAGACTGAGGTCTGGATTGCCATGGAAACCATTGTAGTTGCCTCCACTGTGATTGGGTGCTGCTGGAGTGAGCAAGTATCTGCTATTTCGGTCATTATTCAACACCTCCGACACAAGCTCAGTCACAGGACAGCCACTGTGATGCACACAGACACACACACACACGTACAACATGAACACACACAAACAATCATCTCATTCAAAGAAAATCTATTTCCAGGCGTAGTTTCTTTTTTTATATACACGTTAAAATGCGAGACATCAGTCAGTTCCCAGAGACAGATATTTATATCTTCTTCTCAGATTTGTTGTTGGAAAAAAACCTAACAGATGTTTATTGACATGCTGAACAGTATCCATTACAAGAGGGATTCATCCATCAAACTATATGTTAAATGATTTCTTATTTGACTTCACCATCTCACCATCACAATGTTTTATCTGCGATGAACACCCCCTGCAAAATATACCTTGCATTGCACACCATACATAGATTTCCAAATACACCTATTCCAAAATGCAATCTCGATGTTGAAACAATATAACACTACAATGATATATACAACAATAGAACACATTGGTCGGTGATGTGATTTATTGAGCAAAAGAATAATGGATTGGTCAGTGATTTGCTGTGCTGTCTCCACAGATCCTGAACACTTTCACAACCGGTGAAGAATTCCTCACGTTGGGAGTACACCCAGGCACAATGAAAGGGGCCCACTGTCACACATTTACCTTTGTAAGCATGCAAGCACACACACAAACACACACAAACACACACACACTGACACATACAATGTCAAGACCTGTCTATACCAACGCAGCCTTTCGGATATCCCTCAGGAGAAAGTGTAACTCAATGCTTGCAGTCCTTTGATGAACAGAATGTTGGGTCATACATGAAGATGACTTTCTGTGATGAGACACTGAAGCGGTAATGGAGACACAGACTAGTTTTCCACTGGAGCTTTTATAACATTGTTGTTTCCCAACCTGACCGTCCTCAAAACGTTACTAAGATCTGAACACGACACATGCTAAATTGTGATGTTACGCATTATTGGATAACAAAGCTTTTGGCTGCAACTTTGCTAACAGCTGTAATGTAAATTAACAGCTAAACACTGTTAGTTTAAATTACCTAAAGGAAATCAATAGCGAGTGTATTTCTTTCATGTGCCGTTGTAATAGTTTTACCTAGAGGGTGCAGTATCTGTCATACTCTTACGGTTACAATTCTCTGTCTCATGGATACAAAGCTATCACAACACACTTGTTTAATAGTAAACAAACCTATTCTACAGTGAACTGAACTATGCACTGTATGTGCTGTGGGCTGGGCTTTGTGCATTTTAATCTCAGCTCATTAACATTAACCATTGTCGCTTTCTCCCTCAGGAAAGCAGTAATCCACCCTCGTGAGATGGCTTTCACAGGATTGTGATGAGGGAGATCCTGGCAATCCAGCATAAGGAGAAAGACGGGGAGAAGTAGGAACAGCTGAGGTTAAGAGTAAAGCGGATTTTCTGTCCTATCTGTTGTTGTCAGGTTTTTTTTCTTCTCTTTTTCTTTGTCAGACTGTTCCTGTCAGAACGAACCGGTGTGACCTTGTTGGGGGGCAGCGAAGATGTGGGGAGGAGAAACAAAGACAGGGATCTGTCAAGCGGGGATCCTGAGGGAGGCTACGCCTGTGAGGCACTAAGACCCAGTGGAGAGCAGAGAGGCTGGGTGCTGCCTGCCTGCCTGCCTGCCTACCCGCCTGCTTGTCTGCTCCGCACTGCTCTGCAGTTGCCCTGAGCGCGTGCCGGAGCCTGTACACGTGTGTGTGGATTGGGTGTGTGTGTGTGAGTGAGTGTGTGTGTGGGCCATTGTGCACCGGGTTCTTGGAAGACAGCAGCGCGTTGTCCTGCTCTCCTTTTTGGTCCTCTGTTTCCGCTCATGTGCTGCGTCCGTCACATAGACTCGGAGACCTGGTCAGAAGAGAACTGAGAGAAAGGCATTGTGTGTGTGTGTGTGTGTGTGTGTGTGTCGTGTGCGCGTGCCGGGATGTCTTATGTTGTAGGAGCAGAGGGTCAGAGCTGGATGGGGGAATGATGAAGAGATGAAAGCGCCAGGTGAGGTGGAGACACAGGAGCTCTTCTCTCTCTCTTGCTCCCTCTATCTATCTCTCTCTCCCTCTCTCTCTCTCCTGCTTCCTCTTGCTCCCTCTACCTCTCTCTCTCTCTTCTGCTCCCTCTTGCTCTCTCTCTCTCTCTTTCTCTCTCTCTCTCTCTCTCTCTCTGACGTGGGGCAGTGTTTGGGTTTGGGAGAGAGCGAAACTGGTCCACTTCCTCAGTAGATTGTGAGCCAGTGCCAGGAGGTAGCAGCTTTATCCAGACTCAGGTATGTCATCCTCCAATACTGACCTCTCTCCACACATGGACCTTCATGCCTTCAGATCACAATCACGGCTAGGCCATAGCTGTCACAGAACATAGAAGTTGACATACATAGCCATGAAATAGTACACTTATTTCCGTGTCTAGAAGCCAGGATATAGACGCTGAATGAGGGACACTGAGTTGTTGAACAACAAGCTAGCTTTCTCGTCGCAGTAAACCCTGAGTCATGTGCATATGATATGGTCATATGTTTCTCAATTGGCAGGCAAGATTCCGACATTGGCTCAAATTCCTGGTTCACGTGAATTGTTCAGAGCTCCTGAACACTGTGAGAGAGTGTTTTAAAGCTGTTTTAACAGACTCTTTTCACTAGTTTGATCTTATCAAACAGCATACTCTGTGAGATGCAAGCAGTGGGGGGGAGGAAAGAAAACATTTATGCCATGTTGTTAATGTTGTTCTGTGTGTTTTGGACCAAAATGATTTGGGTTCACAAATGAATTGCGTTCACAACTTTAAGAGTACGTTCTCCAACCAATGCAGCTTCTCAGAGTTATGTCACGAGACAACCGTCTTCTTCTCGATAGGTGGACAAATGTAGAATTGTGTCTCTGTTCATGTAGGAATCAGAATGGATGAAGCCTGGATGATTGACACGTTGTTGTCTGGTTGTTTGCATCAGCTTGTGGCTGCTGTCCATTAGCAACAGTAGTAAAGTGCAGTGGATGCAATGGTTTAAATGTTGTGTGGCTGAAAGGCCTTTAGAGATGAGACCTGGTGGTAATCTGAAGACCAGACCATCCCAGATGGTGCCTTTCCAAATGGTTGGAATTATTACATGATGACTCAATAGCAACTCTTGTACTTTATTTCCGAGGAAAAACCAGAAGAAGACACTTGGCGAAGAATAAAGTAATCAATGCTAAGTTGACTAAACATCTACAAGGCTTCATGGTTATTACCATGTCATTGTTAAACTTGGTTTATTGTTGACTTATCTTGCTTCAGAATAATTTCAATGAGACGCCTATGTATTATTGTGGTTTGTCAGTCAAGATCAGCAAGCATTAGTGGCTGGAAAAGAACAGGATCAACAACAGTATCGTACCTCACGAAATGGAAACATTTCATATGCAGGTACGATGCTTATGGAAAGGTACCAAAAGTCTCGGTGTGTGTTCCATGACTGTGACGGTGTGAGGGGTTGTGACCAGGTGAGGTTGTGACAGTAAACACAGGGCAAGGCTTCCCGATGATTAGGCTCTTCCTGTAAGTGGGAAGCAGGCAGTGATAGGGCTGGAGCTGAGCCCTGTGCCATCCGAAAACCACAGCTTATTATAGTACCTCCTTACTTCTTGTCCCACTTTAAAATGAGCTTGATTCCTCGTGACATCATTGGTATTCAAAGAACACTGATCATTCGATTGCTTCATATTTGCACATTGATAAGATCCGTGAACCAATGTTTAATTTACAAGATCGTGATTACATGAAATATAATATTTTTGGCTGATCTAAATATCTACATTAGAAGATATGATCCCTAAACTGAAAATTATATCATCTGAGTTTAACACTGCAGTACTCTATAAATGATAAATATAACTATAAATGTGTTGAAGTGACATATGGCCTGATGCATGCTTTTGGCTTTTCCCTAAGGGGTTGGGTGTCCTGAAAACACACATTTGAAGATGCAGATGTCAAAGACGTAGTGAAACAAGTCATGGCTAATAAGTGGATATACTTGAGGCCTGAGGCATCCTGGTTTTAGATGTGAAGATTTAGTATCTATACTCAAACCACATTTACTGCAATGTAATGTTTTATCAACATAAATATTCCTAAATGATTTTCTCTAGGTGTATTGATGACTAAAAAAAGAAGGATACTATTTAATTTGGACTTTGATATGTGTCTAGGAGACGTCCTAGACTTAATTAGTTTGATAGAGCTCTGTAATGTTTAAAATAAATAAGATGTGGGTCAAGTAGGCAGATGTGAATGGCATTCAAAGCTTTGTTTGATGGGTCCATTTGATGGCTTCAGTTGCACCAGAGCGCATGAAGAGAAGATCTAAGGAAGGGTTTCTGCTGTGAACATAAATACAATTACCTGTTTGATACCTGTTTTTTTTAACCAGAATTTTCCTCCTTCATTTCAGAATCCATTCTTGAGTGGAAGCTCCTTGAGCAGAGGAAGTGTCCACATTTGACATCAAGTGCAGTCGTCAAGCGCGGCCTTCGATACTACTCTGGGCCCAGGACCTCACAGGGTAAACATTGATTCAGATTTCGATGAAGGTCATGCCATGTCCTGCCCCAGCTACCCTGGCTGACAGCGCTACTTAAGTCCAGTTTTTCAGTTCCACCCTACGGCAGGGGAGGATGGGTGATGGGCCTGTGAGTTTCTGTGGCCTCTCTCCTCATCCCACCCATTCATGGAGCCTCCAATCACGCCCAGCCCTTGGTGGAACACTTCCCTTCCTGCCCCCCCCCTGGCTCCCAGCCTCTCTCCACCCCAACGCCTCCAATGTCAGCCGGTCAAGCAGTGGTGGTGGTGGTGGTGGTACTCTGACACAGTCCTTGGCGCTGTGTGCCATGCTCCTCATGGACATCCTTGCAGTGGTTGGAAACCTGGCCGTGATGGCTGTCATCACCAAGACCCCGCAGCTGAGGAAGTTTGCCTTTGTGTTCCACCTGTGTCTGGTGGACCTGCTGGCTGCCCTGGTGTTGATGCCGCTCGGCATGCTGTCCAATCGGGTCCTGGTGGACGAGGCCTTGTGCCGGTGCTACCTCTGCCTGAGCGTGTGCCTGGTTAGCGCCGCCATCCTCTCCATCTCCGCCATCAACGTGGAGCGCTACTACTACATCATTCATCCCATGCGTCATGAGGTCAAGATGACCGTGGGGGTGGTGACGTTGGTGCTGGTTGGGATATGGGTCAAAGCCATTGTGATGTCCGCCCTGCCTCTGCTGGGCTGGTTGCTGCAGGGGGACAGGGGTCCTGTCCTGGCTTCGGGTCAGAGACGCTGCTCCCTACACTGGAGCGGGGGTGGAGAAACCACACGCCTCGTGTTCATGGTCTTCTTTACCGTTATCTACTTCCTGTGCCCCGTACTCATCATCCTGGTGGTGTACTGCAACATGTTCAAGGTGGCGCGGGTGGCAGCCATGCAACACGGGCCTCTGCCCACCTGGATGGACACGCCTCGGCAACGCACAGAGTCGCTCAGCAGCCATTCCACCATGGTGGCCAGCCTGGGGGGGGCCCGCACCACCCCTCAGAGGACCTTCAGCGGAGGGAAGGCTGCGGTGGTTCTGATGGCAGTAGGGGGCCAGTTCCTGTGCTGCTGGCTCCCTTACTTCTCGTTCCACCTCTACTTCGCCCTGGTGTCTACTTCGACGGCCTCCATGGCCCAGTTAGAGGAAGTGGTCACTTGGATTGGCTATTTCTGCTTCACCTCCAACCCCTTTTTCTACGGATGCCTCAACCGACAAATCCGTGAGGAGCTGGGCCGCCACCTGGCCTGTCTCTTTAAGCGGGCGGGGCCGGGGGAGGGGGAGCAGCTGCCTAGCCGGGAGGCCTCTATCGAGGAGAACTTCATGCAGTTTCTCCAGGGCACCGGGTGCAATCTGGAGCCCCGTAACTCCCACAGCAGGGCCAGCCTTGGGGAGCAGAAGGAGCAGGATCCCCCTCAGGACCCGGCTGTCCAACAGAACACGCCTGCTGACTTCCACATCCCTGGACAAATTATCGAGGAGACCTCAGAGTTCATAGAGCAGCAGCAGCTGAACAATGACCTGAACTTAGATAACCACTGCAGGACTGTAGCTGAGCTGTAGCTAGGAACATGTAGATGTCCGATTTTGCTGTCTGTTAAGCTATTTGATACTCTTGGTTTTGTTCACATTTTCTAAAGTTTATGAAGTATAACACAGTACCTGACAGTGCTTTGTAGTCAATGCTACACTGGAATAGAGCTTGTATCCTTGAAGAATTCAGGTTAAGTTCAATATGCATTCAACTGTCACTACTGTTAGGGTTCTTAGCAGTAAACAATAACATGTTGCATGGGTATCCATTTTCTCAAGACCAAACCATTACGTAAAATACACTGCCAGTTTGTTTTTCCCCTAATCTTTTTCAGCATTTTTCCCCCCCTTTGTTAACATCCTAATGAAATATGTATTGTCTTTTGATTTAGCATAGAGGAAGAGAATATTTGGTCCTGACATTCATTCCCTGCATTTCAAAGAGCAAACTACCAGCCTACAGTCCGTCAGACAGAGATTTAATGTCCCATTACATGATACGTCTGATACACTGTGCCAGAAATGCCAGGATGACAAACTACAATACATCCTTTAGCATTTTTTGCAGTATGCCAGCCAGCATACTTTTCTGGCTATTCAGACCCACAAACCTCTGCATAGCATCAACAACAGAGACGGTGGAGACCACAGAACAATTGTAGACAGACACGAACCTGTTTGTGTCAGTTACATTGAGAAGTACTGTTGTATTTCATGCAGAATGGATGCAACAAGATATACTATGTAAGCATAGCTGTATTACCTACTTAAAGTAAAATGTACATTATCTTTACGATCCAAATGAACCTCAGGAAATAAAGTATGTAATGATCAACTATAATAATGTAATCATCATTTAGAGAGAATTCTAAAACCAAGGATTTATATTTTTTGTGCAAAAAAATGTTTTACATAATTTTTCTGTGTGTCCTTTAGGCCATTAGAGCATCTACAGTTTCCCCACTGAATTTATTTATAGTCGCTTAACTGCTTTTTGCAAGAACAACCTTATAAAGATCAGATATGGGATAAGATTCTGGTGGGCCAGTGTTCCAATTAATTTCTTCAAGAAATGTGTGGGGAGATAAGCACAGAATGCATTTTCATGAGAGAATATTTATTCTACTCCCTCGTCTTCTAATGTAACCAATAAATTAATGCAAATTTAGCTGTTTTCCTCTTGAGACAAAATAATATTCAGAGCCATTTTGCTAAGAAAAATATTTAACAGCTGGTGCTAAGTCTATTTATAGTAAACAGGAACACTCTCGTGTGCTTTAAAAAAAAACTAAATTCTAAATATGTTACAATGTAATTTTATTTTTTGTCAATTTTTGTTCAATTCACATAGCTAAACTTCAGATATATATAGTCCTGTATAAACAACACACAAAAAAGTATACAGATCGCCTTATGAATTATAACATTTAATAATCTCCTTCGCTGATATTATTGCTTTATCATCCATTGGAGCATTTGTAACAACAAACGTGAGGTCCAAATATCAACTGTGTTTGTTTCAGAGTTTTAGTGAAACTACTGAAGGCCTCATAGAAGTAGATTGTAAAGATTTTGACCAATCACCATCGTCTACCAATGTTGATGCTATTTACAGGTAAACTTTGGAACAGTCTGGGTGCTGTAATGTTTAGCCATAAACAACTTTGGTTTGTTGTGAATACATGACACAGGTGTGACAATGCTTACACATGGCATGGTTTGCCTTTGCCCTCTTTACCATCAAAGTGGGGGACATCAATCATTTTTCTGATCTCAGGGGGAATAAAAACAACTTGCACAAGTCAGACATATCTAGATATATTTTACAAACACAATTCTGTGGTAAAAAAAGGCCCTTGTCTTCTCCCCTTTTCTGGACCCCTTTTATCTGTTGCATTACTTTGATCTGTTACTGTTGCACATAACACTGTCTCATACTGGACTTAGTCCATTGGGATAATCACAAGACATGCAAAGCAAGGCACTCTGGGAAGCTTTCGATTTGGTGGATGTGGGAGAAAAAAGGATTCTTTGTCACTGAAGACATAACGTTCCTAATTAACTTGTGTAATGACTTTAGTGCTGACTGTTGTTTTGCAATTGGCCTGTTTATATCATCTTTTTAAGATAATACAGCGATTTCTTTTGCATAAGATTGTGGTATGGTGTGTTGACTCTGAAATGAGTGTTCATTGGATTAAAGATAAGCAGAACATGTCATCTTGAGCAGGTACAACACCAGAGAATTAAAATATCCTTTCCATTACCACAATAGACTGTGTCCAGATTTATCTGTCATCAAATCCCATGCCATTCTGGGCTGAGCTCTCTTGATATTTGACAACTAAATCTTAATAGGCTAACAACACTATCGCTGTTGCTTGTCAATTTATTCCATTTGAATCCCTAGCCCTAGTGGCAATGGCAGTCGAATCTTGAAATTACAGGATGTAGGATTATAATGAAACAGTGGAGCAACTATTGTAAAGAAACAACACAAATCCCTCTCTGAGTACTAGCATCCTTCCTTCAATCTGCTCTCTTTAAAAATACAGTGTCAGGAAACCTGATACTTGTTTTTCCCTTTTATTGGTCAAAAAAACAAAGAAGGAAAGCAACTGTTGCAACTGGATTGAAGTATAAAGATTTTTAATGATGAATAGATTTCCAATATCTGTTCATAAAAACTGACATAGTGTATTGTATGTTTGGATATTGTTAAGTGGTTCATATGAATAGCATAGACACGACGTTCATTTAACTTTTTAATGTACTTTCATTTGTACCCAAGATAATGTGTGTTTGTTTCAATTCAGAATGTTTAGGAATTCTTTCTTCTTTTCGCATTTCCTCTGTATTGGTTCCCCATCAAAAGTATCAATTAAAGACATAGATGCCTTTGGAATGTTTCCTTTCACAATTACAGATCACATGACACAGTGACACAACCCCTAACTGCCTTCAAGTAAACGTGTGTGTGTAAATTGACGCATAATAATGTGTGTATTGTGCCTGTGTGCATGCATGTATGTGTACACGCAGGTGTATTTCTGTATGGTTGTTTAGGCAGCGGGTGATAGCTGTGAAGGTCTCGAGGGATGGAGTCACAGGGGTGAACCGAAGCCCCTAGGAACAAGATGAAAGAGGGGTGACATTTGAAGTAGGCAGGACTGACAGACTCATTATGAATGAGAGTCGGTGGGGGGATGTTGTGAGTAAAGCTGCAGAGCTCGATAACCTAACTCACACCCACACTGACCTGTCTCTCTCTGACCTTATAGCCTCTGCTTGAGAATGCCACACCAATACATATCAACTCAACACAGATGCCCCCCAAAAAGCTGTTGACACTCCCAGTGTTGACACACACGTCATCACTTTTGATGATAGTGTGCTAATACAATGCACATGTTTAGGAAACCTGGAAGTTACATTTATTCTACTCGCATCGTGTCATTAAAGACGCGCGTCAGCGCTTTCAGCACGGACCAAAACACACAACCTTTGATCCATGGGAAGACAATCAAAAGTATTGCAGTTTTTTCTTCTTAATCTTATCTGTTTTATCTCTGTCTCTCCATCCATCGATTAATCCCTCTCTCATTTGTACTCCCTCTAATCGTGCTACTCTCTGTGCTGCTGCTTGACTGGTGGGAGTGACTCATAGCTTTGATGTAGCTGAATAGGAAGCTTCCTGGAGGTGGGTGAAGCCGTACCAACAGGATGACCTTTCTGTTCAGCAGAATGAAAGAGCGCAAAGGGAGGTCTCAGTCTCAGTTTAGTAGACTGTTGATTGGACAGGTGAATTCATATAGGCGTTCACCAAATCCTCAGTTCAAAAATGAATTCACAATACTTTACGTTTTTGATTAAATATTTAAGGAATGATTGACGTGTTATTTTAAGACATTACTTTGTTTGACAAGCATAAAGAGCTTTAAATACATATGTGTTTTGTCACCTTTGAACATATGTTATAAAAGCTCAATTTTAATGTCAACCTAACTTAAAGTGACATTTGCAAGTGTCAGCTAAATCTCATATTTCTCTGGTAAAAACTGAATGAGGTCCACTGAGTGATTACTTACCTTGATACTGCATAAATGTTTGCGTTCTTTAAGTCTTTCAAATTGTAACAGGGTGAATCCATTCCACATGGCTTTCTCACTTATGCCAGACTTCTCTGAGATCATCTGTTTCCATGGCAACTTATCGCCAATGACATTTTGGGTTGGCTAAGGTAAGAGGAGCGGGAGGAACCAGGGTCCTGTTCAAGAGGAATCACATTTACAGAGCTCTCAGAGTCAGGCAGATGGGAAAACCTATGGTATACAAGTGAGGTTTTTTTGAGTGTCTGGAAGGTCAGCACTATTATCGGCAACGCCGGAATGTTTTTGTATACCAGAGATTTGCGACATGTGGCACATTGGACGAAAGGTGAAACAGACTCGGGATTCTGGGAATTGGGACGCACATTCTCATCGACAGCGCCACATTTTAAGATGGGCTAAACTATTTTTCAACCACATTTTCAGTAGACCTATACGTATGATGTGTGAATAATTGATTTAATATGAACACATTATTTGGCTACATTAATATAGCCTAGGCTACTTGATCTCAAAAACACATAAAACAACCACTAACAAATTACAATGATGTCAACTTTAGCATACAGGAAATGTAATAGATTTAAGACAATAATACATCTATTCAGCTATACATTTCTCAGGACATTAGAAATAAAAGGAATGTAAACTGTAACCCACTTCCGGGTGTGTGTGCCATAAGTCTACGTGCCACCCTCACTCTCCAATGCTTTGAGCAAATCAGTGCAATGAAGCTATTAGTTCATTGGGGGCGCTCTTACCACACATACGTTTAGCCCAGAAACGAATCGTTGAAAACTTTACTGTCGGCTACTTAGCCTTTGTGTGAACTGCTGTAGGCTAGCTGAGGTGAAAGTCGGAGTCATACGAATTTCGATTAATTCTGAAACATATTTGAACATTTTGAAGATGCTCTAGCCTTTTGACCATTTGAGGGAGGACACAGAGGACAAACATTCTACTACAATCTTCATAATAATAAAACCCGTTACGCATTAATCTACTTCGCGTGTTTTAAAACCAAATTTGATGGGAGTCGATTAAGTTTTCAAGTCGGGCTGACAAAATACTACATTTCCCATGCAACACAAAGGCTCGTCTCCTCTCGTTTTTCTCGCGCATCAGCTGTAGTTGGTCATGGAGCGCGCGACTGCGCAACTTCAAAGTGTGACAGGACTATGAGAAAGACAGGACACATGTTAAAACTGTATCAATGGGTTGTCGATGCGAACTGTTTCTATTTAAGTAGGCTATGTGCATTTTTTTCTACGGCCAGCGCTAAGCAACGTTTTCTAGCAAATGGAGAAACTGTAGACACATTTACAATTTCTTTTTTAAACAATCCAGAGTTGCAAGAATTACTTTGGCGACCATTTACCAAAGAAACCACAGTAGTTTAGTGGCGTTAGTTTACCACCCATCTCCCATGTGGGTCTAGTTGGGTTGACGAAAAGTGCCAACGCCTTTCAGTCTCTCGGTTACTGGCTGAGGAAGTTCACGCATCAATAAAAGCGTTATTATTTCGCTAACCTGTGTGCACAGATTTTTCTTCGAAGGGGACAGGCAAATTGTTGAAATGGGTTGCACAATTAGCGCTGAGGATAAAGCGGCTGTGGAGAGGAGTAAAATGATTGATCGGAACCTACGAGAAGATGGAGAGTTAGCATCCAGAGAAGTGAAACTACTGTTACTTGGTAAGAGCTGATTGTCTTAATTTAACCTACAAGGGGTCTATGGCTGAAGTCAATTTTCGATTGTGCCTGCAAGTTGTCATTTTGTATAGTTGCAGTTCTAGAACTACGTGCCACGATACATTGTGAAGTTCCATCCGAAAGTCCTTCAATGTGAAGGGAGGGGATTGTTAGGAGGTTGCAAAAATGCTCTTGATTTTATACAGTTTCTCACATAGACATTCCGTAATTATTTCAATAGTAGCTAGAAAACCTTTCTCTGTGGATCCCCTGACATGTTACAACTGCCAGTTTATGAAGAAGTGGCTGTAGCTAACTGTTGAGGTGTCAGTTTGCTCAAATGTTGTAGTGGTCAAGGGAGGGGATAAGCTGTCAACATGGCGGTTACTGCTATTGGTCACCCTCAAATACATTACCGGTATGGCCTGTCTACACCCCTGTCTAGGATTTAGGATATTTGAAAAGTTTTTTTGAAACCAGAAATGGAACTTTTATGCATGGACGAGATGAAAATTGCCAAATTCCTCAGTGCAGTGGTGCTAAGGGGGCTGGTGGTGATGTGGTGGGTAGTCTCAGTCTACAGAATATGGTTGCCAATGGATCCACCCAGCCTCCACCAGGATGTGAATGGGTCCCCTTGTGAATGCATTGCTGTCATCACAGGTTAATCCCTGTGGAGCACTGATAGTAGGAAGACAATTTACAAAACAGTAGTGACACAACAATCCCAAATAGACTATTACATCAAATGGAAACATTCTTGTGGTTTGACAACATGGTGTAGAGGGGAAAGTGATTTTCCATGAACTGCCCTAGCTCCAATGCCTGTGTTGGAGCAAGAGGATTTCGGAAAAAAAACAATGCCCTTTGGCTGCTGCTCTCCACACCAAACCACAATGTTGGAAGCCTGAAAACATTTCCAAACATTATAATCCTGACCTCAAATGGTGATTTTCAAGTATCCATCAAACATTCTTGCAAAATGAGGCTTTCACTGTGGTTTGGACATACAGACCCCTGAATAAGCAGGTTCAGTTGTATAACACAATACCACTGCGGTGTCTTAGAGGGTGATGGAAACCAACTTACTCTGTGCTGTGACAGTCTTCTTTTTGCAGACAGTTTTTCGTAGTGATGAAGGCACCTGGGTTTTATGTACTTAGGTTAAAACAATGTTTCTGAGCTTGGCCTGCCTGCCAACATCGTTGAGAGACTAAAATGCATTTCCTCAAGCTTTGTTTGATACAATACTCATTGGGAACCAAACATGCAGGATAGTATTTGGGTCTGTATTGTGTCATTTTGCATCCACAGCATTATAGTGACATGCCACTCTACTAATCTTCTGAGCATGCTGGTGCTGATGGAATGCCTACCTTTCTCAAACCAAGATATCGCTTATAGTTGTTATAATTCAGTCTATATATAACTCCATTCTCATTCATGTTTGCTTATCCAAGCCTAGCTTAATGTGCAGAATGTTTGACTTGATACTGGTGTCCATATCTCTTCCCATGTCCCACCCATACACCATGCTATAAACATGAGCCAATGAGGAAGTCTGATTTCAGGAGCAGTATCTACTTTTCTTGCTCACACACACCTTGGCCTGGTGTATCAGATACCTTTGCCAGGGAGGGGAAGTTCATATTGAATGTGCTGACTGTGCTTGCTTCGTGCTAGTTCTATGATGACTTCTGAGGGAGAGGGACAGAGGGAGTCAAGAGAGATGCAGGGAAAGACGGAATACAAGCCTCTGCTTGGAGCTTCCGATGTGTAAGAAGCAAAAATGGCTTCCCCCTCCCCCCATTGTTTTGAAATGTTATTGTGGACAATTCTGTAATCAGAGAGCTTGTCTTTCAGGTGCAGGAGAGTCTGGGAAAAGCACAATCGTGAAACAGATGAAGTAAGTTTACTGATGGCACCATGTTGGCAGCATTTTACATTCTATCAAGCTCACACAAACATGTGACTGTCCCCGTATCTGGGATGACCGTGACACACACATGCCACTAACTCAGTTCCAAGTTCAGCTCTCTTGTTTGAGCGCCTAATGGTGCAGGAAGGATTGCCATCACAGCCGAGTTCATCTCTGTTCAAAGTGCTGTAGAGGCAGAGAGATATGGCCTCATTTGGCGCCACTCAGGCAGAGAAGGAAGCTCCTCTTTTACATAACAGGCTACACAATGGCCACAAAGGCCAGCCATAGCCTGGCAGGGCCTGAATAGTCTCCCCCGGATTCCCACATTAAGCGTGCACATTCACCGATGCGTAAACTACCTACACTATTAACAGACCGTTTGTTTTCTAAATCACCTCGTCCCAAATGAGCAAACAAAACAAATGTGTTCAATTTGTCAGAAACAAGAATGATTCCTCAGTGTTGATACTGTTGGTTTCCTTAGGATTAAAAATGTTCATACTAACTTTGTTTCTACTTAGAATCATTCATGAAGATGGCTACTCAGAAGAAGAGTGTAAGCAGTATAAAGTGGTGGTCTACAGTAACACAATTCAGTCCATCATAGCCATCATCAGAGCCATGGGGCGCCTAAAGATCGACTTTGGAGAATCTATACGAACGGTATGTTTATGTTGCCGTATCAGCCTGTCTTTTATGAATGGCCTACAACAGTTTCTTTAACAACAATGACACAACTTGTTTTGAACAAGCAAAGTTTCAGTCTAGAAGTCTGAAATGCAGCAGAGTCAGATTTAGCCACAGAGTCGGACGACTGCTAAGTTGTCTAACGAATGGGAAATGTCTGTTGCCAGGACGATGCCCGTCAGCTATTTGCCCTCGCTAGCTCGACAGAGGAGGGGGTGATGTCTGCAGAGCTGACCGGCCTGATCCAGAGACTGTGGATGGACGGTGGGGTCCAGGCCTGCTTCATCCGATCCAGGGAGTACCAACTCAACGACTCGGCCTCATAGTAAGAGCTCCAGGGTTTCCCTCTTCTTCTTTTTTTAATGAGCGATATCCGCCATGTTACTCTATCCAGTTTTCTCACTTTCATTCCAATGGCAGTCTCCCTTGTCTGCAGAACAGGAAAAACGCACATACACATTCAGTACATATGCGTGGAGATTGGTTATTGACTGAAACTATGTACAGTTGCAGTACTGGAAACCTGGTCCAAAAATGCATGTGTATTTTGTGGAGTATTGAATCTTGTGAAAATGGTGAAGTTGTGGCTAACTTTGGCATCGATTCTTCATATACCGTGACGAAAGTAGGTTAGAATGAAGGTCATGTCTTTATTTTGGAAACACAGACCTTGTCTTCCTTGAAGGTGCAATCTGTCGACACTCCTAGTCTAGGGAAAACTCTGGAGTCAGTCAGGGCATACAGTACACTCTGTTTTTACTCATCCTCACCAGAGGCCAATGTTTATCATCCATCAAAATAAGAGCCCATATTTAGCATCACTTATCATCACTTCTCACATAGTCCTCCCTCTCTGCTATCTATTTTCAAAGAACATGTCCTCCAGCTCAATAGACCAGATTGTTTGGTCTTGAGGTTATCTTACTTAATGTTATGTCTTTGCATAATTACTGGGTCAAGGGAGTTTATCTTGTGTTTTGCTTTCACCGTTGGTGTTTCCATGAATTTGTTTAGTCATAAACGGTCAACTTCCTACTGTGAGAGACAGTGGTTTGATTAAAACCTCCAGTCATCCTCGTGTGTCTGTCTGTTTCCCCCCAGCTATCTGAATGACCTGGATAGGATCTCCCAGCAGAGTTATGTGCCCACCCAGCAGGATGTCTTACGGACCCGCGTTAAGACCACCGGCATTGTAGAGACCCACTTCACCTTCAAAGACCTGTACTTCAAGTCAGTACACTGTCTACTCACCTTTCTCCTTAGGGTTATCTGCCCTGTGGATTTACCTCAAATTAGGCCCTTCTGGCATTCGGCATCAGCTTCCTAGGCTTTTTTCAATATTCAATAATCGGTCAACAAAAAACATAATTAATTAGTGCTTCAGATCTTGGTCTTGCTTTTGTGTGGTTTAGATATGACTAATCATCGAAAACCAATCATATATATTTTTTAAATCACTACAGAATGTTTGACGTGGGTGGCCAGCGTTCGGAGAGGAAAAAGTGGATCCACTGTTTTGAGGGCGTCACCGCAATCATCTTCTGTGTGGCCCTCAGTGACTACGACCTTGTCTTAGCTGAAGACGAGGAGATGGTGAGGAGAAGCCGCTTTCACACTGTCTGTCCCTATTTTATAAAGATGCATACAATTAGGGGTGGGAATCCTTTTTGGTACCTCACGATTGTATGTGACAACAGTCTTGATTCTCGTAGTTTCGTTCATCCCACAGAACCGTATGCACGAGAGCATGAAGCTCTTTGACTCCATTTGCAACAACAAGTGGTTCACAGACACGTCTATCATCCTATTCCTCAACAAGAAAGACCTGTTTGAGGAGAAGATCTGCCGGAGTTCCCTCACCATCTGCTACCCAGAGTACTCAGGCAGGACACAATGACCCTCCTGGCACACACAACCAAATAATTAGAAGCCTTATGAAGTCTTCATAAACCCTTCATAACAAAAAGTCATCACATTATTTAATCACAAATGTTGTGTGACATTTGGATGGAAAAGGTGGTCAAACACTTAGCATATTGTAGCATAAATTACCTTCAGGTTCGAAGCATGGGTTTATGAAAGCTACATAATGCCGTATGTTGTTTTTGTGCCTGTTACATTTACACATTCTCGCTGATATTTAACTGTTGTGGATAACCATATGCTGCTGAATAATTTACTCTGCGTTATAGAGGTTAAGTCAGAATAGAAGCTTTAAATATTCATGTTACTTCCCTGTTGTATTAAAGGTTTTTCAAAGCTTGTCACTTTGAATAACCCAGACCTCTCTCTTGTTCCTGATGGGGTCTGACACCTACACTTATTTTTGGACCTGAAACTCAGGGGGATTCATAGCATTCAGTACAAAAAAGTTTGTTTTGATATACTGGAAAAGATGCCCATGTTCATTATTCAGCAGCAGCCTTGCATTTGAAGGACAGTATAAAGTCACAATATACAGCAGTAATTGATTTGTCTTGTATTTTTGCCATATTTACTTTAATCTCGTGTGTAATCTGAAAGGACTTTTACAGTGCTGTGAATAAACCAGTGACCTCCGAGCGACCTTTCAAAATGACTTGGCTTTTACCCTCTGTCTCTAACAGCCTTTCCCACTTGCTCTCTTGCCCATTGCTTCAGGTTCAAGCACCTATGAGGAGGCAGCAGCCTACATCCAGTGCCGGTTTGAGGACATGAACAGACAGAAGGACACCAAGGAGATCTACACCCACTTCACCTGCGCCACCGACACCAAGAACGTGCAGTTTGTCTTCGACGCCGTCACTGACGTCATCATTAAGATCAATCTGAAGGAGTGCGGCCTCTGCTGAGGTGCTAGGACCAGCAGGTCAGACACTTTGACATAAAACAGTCAGATATCTGGAGTTAAGATCCATGTTAATGTAATCTAAGTAATCTCCCCTCTTCATTCTCAGTGTAGGTTTGGTGTGGAGACCTGGGAGTCCAGGCTGAGAAATGACCCTGAGCAGTCTGCAGTAAATGATCTGGAAAGTAGGGATCAGTGTTGGCATTGCCATGCTGCACACAGGACCGGAATACTGACAATTTCCTATTTTATTTTTTTCCCACAATTTTTCCTGACGTTGGTTCACAGTCTTGGCTCACACTAAGCGGGGCAAATCTGTCGGAGAAACTAGTAAAGCACTCACTGTGTGTTGGTTTGGAGCCTTGAAGTGTTCATGGCTGTGGTGCCAGTAACAGATTAAATGCAGATTATTGTCATCCCAGTGCTCACATCTGCAGATTGTCACGCTCACATTGTACACAAGGACCAAAAACGGGAGGCTGACCATTACACTGATGATCTCTATACCATGACAAGTTTGTGGATGCTTTGCACCAATATGATGCTTGTACTTGATAATTATTGTCCTTTAAAAGCCTTTATAAAGTATTTATAGATGAATGTTTGTACAGTTATTTATACAGTAAATGGTATAAATAATCCCTATACATTATTAGTAAATATTATGGGGGTAGCCAGCTGATCAAATGGTACTTTTGTGTCCCCACAAACCTGACCAATATGTACTATCTTTTTACAAATCCATTTGTTTATAATAAGGGAGTTAGTTTCATACTTTCATAAATGGCTTATAATGGATAGTGATTATAAAGTGTTTAACCGAAGTGTGTTTTATAATTTCTTCGGTGGTTGGGATTCCAACTCGCAATGTATTTTTTTCAAATACCCAATCAAACCATGTCTAAAGATGGGACCCTTGGTTTTAGATGTCATTAGAATTTTAGCACTTGAAAATAATTTTAATCCAACAGTTGTGTGAATGCTATAATGTATGTATTGATCGGAAATAATGTAATTCATTTTATGTACATTAGTTTTAACCTGTTAGGTGTGAGATTTTAAAGTGGTTTTATGAATTCAGTCATCTTTTCCCCATGCTATTTACAATTAGAAAAGGACCACATTTGTATAGAACACTATTTTTATAATTTGGGTGCAATGCTCACTATATGGCACAATTTTGTGTGGAAAACTTTAAACTAAGATCTGTGTGGATGAATGTGAATATTCCCTCAACACTTAAGATGAATCTATAGCCGTAGGAAATGGTTTGACAGTCACTGCTTCATATTTGAGAAATAGATTTGTTTTACAAAGAGGATTGTTACAATAGGATTCATTGTGATCATGTTTCAAGGCTCATAGCCCATAAAGTACCATGCCTACATGTTCAAAATAATGTTGCCAAGTAGCCTCCCAAAAATATGATAACACTAACATGGTTTCCTTTCCAGAAGCAAACTTTGCATTCCTGCAGATGATATTCAGCTTGACTTTGCACAGATTGGATTGTTCATCTAACACTATTAAATGATGGCACAAAGATGTTAGCTCTTCCATCATTTCTTCCTGTCTCTCTCACAGCAACCAAATCACCAGTGGAAATATCCCTGTTTCGTGTTCCCACTGGACCCAACCTTTTGGTCTGGACCCACAGCAAGGTAAAGCCCTCTCACCCAAATGGAGTAGACAAGCAGGTCATGCAGAATAGAAGCAGTAGTGCAGGGCTCTGTGATGCAACTTCCTGTTTCAGCTGCACTCCCAGCTCCGTCCCATCCACACTGCTCTGGACCCCACAGAAAAACACACCTGAAAGATACTTTCTATGGACTTGTGTTGCATGCAGCCTCTACAATCTTGTTCCCCCTCTATTTGACAGCGTGGTCAGTAAGGTTCAGTGTCTGTTTCAGCTACTCTGAAATGATAAACAGGAGTGGAGTTGATGCATCTTTTATTTCACAGCTCTACGATTCACAAGAAAGACTTCACAGATTTAAAGATTCCATCTTATTAACAAACCAACATGGCTCTAGTATTTCCCTCTTTCATGGTATTCCATAGGTGTGAGTTGACTTTCAAAATATAGGGATTTTTCTACTCTTATTTACAAATGATCTAATGTACCTACCATGTCTGATCCTTTAAAAAGTAGTGTTTACATTAAATGTTTGATGTGTAATGCAACACATTCAAACAATTAGAATATATATACATATACAGTTGTGTTTGAAATCTGAACATATGTAGTTGGAATATCTGTGATACCTATTTAGCAACTTTTAACAAGTTAAGAAAGTGAGACCACAGAGACTACTGTACTTCAAGACAAGAAATAATGCTGTCATGTTGCTATTCAAAGTCATAATTTTCCCTTTTTCAGGATTCGGGTTTAGATTTCTATCAGTACAGTTGTCAAAGCAATCTTTTGCTTTGACAAAGTGTCAGGATCTGCGATGCCACTATTCCCTTTTTCATACCAGGAGCTTCAGGGGTTAAATACAATGCATGATTAAAATGCTGTCTCAAATGCATCTCTATAAAACCTCCAAATGTATAACTTTTCTTAAAAAAACAGACTACATGACCATAAGGACATTGGGACTTGTTGGTTGGTGTTTCAATCCAGTTGGACATTGAATGCACTGTGTAGCAGGGTACATGAGAATGTCGTGAGAGGAGTATCGGGGACCCAGGGCCTCTCTTGGGATCAACAATATTGATGTAGCAGCCAGACGTCCTGGAACTTCTCTCTGTGCTCCCACACCGGTACAGCTCCCAAATAATGCCAATGAGTCAGGTGAAGCGTTAAGGAAGGGAAAGATATTCTAAAGGAAAACAAAAGATAAAAGTTACTTTACAAGTTGATTATATATATAATTGTATTTATTTATTTATTTAGATTCTGCATATCTGTAATTCCCCAGGAATGTTTTGGGGGAATTTATTATTGAATGGTTTCATTCAAGCATTTAACCAATGTAGAGCATTATTACAGTGCAATTTATTTCAGGAAATATTTGTGTAATTCACTGCGATTTCCTCTAACTAATTTTAATGAAAATTCTTCATATAATTGGAAATCTTCTACACATGATAGTAGGCAGAGACAGAACCATATAGTTGAAGCAATGTTTAATTATTACAATGTTAGATGACATCCATCTCACCCTTACCTGCCCCAAAGGGTCTCAATAGACTGTGTAGTACGAGCAATGTGAGGTTTGTAGCTTAGACCACATATTGTTGCTTGGCAACTTAGGGAACCAGACATTATAATGCAGTATGTGCTTTTTGTTGAATTGCCATTGGTCTGCACCTTGATCTGGCCACAGCTGAGCCTCATTACCCCAGGATACTGTAGTGGTCACCACTCACTGGTGCCATGTCCACCAGAGTGATGAGCATACCTTTTTTCATTTCTCAAGCCGCTCAGAAAAGGCCACAATCCTTTAGGTTTTTGATAATGACGTCTGTCACGGCTCCAAACACAGTATCGATGTTCTTTGTGTCCACGGCACAGGTCGTGTGGGAGTAGATTTCTTTAACGCCCTTTTTCATGTTCAGCTCCTCAAACTGAGTCTTGATGTAGGAGCAGGCATCGTCATATGTGTTTGGCCCTGTAACAGACGAAAGGGTCACATACGGTCATTTGATTCTGTTGTTCTGAATGTTGTGTTTATAGAACATATTTTTTGTGTAAGGATGATTTAATTATGGAAGAGTACTGGGTAAGTAGACCTCTGTTACTGTGTTTACTGCATTTTGTCTACTTCTTTCCTGTGGTTGAAGCTGTATTTCACTCACCATCATACTCTGGGAAGCAGATGCTGAGGTGAACCTTCTTGATCTTTTCCTGAAAGATATCCCTCTTGTTGAGGAAAAGCACAATGGTGGTTGTCTCAAAGAACCTGTGGTTGCAGATACTGTTGAACAGATGGAGAGACTCGTGCATGCGGTTCTGAAAAAAAAAGACAAAAAAGATTTCAATGACATCTTTCACTTATTTCCATAGATCAGTGAGGCACAACGTTGATCCCAACTCACCACTTCCTCGTCCTCTATCAGCACCATGTCATATGCACTGATGGCTGAACAGAAGATGATGCAGGTCACACCCTCGAAACAATGGATCCACTTCTTCCTCTCTGATCGCTGGCCACCGACATCGAACATCCTGTCCATCAGATATACCCAGCACAGGAGTGAGCGGACAGTGACATCAAACAAATAACACTCATATTAGGCCTTGTCAATATAAAATGATACAAGCACAAAAGGGGTGGAAACTTACTTGAAGTTCACCCCTTTGCAGGTAAAATGCTCCTCAGAAATACCAGTGGTCTCAAGTCGAGATCGTAGCACATCCTGATCATTGGGCACATAATCGGGCTTGGTGATCCGGTGCAGCTCACCAAGGTAGCTGTGGAAGACATAAGACTGTTTAAAACGTTATTGGCTAACTTGTTTTTTTTTAAACAAAATAGATACAGTACATGGCTCTGTAGAAATTTGGTGTGTAGAGCAGTTTGTATTGGGACATATGACCTGGTCAGGTATATTCACTCACTAGGGTGCAGAGCTGTACAGCTGATACTCAGCGGCTCTGTCAAAGGCGGACTGCACACCAGGGTCCTTCCACAGCCTCTTAATGACATCACCCAGCTCAGTGGGCATTGTTCCTCCTTCAATGGAGTCTGACAGGGTATGCAGCTTCGCACCGTCATCCTGCAACCCAAACAGACCGATGTTAGACTCAGCAAGTCACTCCAGCAATCCTATTGCAGTTCTATCATCAACTCTAGATTGATTTACATTTACATTTAGTCATTTAACAGACGCTCCTATCCAGAGCGACTTACAGTAAGTACAGGGACATTCCCCCGAAGCAAGTAGGGTGAAGTGCCTTGCCCAAGCACACAACGTCAAAATCGCACGGCCGGAATCGAACCAGCAACCTTCTGATTAATAGCCCGATTCCCTAACCGCTCAGCCATCTGACCCCACTTGATGCGGCTTTTATGTTTCAAGAGTGTTAACTTTGTATTTTCTACAGGTTTCTATGAGGCCTGTACTCACAGCTGCAGCTGGTGATCCATACTCAATGCCCAACATCTCCAGGCCTCTGATGATGGCTAGAGCAGATTGCAGGATGTTGGAATAGATGATGCTTCGAAACTCCAATTTTTGTTCTTTCGTATAACCACTTTGATGAAGAATCCTTAGAGGAAGAGATGGGGATGACGTACATTAACAGGTTAAAGGTTTTTAATTAGTAAGAAAGTACCAAAAGACTTACAAATTTGTGGGAACGATTTACTAGAAAAGGCTGGGGCAGATACTCAGAGTTTCACACACAGTATTGTATACTGAACTGTATATTATTAATACTGTTACCTAGTGGCTTGTTTACGAGAAGCAAACATTTGGCAAACAGATGAAGGAACATGCTGATAAATTACTGTAGACTGAAATCGTCCCAAACCTTTGCAAACACTTCTCAGCAAATGCTAACGATTAAAGCTTAGAGTTGTGTGAGCATTTGGATGATATATCCAACCCTCAGGACATTGCATATCAAATAGTTGATGTCTCACCCCTGTGTGGCCTACAGTACATACAGCATGGTACATATCCTATACAAGTCAGACCTTTAAGACTGAATTTTGCATTTTCCTTACTTCATTTGCTTTACAATGGTGCTTTTCCCTGCCTGACCAGCACCTGAAAGAGAACATAAACAATGTCAATGAGAGACTTTTCTACAAATAGATGGTGCCCAGTCAATGTCTGGACTGTGGACGAACAGAGTTTACTGTAATTAAATAAGCTTAACGAAGGTGAAAACCTGCCCAGAACTTACAGCTAAGGACAATGATGATGGCTCAACATAAATGCTGCTTTTTTAAGAAATTAATGTTT
This sequence comes from Mallotus villosus, assembly GCA_903064625.1. Lineage (NCBI taxonomy): Eukaryota > Metazoa > Chordata > Actinopteri > Osmeriformes > Salangidae > Mallotus > Mallotus villosus. Next base: position 9,626 of record CAEFZP010000136.1, on the reverse strand, counting down.
AAGTTACCCAATTGGATGTGAGGTTCTTAAAGTGACAGTAGTGTAGATAAGCCTTATTAAGGACATCGCTGACATTGAGAGACTTCCCCCGGGATTGCCTTTCAGAACTGCACTGACAAAGAGGGATACGGCCAAAACCAGGTCTGATTATATCTAGATCTCTTGCAAATTCAGTATCCTCCACCTTTTTGATTCACTTTCTCTAGATGCTTCCTGGCTTTAGCCAACCTACCCTCTACAATCCTACTCTGCATTTTGAATATTGACAAGACAATCCCGAGGTATGAAGGTTAAAGCGACTCTGCCGTTAAAGCTGGTTAATCCCGCCTTGCAATTGTGTTTTTTCCCCTGCATTACCACTGGTATTCTGTCTTGACCTTTCTCCAAGGACTTGCATGTGCTACAGTTCCTTCTGGTCCCTTCTGTTATATATTAGTAGGGACCAGAGTGGGTCCCCGATATTCCTCTCACGTCATTCTCATGTACAACTTTTATCTTTTGTTTTCCTCTAGAATATCTTTCCCTTACGCTTCACCTGACTCATTGGCATTATTTGGGAGCTGTACCGGTGTGGGAGCACAGAGAGAAGTTCCAGGACGTCTGGCTGCTACATCAATATTGTTGATCCCAAGAGAGGCCCTGGGTCCCCGATACTCCTCTCACGTCATTCTCATGTATCCTGCTACACAGTGCATTCAATGTCCAACTGGATTGAAACACCAACCAACCAGTCTCAATATACTTATGGTCATGTAGTAAAAAATAAATAAGAAAAGTTATACATTTTTTGTTTTTTATAGAGAGGCATTTGAGACAGCATTTTAGTCATGTTAAGCATTGTCTTTAACCCCTGAAGCTGCTGGTATGAAAATAGAATAGTGGCATTGCAGATCCTGACACTTTTTAAAAGATTGCTTTGACAACTGTACTGAAAGAAATATAAACCCTGTCGAATCCTGACAAGGGATAATTATGACTTTGAATGGCAACATGACAGCATTATTTCTTGTCTTGAAGTACAGTAGTCTCTGTGGTCTCACTTTCTTAACTTGTTAAATTATTATGTGTGTGATAAATGGGCCTTGTTCCACTTCCTCTCTCATCTTGTTGATGAGAGAATACTGTACTTACTGTACCATTGTCATGCACATCACCACTTCAATGATGGGTTTACTTTACTTTTCCTCTCCCTACTCCCAATCTTGTTTTTGCTGAATTAATAGGAACATATAACTATGTTAAAATTACAGTCATTTTACGAGTAAAACTGTGCATGTTTTGAGAGATGAGTAAGAGTCTATTATGATTTCTTTCACAGAGGAACCAAACAAGAGCTTACAATGGATCTGTGCTAAATCAGTAAGCCTAATCGGATTGCTGTACCATCGCTTATGTCCAGTGCTTTAGTCAGACTTAAGGTTGTGATATTTTAAGTGTAGATGTCCAAGAAGTCAAAGATGTATCAACACATTGGCCAATGCATCATTGGTCAATGAGGAACTGAAAGACAATTTGGTAATGTAATTAAAACACACTGTTGTCTTGTTTTATAGATGTGAGTGACCATGCCATATTGAACAGTTGCTCTTGTTTCTCTTGCTAATATCACTGTTAGGATAGAGAACAGTCTTTATTAGTACTTTGCCTGAATGCATTCATAACTGCATTAATACTTTGATTGCCTACATTATCACTGTCTACAAGCTGTATACATTTTTAAATGAGGCTAAACACAAATTAAGGTTAATGCACCTGATGGTTCAGAACTTAACTTTCTACATAATGCAATTTACAAATATGTTTATGCGAGACGTTTGCTTCCAAAGTAATTCAGTTGTTAGAGGGATTACAGGACTTGCTTGTCAATTGCATCTGGCACTTACATTGACATTTGGGGACATTCCCCTGAGGCAAGTAGGGTGAAGTGCCTTACCCAAGGAAACAAAGTCATTTGGCACAGCCAGGAATCAAACTGGCAACCTTCTGATTACTAGCCAGATTCCCTAACCGCTCAGCCACCTGACACTCCCCTCTTCCAAGTGATAAGAAACCCTCGTCCACTTCCTCACCTATTTCCCTCGGTTATAAACCCGACATCCCGTCTAACTCAAAGGAATTAGTCCCCCAAATAGTTTTTGGGCTTTGTTTTTTAACAGACAAAGACCATTCTTTTACTTTTACCGTTGTCCAAGAATTTGTCCATCAAGATTTTGCCATTTATTTTCTATTTTCCAAGTTTGCCTAAAATATTTGTGTGATTTTCAATTTTCAGTGTGATTGAGTTCAAAGATCTTTAATCTTTTCTTCTTTACTTTAAACACGGTTTTTAATTTATTTTCCTCAGGTGTGACATTGTGCCTGAAAAGGCCACGACAGCGATATCTGATATCTAGGGAGTGTGTTCACTTACCAAGCATTAATATTTTGAATATCTTAGACTCCTTATCAGCATCTTCGGTGAGTTGCCTTTCCAACTCCCTGTGCTTCTTTACCATTGCCTTTTCCTCTGCATTGCCGCCCATTTCTTCCTCCTCATCCAAATCAAGATCCTCCAGGTAAGACATTTTGATGATTCTCTGAGCTTTTAGCTTACAGAGAAATGGGTTGCAGACACTATTCGTGCTGCAAATCAATTTCCGAGTGGAAGGGGTTTGCCCGCCTGAGAGGTGCTTGCGAGTTCCTGGTGTCTTCAAATTCTCACACACTAGATGATCAGGTAGTCACTTCTTAAGGGTCAAGACGTAACTGTGTCCGGTCTCTGTTCAGATGCAGGACGCTCTCTCTAATTCCCCCCTCCTTAAACCCCTATGTCTTAGCTTGGGGATTTCAGTGCCCTTTCCTGATTGGCTAGCCATTCCAATTAGGGTAATAAGAGCATAAGAGAAGGTTGTAAAAAAGAAAAAAAAATGTCTTAATTTGATCTGCTTGTATTGGACACCACGTAGTAGACCCCAAATTACCACAATATCAATAAATGTCAGCATATATATATATTTATATATCACATGATTACCCAGGAATAGGAAGAATTAAGGTCTCCTAAACTTCTTATGATTAAGAAGTTTAAGCCCCAGGTGGTGTGGGCATACTAAAAGTAGCTGCACTGTGTCCTGCAATTTCTTGAGTTGATCTTTGAATGGGAAAGTGAGTAAATCAAGGTCAAACCTTTGCTATTGACTCTGGCATACAGTACATAATAACTCATCTGCATATTGTTTTTAAGAATCCTTTTAAAACGCCCCTCCGATGTGCTCCATGTGAAGACAGACTAGTTATGTAAAAGTGATGATGCCCAGGAAGTTGATCTCAGCGTCACAGACACAGGCTCATGGGCTAAAGATAGACCCAGAGGTTACTGGGCTTCGACACAGGGGTATTTGCAACCCTGTTTGTCTGACTAATCGTCCTGGACTATAATGTGTTTTGGAAGAGATGCCCCAGAATGCACTGACCTACATAATTGAGCACATGGCACTGCATGCTTTACATGTATTGTGCATGTATAATGCCTGTTAAATGTTATAATGCCTATCATATCATCATCATCATCCAAAAAATCGACACCCGCTTAAAAATACTTTCAACTTTTAACAAATGTTCGTCTTGACAGCCTCAGGTTGCCTTCTGCACAGGTTTTACTAGAGAATGTTTTTGTTCTTAGTTAACCCTTTTATCCTGGCAGAAACCCGAGTCATTGATGCTGTTGCCATTATACTTCACATGATAGGGGTACTTTTCATTGTGTGATGTGCTGTGGCACAGTTGATTAGTGTGAAATGGAGCATTGCGTGTTTGCCAAAAAAATCCCACCTCCTGTTGCTTTTTCAAGGCACACAAAAAAGTAATTTGGCAAAGTTTTTGTGTATACTGTTTATGCAGAGGGAGTTTGCCAATGTATTTGTTATTATTTATTTTGAGTTTTTGGGGTTTTGACATTTGGGATTTTGATCAGAGATATTTAATACTTCAGTCACAAAGTCAACAAAGGAATGTGATGGAAAATAATCCCAGTTATAGAAGACACTTATATACATGGAAAGGTGAAAAAATAGAAGATCGCTTGCTGCTTGATTACCATCTATAGGAGAATCTTCTAATGAAGATGCTCGATAATATAATTATTAAATACTCTTGGCATAACTGGCTGGCCACTTGGGGGTGAATAACTTGTTCTGAGGATAAGAACTGAAAACTCTATTAGCATTTTTTGCAGTCGATGGTAACAGTTTTCCCTGGAACTGAGCTGATGGTTACTATCACAACAGACTACTCTTCATCTTTTTGTAGCTAAACAGTTTAATTGAAGACCAGTTCATACAGAATGTGAGCCTTCAGTTTGACCGACTGTCTCGGTATCACTGTATCCCTTTTCACAATCTACTATTCCATACCTACTATACTTTCCTTATTCTGTTTGATGGGTTGTTCATTTGTTCTTTGAGTATTTATTTTTTAAATGAATGGAAATTCTATTTTCACTTTGTCTACACTACAGTATAGATTGTAACGGTTTCTCTGGCATTATAAGCTTTTCAGGAATAGCTCAGCCAGTCAGTCACAGATGCAGCCACAATGACGTCAGGACCAAATAGGCTCATAGGATATGTGGAAGATTTACAGGTACCCTAACCCAACAACAGATTGGAACATGAATACATTGGAATAAATCAGAATACAATATACAATACATATTCACGGTTGCAGAACTACATGGACTACCATCATAGACTATTGCTTGACAAATTTCACTTAACAACTATAAGAGACAAGCATACCCAAACGTGTAGATTTATCACACATTTTGGAATGAAGAACGAACTCAAATGAACTCAAAGTTAATTTAAACTTCATTCCACTTTGTGACGTTATTTATCTTAACTATGTGTGTTGGGCCATTAACTGTCATGCACAACATTCTCTATGTTTGTGTTATATATGTTATCCTCAGAAGACCTCGGTATTGTCTAAATATATTTTGCACACACGTTGGCTGTGAAAAAATTAACTCTAGGCAGGACATCAACACTCCTCATTTGAGCCTACGGCTTCCCTTTCAGCTTCACTCTCTGAACTCTGCTCTGGCCTCCGACTCAGTTCCAACATGTACGTCACTCTGCCTAAGAAGCAACTCTAATTGCCTGTGGCAGTTTTCTTGAGACCCAAATCCCTAAATGCTTTCAAGCAGAATATGGCAAGCTATTTATGGCAAACCCTCTAGTCGTAGTGGTCAATCCCATTAGCGCCTCGCTGGCATTAACTGGCTTCGCCCAGTCCCACCAGCACTGATCTGTTGACGAGATTACCCACAGATCCACAGATCAACCCAGCATGGGCAGGGCAGGGCTTAAACTGGAGGGGCAGATGGCTTCTTGCTGTCTCTGGGTACAAGTAGCCAAGCAGGGGACCAGGGGTGGGCCTGGCTACTGGGGGTACACTAGAGTCACCAATAAGTCCCTGAAGAGGGAAGTTCAAAGATAGAGACAGTCAAACAAGTTGTTTAGAAAAGTGGGTTTGGGTTGTTTTCAGAAAAAGCAGTCCTGCCAAGCTTTAACATTGTCACAATACTGTTTTGTGTATTTGGGCTAGTAAAGTTCTTGGTGAATGTTGTGGAAGAATTCTGTTTAAAAAAGAATTATTTACAGTGTGGTTCGTTCAGTTGATGTTTTTACAGAATGGCATGTAGTAGAAAAGGAAATCCCTAGCCAGCTCTAATAGCCTGTCAGTGGTTTAGGCCAACTGATGAGCTTGTGAGGTTTAGTCTACACAACCATAAATAAATTGGCTTTGATCCACTGTGCAAATAAAGAATCTAACCACACAACTTAATTCCGTCCGAACAGTTACACAACGTATTGTGTGTTGTCCTTGATGCCATACACAAGTAATGAGGACAGCTGCACCAATATGGAGAAGGTTAAAACTAACTCGTAGCCTAATTTGAATTAAAATAAGTTATAAGCCATAGAGAGATGGTTCTCTCTATAATCTGTAAACGACTAAACTGTAAACTCCTAATGCTAGCTACTAGCTTTAATAAATGTAAGCTATTCCCAATTCATTTACCATTTAACGCTCTAACCGTTGAGTGTTGAGTGCAGATTTTATTATCATTCTGACGACAACCTTTTGAATGTATTTTTGGGGGTATGTAGCCTATACTATTAGAAGTACAATTTCTTTAAATAAAGTATGGCCGATTTATATAAAATGTTTATGGTGACACTCTGTTGTGTTGTGATTAGTAGATCAATTTAGCTTAAACAATTATCTAGAATTAAGACATTGTAATGCTAGTAATGGGTAGTGAAGACAGATAACAATGCATGCTATTCAGATGTGGTGTGTGGGTCTGTACTTCATGCCACCCCTGCATAAGTCAGTTACCCGCTTGGGCAACCCCAGTCAAAGAAGTCTGGACACGCCACTGTCTTCTCAGCAAGAGGAATACAAGGTGTTGCGTGAGAGCGTGTGATCTGGTTGAAATGGGTGAGTCTCACGGCGAATGCGTGCGACTGGGATGCCCTGCTGGCCAGGGTCTTTGTAGTCTATTTCGACTAAGGAGTTAATCCATAGTGTTGGTTCATGACAGGACCGTAGCCAGACATTGTTAACATTCGTCAATCCTATTATGCAATCCTAACATCTGACCTTGAGTAGCCTGTTCTTAATTGAATTTCAGATAGGGACCAAGCCTACACATAGAATGCAAAAATGATTGCATTAATTAGTTTTTTGAGCTTTATGTAATATAAAAAATTTACACACATTCTTCACTCAAGTGAATACATATACTCATGTTTAAAAAGACTGGTAAAAGTTGAAGTACTCAGTAAGTAAAAAGTAGCCATTGCTACTAGGTAGTTCACCACCCACAGTAATGGAGGGCCCCTATTTACAACTGAGAGCACTGTTTACATACTGAATTAAAATGTGTTACCCTCTGAAAGTTGATAAAGGTTATGGTTCAAAACATACAACTTGTCTTTTGGGAGAAGGTGAGTGTTTTTCACAAACTAATATGAGGCTGGCCCTTAATAATTGCTCAATTATGCAATCTTCCATGTATGCTGTACCAAGCAATTCCATTGGTGGGAAGGTACAAAAAAGCTTGACAATCAGGTGTCGCTTTCAATGACTAGAAAAAAAGTATAAGCACAGAGTGAGTAGTATTTCATAATCTGCAGTGGAATCATGTCTTTGCGATGAGATAGTGTTTACGTAGTAAATGGTTCATAAATAAGTACATATATGGCTCCATCTTCAGGGCATGTTTGGGTCATACTGCAGATAGGAATAGTGTATTGTCCGTTGCCACTATACAGTGAACCGGTGTGTCCAGCAGAGGGTGCAATACCATTTGATTGATTTAGTTTCCGTGTATAAAAACTAAGGCACATTTGAAAATCTCATAATTTAAATCAAATATAACTAATTATTATAGTGTTTCGCAAGGGGTGTGCATGCACTTACACAATAATAATAATGCAAGTTCTATAATGCTATCACTAGTTCATATCTAGGTGATATTTAGAGAGAGTAGAGTCATTAAGTACTTTTGACAACCCAACTTTATTTACACAGCTTCACAACACAACTCCACAAGAGCCACATACAACTCCCTTTTGTTGTACAACCCCATGTGAGACATACAAGATTAATTCAAACTGTCAGTAATATAATATCTTAACATTCACAGGGCTGTCATCCAACGCTTTCCTCATGTACCTGGGAGAGCTCTGTGATGAACATGCGGGGTGCGATTGGCATCGTGCCACAGCTCTTTATCACCATAGGCATCCTCAGCGCCCAGGTTCTGGGCATCAGAAACATCCTGGGAAACAGCACAGGTACAAACATGCCTCGACCCCCGCAATCAGGCTTGTCTGTGCCTAACTGGCTGGTTGAGTCACATATTGTACAGTCCTATTGGTACTGCAGGTTGAGTCCAGTTATTGTACAGGACTGTAAATAATTATATAATCTACCTTATGTATTTGGGTGCGTCTGGGTGTGGGTATCTTTTCCCCTCAGGCTGGCCTTTGATGCTGGGCCTGACAGGCATCCCTGCCCTTGTAGAGCAGCTGCTTCTGCTATTCTTCCCTGAGAGCCCCAGGTACTTGCTCATCCAGAAGGGGGATGAGAGAACCACTGAGAGAGGTGAGACTGACGATACACAGCAGGTCTCCCTTCTTAGGAAGCCAGGAAGGGAGAGAGGGAGTGTGTGAGAGAGAGATATTTTTGAACAACACTTAACATGCTCTGCAGAAAGCAGCAACCTGCCAGCAATGGTTCCCATTGTTCAAATACTTTCTGAGACAGCCTTGAATATGGGCCAGCATCTGTCAGAGGTCGATGCTGTGAGTATTTCCAGTATACAACCAAGGCCCAGCCTAGTCATTGGCCAAGGGCCTGCATACTGACTAATCATTATACTTTATATAAGGATATTGGGAAATATGTTATGGAACAAAAACGTTTTTTCTTTTAAGATTGTAAATACATATGTGAATTATATAATGGATATCCATACAAGCATTTGTGTCCTCAGATCTACTACAATGCAGATTGTATGGTTTTGGCTGTATGGTATTGTATGGTATGATTGTATTGTATTTGTAAAAATAATAATAAATCACATCCAGTATAGAACTGGGGCTGCTAATGTTTTTATGACCATAACTGCGGCAAATATCCCCTGTACTGTGCACACTATTTACCCGCTTCAAATGTCTCAAAAAAGTCAGTACAGCTACTACTCTGGATTACTGCTTTGAGATAACATTGAGGGACTCCCAGAACTTGGCCCTTAAAGTAGCTGTGTGGTCCTCAGGTGTTCATTGTGGAGGCTTCAGGGAGGAAGCTGCTCCTCCTCATTGGCTTCAGGATCTGCTGTGGAGCCTGTGTTGTCCTGACCGTGGCTCTCAGACTCCAGATACATGTATACATCATCAAAAAAGAGAAATATACATAAAGTATACAAAGATGTAAAACGATATGTAAAGCAAACTGCATATTATATAGCATATATATTATATACCTAATTACCTGGCCCAACCCTTGCACTGCACATCCATACCTGACCCACCCTGTTAAATGCCCCTTTTTCCAACACTAGTCAGCAGGCACTTGAACTCTAAGAGCTTTGGTGTAGATCTCCTGGATGTTCTTCCTGAAAGTAGAAGATTGTTATGTTCATGACACACTCACTGGCCAATGAACAACACCTGCTGCTCTGCTGGGACATGACAGTTTGGATTGGATGCCCCACATCAGCATAGCCTGTGTCATAGTGTACGTCATTGGACACGCCATTGGCCCCAGTAAGGCTCCTACAGGCTTGTTTATTTATCATGATTGCAACTCGGAGCTCGGTTTGTCATGTGTTGTTTGGATGTACTAATGCATGAGATTAGTTAAGTGATGATATGTGTGTTTACTTCCTGAGAAGGCCGACTGCTGTGTCAGAGCATTACTCTGATGCAGTCCACTGATGTCAGGGCCAGGAATTGTGGGGTGAGGTTCACCACATGGCCTATGTTGTTCCGTGCTCGTTTTTGTTTAGCCTTTACGAAAAGAGACCTAAACAGTTAACATTTGGTCAAGACAAACAAAGAAAGAAGATTAAA
>CAEFZP010000135.1:0-27461 GCA_903064625.1 Mallotus villosus | reverse complement strand
AACGTTTTGTGATATGATTGTCAGAAGACGCAATTATAAGCATGCCAGTACGTTTTACATTTGGCTTTTATACAAAGAAACAGATTTCGAAAACATTTCTACTCATGTTTTTTCAATTGTCTTGTGCTGCCACAAGTAATGAAGGGAAATATGGTTATTGCTGTATCTGTATTTTGTTCATGATATTTGTATTATTGATATTGGACATTCATCTGCTATAATGCTTATTGTTCATACAGTTGGACATTGCTATTTCTAATGGGACAATGTGTAATGTAGTTATTTAGGAACTGTTAAGACATCACTATAATGTTCAGCATTATGTATTGTGCACCATTACCAATTTCCATGGATAAACAGGAGCAACGCTTTATAAAGTCTTAATCATCCCACGCACCAGAAACAAGGATAACGACCAAGGAGGTTCTCAAGAATGTACATGAATGATGGTGGGATGCAGGGAGGAGGTGTGAAGTAACTTGAGTCTATATATTTGGTCTATGATTTGACAATATGACTGATGCTAAACACTGTCCCTGCCCTCCCTCTATCCTCAGTAGTTAAATGTGAAGCGCTGACTGCAGCACGGCAGGACCTGTCCTGCAGGGTCTCACTGGAATAGAGTACCTTTTTTAGAAGGGAGATTCGCCCCTCAAAATCATGTGTTGGTCTATTTGCTCAATTTCAGTAGGGTTTGACGGTCTAAGTGACTGATCCCTCAGTCTCACTATCTGAATGGCCCATCCTGCTCCACCCCTCATAAATATCGGGTCAGCCCTGTTAGGGTGATCCTGGAGTTAGACAAGTTTTGAAGTCACGTGCAACTCCCTCTTCCAACCTGTCAGAGATGAGTTTGATGGAGCGAGAAGACTTGCTAGATCAGCCCCAACCAATCCTTGGCCAGCATCGGGTTTGTGCTTTCTTTCAAAACCTAACCGAGTATTTTAAAGCTTTTATTTTAAATGTCATAATTTCTGATGAAATGTATGCCTAGTGTGTGCATTAAGTAGGTATATATATGTAGTCGTTTTGCTTGGTGTTATATATTTGCATTTTTTCTCCTTTGCACGCAATCATTTTGAAACATTATTTGCATGTTTCAACAACAAAGAGAGAAAAGAAAAAAGTTCCATTTGGGAACTGGGTTTCAGTACCCAACCCTGGATAGGAATCAAAACCAGTCCGGTCTAATGAGCGGTTCCTCAAGGCCTAATTATGCTTCTGCGTTTTTTCGAAAAACGCAGAGGAGGGAACGCCCTCGTCTCCGTGGAACGCCCTCTGCGTGCTCTCCGTCAGCCCTCGGAGAGCTTTTGACGGATTGACGTGCACCTCCTGAATTTTCTAACTATCCGTCGAAATTACGCAGAGCGACGGAGAGCGACGGAGACCCCCTTGGCTGTGATTGGTCCGTATTAAGAAGTCAGGGGCGGGGTTGCCGCTATGGGTTGCCGTGACCAACAAGACCAGGGATGGGGAACGTCCGACCTGCGGGCCATATGCAGCGCGAAAAATCATTTGGTCCAGCCCGCCATGGCATTGCAGTGCATGCACCATATTATTAGGTGCATTATTCGTTGGCAGCAGCACTATTTTAATATGTGGAAGAGGACCGTGGAGGCGCTCAGCGTCGCGTTCTTGCAAATCAAGCCCCAATACGTTGTTGGTTTGGGCTAAACCCGGAATGTTTACAACGTCTGGCTCCGCGCATGATTAACACTCGGATCGATAAGCAGTCTCTAAAATGGTAGCAATATAAAAACATATACGATCCCTTTCCGTAATCATAATAACCCCCCCAGAAATGTTCACTGCACACCCAGTCAAAGCAGGCTGCCCTTCCAGCTAGCATCACAAACATCACCAAAGAGATCGAAGCAGTTTTTACAATTCATATTTCAGCTAAACAGTACATGTAAATCACCATTTGAATTCAAATGTGACGAGAAATGGGCAGTGTAGTCGCTGAAACTGTGCATATTTTATTGATGAAACGGCTCATTTGTAAATTAGCTCCGAGTTTTCGATAACCTATAGCTAACATCGCAGTGCAGCGCCACCTACTCTTCTGGCGGTGAATTGTTTTCAGCACCCACAGCCTACGGAGAACTATAAACGAAGTCTATCCGTGTGTATCCGTGCGTATCCGTGAGCCCGCCCACCCGAAAACGGAGACGCAGAAGCATATTGAGGCCTTCACCCTGGAGCGGTTCCTCACTCTGAAGGCCTAATTATGCTTCTGCGTTTTTCGAAACCGCAGAGGAGGGAACGACCACGCCCCCGTGGAACGCCCTCTGCGTGCTCTCCGTCAGCCCTCGGAGAGCTTTTGTCGGATTGACGTGCACCTCCTGAATTTTCTAACTATCCGTCGAAATTACGCAGAGCGACGGAGACCCCCTTGGCTGTGATTGGTCCGTATTAAGAAGTCAGGGGCGGGGTTGCCGCTATGGGTTGCCGTGACCAACAAGACCAGGGGTGGGGAACGTCCGACCTGCGGGCCATATGCTGCCCGAAAAATCATTTGGTCCAGCCTGCCATGGCATTGCAGTGCAGGCACCATATTATTAAGTGCATTATTCGTTGGCAGCAGCACTATTTTAATATGTGTGTAAGGCTGGGTGTCAAACCTGCCCCCACCTCTCACATGCTAAAGTTTGGAGTTGCTGGACGGTCTCAACTTGATGGCCCTCACACCCCATTCAAGATGTCGTCTGATTGGTTGTTCTTGTGTATAAAGGGAATTGTAATGCATTGTCCGTTGGATTCTTGATCTCCTGAGACCTTCTCCTCAGTTCTGCCTTGTCTGTCCTACTCCTTGCTCACTCTTGCTTTCTCTCTGATTTTACAATGATCACGGTAGAGTAGGTAAGATTTAAAGCCTTCATTTGTAACATGTTTGCCTTGTAATTGATTTCATTCATTTGCAATGTTATTAAATGCGTATTCCTTTTGACCGTACTTTGACCATTCTTGCTCTGATTTAACCCATAGAGTCAAATAACTATCATTTATATTTGTATTGGCATTATTTGGTTCATGCTAATACACTTCAGTTTCCCATCTTCCTTTAAACCATAGGGGAAATCGTTTTGGTTCTTTCGACCATATTTTACCCCCCTACAGTTTGGTGACCCTCGGCTACGTGATATGTTTCGAGCAATTCAGTTACAGTTTGGTAAACCGGCGTTGCAAACCATGGTGCGGTGAGTAAGCATTTAAAAATGTAGCTTACATTAATTATATTCCGCCTGGTTCTGTTGGTAGAAACCTATTACTAGTTTCTGATATTAGCTCCTGCATTAAATGAACAAAAATGGAATGGGCAACTGAAGTTAACAATTTACTTAACCTATGGGAAACCGTTAGCGTTAACCGAACGTTATCTGAATTGAGCAAGAAAGACAAGAACGGTCTTAAAACTGATTGTACGCTAGCTGAAATAATTGAACATTGGCAAACAGTAGGAGTCCATAAAAAGAAAGCAGAAAAGAAACAAATGTTGAAGATTACTGTACATCTAATTGGCAAATGTCTTCTCAACTCTGTCCTCAAAGCAGCGACACCTTTTTGTGCCTCACGGCAACCCACCGCTAACAAAAGCGGTTCTACTGAGTTTTCAGATACAGACAGTGGAATTGGTGAGCAAATTCCCAAGCCGCGTTCTACGAAGAACTATCGTGCCCCTGATCCGCCATGCATTTCTGTCATAAAAATGGCGACAAAGGTAAATCCCAAGCCCCAGCAGCCCACTAGGCCTACTAGACATTGTAACTTCTGTAAAAGACAAGGACACACCGAAATGCGATGTTGGGATCTTGGCAAAAGTATGCCTATTCCGCCCACACGCTTGTTTTATGCTAACAACAAAGTTAGATTTTGTCGTGCTTGTCTACGAAGTGGTCACACTGAGTCAAAATGTTGGGATCTGGGGAAGGGCAGGCCTCCTCTATTTTACATGCAGCAAAAAATGCTGGGGATACATCGGGCAACAATACCTGTGACTTGAGACTTCCAATTCTACCTTTTCCATTTACTTAATTCAGGTCCAAATTGTGATATTGCTACATTCCTACTGTATTACCTGTGTTTAGTCTTTGTTGTAGTTCAAAGATTTGTTGTGGACAGTTAAGTTGTTGCTGCTCCTGTTCTTGTACCATATGCACAGTGCATATGGTTTGTCCATCCATGGTTTCCATGTTGGTTTGTGTGGATGAGGATGTACATTTTTGTGTTTGAGTGGTGGTAAATGTTCTAGGTTTTTAGTTAAACTCACAATGGTTCCTGACCTGTAAATGTAGATGGTATAACTTGTATTTTATTACTGTTTAATTTTTTTTGGGACCCAAGGACACTGTTTTGTTTTAATTGCACATCTATGTTAGATGATTGTGTACTTCTCATCTATCAAAAGGGAGGACTGTTGTTCACCTATTTCTTCCATTTGAGTTTTAGGACACTGTTTTTACTAATTTCCATTTGTATCCAATCCGACTCTCTCAGACCCCAGACCACTCCAAACGCCACTCCAAACTTTACAATTTTCATTGTTAACCAAGTGCTGTGCTCCAATTGTGTTCTGCTGTAACAGGACAAGAACTTAAGTAGCAGGAATATGCTAACCAAGGGCACGTCTACATGCCAATACAAAGGTCCTCTGAGCAATAGCCATGATCCAAAAGTGATCCTCTGAGCAAACAGCCATGGCCATTAGAATCTCAATGCTGACCTGTCTGCAATCAAGTTCTTTTGTCCTTATGGGTGCAGGTTATCACACATTGAACACTGCAGCTTCTGCCTGTGCTTTTGTGTCCAAGAGGAAGGATTGTAAGGCTGGGTGTCAAACCTGCCCCCACCTCTCACATGCTAAAGTTTGGAGTTGCTGGACGGTCTCAACTTGATGGCCCTCACACCCCATTCAAGATGTCGTCTGATTGGTTGTTCTTGTGTATAAAGGGAATTGTAATGCATTGTCCGTTGGATTCTTGATCTCCTGAGACCTTCTCCTCAGTTCTGCCTTGTCTGTCCTACTCCTTGCTCACTCTTGCTTTCTCTCTGATTTTACAATGATCACGGTAGAGTAGGTAAGATTTAAAGCCTTCATTTGTAACATGTTTGCCTTGTAATTGATTTCATTCATTTGCAATGTTATTAAATGCGTACTCCTTTTGACCGTACTTTGACCATTCTTGTTCTGATTTAACCCATAGAGTCAAATAACTATCATTTATATTTGTATTGGCATTATTTGGTTCATGCTAATACACTTCAGTTTCCCATCTTCCTTTAAACCATAGGGGAATTCGTTTTGGTTCTTTCGACCATATTTTACCCCCTACATGTGGAAGAGGACCGTGGAGGCGCTCAGCGTCGCGTTCTTGCAAATCAAGCCCCAATACGTTGTTGGTTTGGGCTAAACCCGGAATGTTTACAACGTCTGGCTCCGCGCCTGATTAACACTCGGATCGATAAGCAGTCTCTAAAATGCTAGCAATATAAAAACATATACGATCCCTTTCCGTAATCATAATAACCCCCCAGAAATGTTCACTGCACACCCAGTCAAAGCAGGCTGCCCTTCCAGCTAGCATCACAAACATCACCAAAGAGATCGAAGCAGTTTTTACAATTCATATTTCAGCTAAACAGTACATGTAAATCGGCATTTGAATTCAAATGTGACGAGAAATGGGCAGTGGAGTCGCTGAAACTGCATATTTTATTGATGAAACGGCTCATTTGTAAATTTGCTCCGAGTTTTCGATAACCTATAGCTAGCATCGCAGTGCAGCGCCACCTACTCTTCTGGCGGTGAATTGTTTTCAGGACCCACAGCCTACGGAGAACTATAAACGAAGTCCATCCGTGTATCCGTGCGTATCCGTGAGCCCGCCCACCCGAAAACGGAGACGCAGAAGCATATTGAGGCCTTGATACTCGCCCCTCGGCTTGAAGCAAGTGTAGGTGGTATCACATTTTTGGGTAGGCATCCGGCTCTTCCGGTCGTTTTTATTCTATTAACTCCAGACTTGTTGTACCACATTCTGACCGTTTTCTGCAATGCCTTAGCTCCAGCTCACAAGCTCGCGACTGGTTGGCGCAAAGTATGACGTGTACGCCTAGTTGCAAGCGTGCAGCTAGGGAAAAAGCGAGCCACTGTTTAACGCTAGACCGGAAGAGTCGGAAGTGGAAAGATGGCGATGTCCGGTTTTGCGCTCTCGCTTGCCTCACTGCGCCACTGAGCACTTTTCATAGAAATTAATGGGGACGCCATCTTGGACGACAAAACTCGCTCTCTCTAGTAATATTAACTCTATGGTTCAACGCTAAACCGGAAGAGTGGGACGTGGAAAGATGGCGCGGTCCGGTTACACGCTCTCGCTTGCCTCACTGCGCCACTGAGCACTTTTCATAGAAATGAATGGGGACGCCATCTTGGAAGCAATAACGTTTTGTGATATGATTGTCAGAAGACGCAATTATAAGCATGCCAGTACGTTTTACATTTGGCTTTTATACAAAGAAACAGATTTCGAAAACATTTCTACTTATGTTTTTTCAATTGTCTTGTGCTGCCACAAGTAATGAAGGGAAATATGGTTATTGCTGTATCTGTATTTTGTTCATGATATTTGTATTATTGATATTGGACATTAATCTGCTATAATGCTTATTGTTCATGACAGTTGGACATTGCTATTTCTAATGGGACAATGTGTAATGTAGTTATTTAGGAACTGTTAAGACATCACTATAATGTTCAGCATTATGTATTGTGCACCATTACCAATTTCCATGGATAAACAGGAGCAACGCTTTATAAAGTCTTAATCATCCCACGCACCAGAAACAAGGATAACGACCAAGGAGGTTCTCAAGAATGTACATGAATGATGGTGGGATGCAGGGAGGAGGTGTGAAGTAACTTGAGTCTATATATTTGGTCTATGATTTGACAATATGACTGATGCTAAACACTGTCCCTGCCCTCCCTCTATCCTCAGTAGTTAAATGTGAAGCGCTGACTGCAGCACGGCAGGACCTGTCCTGCAGGGTCTCACTGGAATAGAGTACCTTTTTTAGAAGGGAGATTCGCCCCTCAAAATCATGTGTTGGTCTATTTGCTCAATTTCAGTAGGGTTTGACGGTCTAAGTGACTGATCCCTCAGTCTCACTATCTGAATGGCCCATCCTGCTCCACCCCTCATAAATATCGGGTCAGCCCTGTTAGGGTGATCCTGGAGTTAGACAAGTTTTGAAGTCACGTGCAACTCCCTCTTCCACTGTCAGAGATGAGTTTGATGGAGCGAGAAGACTTGCTAGATCAGCCCCAACCAATCCTTGGCCAGCATCGGGTTTGTGCTTTCTTTCAAAACCTAACCGAGTATTTTAAAGCTTTTATTTTACATGTCATAATTTCTGATGAAATGTATGCCTAGTGTGTGCATTAAGTAGGTATATATATGTAGTCGTTTTGCTTGGTGTTATATATTTGCATTTTTTCTCCTTTGCACGCAATCATTTTGAAACATTATTTGCATGTTTCAACAACAAAGAGAGAAAAGAAAAAAGTTCCATTTGGGAACTGGGTTTCAGTACCCAACCCTGGATAGGAATCAAAACCAGTCCGGTCTAATGAGCGGTTCCTCACCCTGGAGCGGTTCCAAGGCCTAATTATGCTTCTGCGTTTTTCGAAACCGCAGAGGAGGGAACGCCCACGCCCCCGTGGAATGCCCTCTGCGTGCTCTCCGTCAGCCCTCGGAGAGCTTTTGTCGGATTGACGTGCACCTCCTGAATTTTCTGAGGAATAACGTGGTCCCGGTTCTTGGGACACCACCGGATAGAAAATCAGGAAATGACGTACACGAATGAAGAGAGTTCGTGTAACTTCGGCTCTTTATCAGGACATGACGTAACCAAATGAAGAGAGTTCGTCTAACTTCGGCTCTGTAAATCGATTTTTATTGGTTTGAACGTTTCCATGGCATTCAGAAATACAACCGCGCAAATCGCATTTGATCTGAAATGGATGACCCGGCATCAAACAAAACAGGTACTTTAAGTAGCAAGCTTTGTCAAAATATGTTTATTTTATTTCTAGAATTATGTCGTTTTTGAAGTCAGACGTTGTTTGCAATGCAATTTGTTTGCGAGTTGTTAATGAGTGATAAGGCCATCCGAGTTCTCCTTGATGCTACTAGTACTAGTAGCTAACGTGGTTTGTTAGTGGGTTCATGCTAACGTTGTTTTTTTTACTTTTTGCATTCAGTTACATGAAGGAACATCTATCTTTATTACATGCTTAAACATATCCAATGTTTATCAGTGTTTATTATGACTAGACCATCCTCAAATCTCAAAGCAGAACAGCTATTTATCAGCCTGCCTTTCAGGTCCACAACCCCAGCTACACTAACCCCTGCTCTGCTTCCAGCGCTGGTCCCAGGCCTCCTGCCACTAACCCCTGCTCTGCTTCCAGCGCTGGTCCCAGCCACCTGCTCTGCATCCGGCGCTGGTCCCAGCCTCCTGCTCTGCTTCCAGCGCTGGTCCCAGCCTCCTGCTCTGCATCCAGCGCTGGTCTCAGCCTCCTGCCCTGCATCCAGCACTGGTCCCAGCCTCCTGCCACTAACCCCTGCTTTGCATCCAGCGCTGGTCCCAGCCTCCTGCCCTGCATCCAGCGCTGGTCCCGGTCTCCTGCCACTAACCCCTGCTTTGCATCCAGCGCTGGTCCCAGCCTCCTGCTCTGCTTCCAGCGCTGGTCCCAGCCTCCTGCCACTAACCCCTGCTTTGCATCCAGCGCTGGTCCCAGCCTCCTGCCACTAACCCCTGCTTTGCATCCAGCGCTGGTCCCAGCCTCCTGCCACTAACCCCTGCTTTGCATCCAGCGCTGGTCCCAGCCTCCTGCTCTGCTTCCAGCGCTGGTCCCAGCCTCCTGCCCTGCATCCAGCGCTGGTCCCAGCCTCCTGCCCTGCATCTAGCGCTGGTCCCAGCCTCCTGCCCTGCATCCAGCGCTGGTCCCCGCACCAACCCCAAACTCTGCCCCCTAGCCCTGTGCTGTGTACAGTCCTGTCCCCATTGACCAATGCTCTATATTTCATTATTGCACAAACAGGTCTGGTTTGGACTGTTAAGACTGGACATGTACTAAACAACTATATATTTTCTATATTTAAGGACAATCTAAAAAACGACGTGCGTTTGAGGCACTTAATACAGATGCCTGTGGAGACAAGGTCAAGTATGACCCAAAAAGAGTCCCTGGACTACAGAGACGGAAATCTGTAAATATCAGTCTTTCTCTTTAAATGCTTTATAGACCAGACATCTCTAAAGGAACTCTATATTCAGTTGTGTTTATGTCTTTTCTTGTGGCACGAGGTAAACTAATAAACTAGAGTTAATATATAATGACACTAACACTTCGCTGGGACCGCATTCCCATAATTGTCTTGTTTTTAAATTAAATTTAGCCCAATGTTAAATAATTCACCATAATAATACAAATAATGCACAAACTACACTTGCAAATGATACTGTTGTTCCACATAATGTTATTGTGTTGGTGTAACCTAAAGTAAACCATCCACCATTAAAGATGTCGAAACCCAGCAACCCTGGCAGGTTGGGAAAGGTCATCCAGGACCTTCAGGAGGCGCATGCATCCCAGTGCAACAACATTCTCACCTCCGCACATGCTCACTGCAACAAGAGCAACAGAAAGCAGAGTGGACAGGTGTGTGTGCATGTTAGTGTGTGAGTGTGTGAGTGAGAGAGAGAGAGAGAAAGAGAGAGAGAGAGGTTGAGTTGTGATAAGATGTGTGTGTGTGTGTGTGTGTTGAGGACAGGGAGAGAGAGAGAGCAGCAGACGCCCCTTTAGAGTGCCCTCTGGAAGACACGCCCTGGATGCCAACACCTAAAGCGAGGCCTCAGACAGCGAGTGGAAAGACCCTTCATCGGGACAGGCCCACTAATTAAAAATAAAAATACTATATAATAATTGTATAAATAATTTGATTAAATAAATGTTTGAATAAATTGTTATTAAGATGTTGATGCTACAGAGCTGTTGATTTCGGTGCCCTCAGTTTATTTTTCTTCACAGCTCCACCCTCACCACCCAACCATCACCCTCTAACCTATTTGTGTTATGTGTTTGTGTTAAACTAAAGATTTATTATTATGAACTTTAAATAGTCATTCATTTCCTTTCAGTCTTCCTCTTTTGTTTAGGCGAGAAAATGTACTATTTATGTAGGTAAGGGCCTATTAGCAATACCAAAGAAAGATGTTTTACCATGATCCATTAGTCATTGAGGGTTCACTGTATCTAATAGCGGGCTACTCCATCCAGGCGCCTCCATTATGACGTGAGGTGAAATGTAGGCCTAGTTTTCTTTTTAAATTCATTATTTTAAACATATTTGTCAGCAATTAAAATTAAAATATACATACAAGCCATAATTGATCAATACTCAACAAGTCAACATTTTACTGCCTTTATATGCAACCTTCACTTAGCATTATTTAACATCATCATCTTCGAAAGTGGTTCCGACATTCCTGTGAAGTGTGTCAATATTGGTCTAAATCAGGGGTGTCAAACTCATTTTAGTTAAGGGGCCACATACTGCCCACTTTGATCTCAAGTGGGCCAGACCAGTAAAATCATAGCATAATAACACATACATAACGACACTATTGTTTAAATCATTGGTGAAGGTTTTAGATGATAAACCCTATTTTAAGGTCTTTCTACAGTAAACTAGAAACATAAAGACCAAAAACTCAGACATCAGCCCATTGTTTATCTGCCTGGGCTCTCCTCTGCTGATTCCCTTGCTTTGTGACGCGTCGCAAAGCGCGCAGCAAGCACTGCTGCCTGTGGCAATGAGCGCTTCTGCCTCCGAAGCAGACATCGCATTGACGCTGTTTTTGAAGCAAGTACTGGATCTAATAAAGAAATTACAAAACGTTTGTACTCATAAACCTCCATTCTTAATAGACATTTGGATTCGTAATAGCAGTTACTTTTATTGAAATGAAATGTATGTATTTCTGTAATTTTCAAACTTTGCCAAGACATCCGACGGGCCGAGCTGGACGCCCTGGCGGGCCGTATGTTTGACACCCCTGGTCTAAATACAAAATCGCAGGCGGGGAGTTGTATTTAGCCCCTTAACAATAAAAGTAAGTAAAAATGAAAAATGTTGCCACTATATACACAAAATCAAATGTTATGCATTTGACCCTTTCAAGTGTCTGTGAAATGTACGCCCGACACAAGGTCTAGTCCAACAGGGTGAAAATTTAAATGTTGTCATACGACTACACCAAATACATCATTAGAAAGGTCTTGATCAGGGGAGTAACAAAATACCAGTCTGAAGGCTCTACTCGGTTCCTAATGTGAAATATGGACATCTGAACGTGGACTTTTAGCCCAAAATGTGGGATTCTAGGTGGCGCTGTTGAGCCCCTGTTGGTACTAGAGTTATGATATTGAAAGGCTGTGTTTAACTTACCCCAATGATTCACTGTACCAAACCATGACTATGTACCTTCAAAAGGGACCCTAACCCTAATTTTTGACCAAAACTGCATGTGTGACTGCAACCCCATATTTGTATTGTACATTTGTGTAAAAGTTGTATTTGGCCCCATGTTAAATCCTTAACAATAAAAGTAAGTTTAAAAAAAGGTATCATTAAGGAATTTAGCCATTATGTACACAAAATCAAATGTTATGCATTTGACCCTTTCAAGTCTCTGTGAAATGTACACCCGACACAAGGTCTAGTAGTCCAACAGGGTGAACATTTAAATGTTGTCATACGACTACACCAAATACATAATTGGAAAGGTCTTGATCAGGGGAGTAACAAAATACCAGTCTGAAGGCTCTACTCGGTTCCTGATGTGAAATATGGACATCTGAACGTGGACTTTTAGCCCAAAATGTGGGATTCTAGGTGGCGCTGTTGAGCCCCTGTTGGTACTAGAGTTATGATATTGAAAGGCTGTGTTTAACTTACCCCAATGATTCACTGTACCAAACCATGACTATGTACCTTCAAAAGGGACCCTAACCCTAATTTTTGACCAAAACTGCATGTGTGACTGCAACCCCATATTTGTATTGTACATTTGTGTAAAAGTTGTATTTGGCCCCATGTTAAATCCTTAACAATAAAAGTAAGTTTAAAAAAAGGTATCATTAAGGAATTTAGCCATTATGTACACAAAATCAAATGTTATGCATTTGACCCTTTCAAGTCTCTGTGAAATGTACACCCGACACAAGGTCTAGTAGTCCAACAGGGTGAACATTTAAATGTTGTCATACGACTACACCAAATACATAATTGGAAAGGTCTTGATCAGGGGAGTAACAAAATACCAGTCTGAAGGCTCTACTCGGTTCCTGATGTGAAATATGGACATCTGAACGTGGACTTTTAGCCCAAAATGTGGGATTCTAGGTGGCGCTGTTGAGTCCCTGTTGATACTAGGGTTATGATATTGAAAGGCTGTGTTTAACTTACCCCAATTATTCACTGTACCAAGCCATGACTATGTACCTTAAAAGGGACTCTAACCCTAACCCTAATTTTTGACCAAAACTGCATGTGTGACTGCAACCACCTGACTTGGACCAATCATCACCTCCCATGGCTTCTCCTACCACTGCTACGCTGACGACACACAGCTGTACCTGTCGTTCCCCCCGACCGTTCCGGGGATCTCAGCTAGGATTGAGGCCTGCCTCACAGACATCTCCGCCTGGATGACCAAGCACCACCTCCAGCTGAACCTCGCCAAAACAGAACTTCTCATCATCCCGGCCAAACCCTCCATCTCCCACGATTTCTCAATCACCCTGGGATCTGCGACGGTGACCCCTTTATCCTCTGTCAGGAACCTCGGAGTTACCATGGATGAGATTCAAGACCCTGGTACTGACCTTCCGAGCAGTGAACGGAACTGCACCCGACTACATCAAGTCTCTCCTGCAGCCTTACACCCCCACCCGCCACCTACGGTCTTCTTCAGACAACCGCCAGGTGGTCCCACTGCTCAAGACCGCCTGGTCCCAACATAAGCTCTTCTCCTGTCTGGCCCCCCAGTGGTGGAATCAACTCCCCACCTCCATCCGAGACACTGACTGTCTGAATGACACATTCAAGAAGAGGCTCAAGACGCACTTGTTCCAGGAGTACAACGGGACTTAGGAATGGTTTGCTGGACCCGATGCGATCCTCAAGGATCACAATGACTCTTGCTTAGAGACTTGTTGCTCTTGTTGGTTAGTGGTAACTGATTTAAATGGTTGTACTCGCTGTAAAATATTTTATTTTACTGTTACTTGCTTTTCCACAGGTACACTTGCACTTAAAGCGATTCATGTTGCTTAATTGTAACTTGTTACTAAATGCTCTTATGGTTCTTACCCATGGCACTTATTTTTGGTTGTTCACAATGTATGCTTCATGTTTGGCTGCCCACAGTGTTTTGGGGCGATCTTGTTGTTATTATCAGTGACCTATGCACTTTGTAAAGCTCTCTCTTGGAAGTCGCTTTGGATAAAAGCATCTGCTAAATGAATAAATGTAATGTAATGCTTATACCTGTGTTGTATTGATGTGTTTTGTCACTGTGGTCTTGCACATAGTTCAAAAGGATCTTAATAGAACCTAGAATATTTGTAACCCCAACTAGGCTATTAGGAATAGCTTGGTCAGGTTATACACATGTTAAGTAGGATTAAATAATTGGACATATATGTAAAAAAAATATGCTTTATTAGGTTGATGTTGCTGCAGAGCTTGTCACGCCGTGGAGTGGGGTTGGACCCAAATGCAGGGGAGTACGCAGACATTGTCAAAAAAGGGGTTTAATGCTCGAAAAACAGGAAACAGACAGGGCAACACTCAGGGACGAAGGGTACCGGTTCTTGATAGTAATGTCATTTAATCCACGATAATCAATGCAGGGGCGGAGTGTCTTGTCTCTTTTCTCTACGAAGAAGAAACCGGCTCCAGCCGGAGACGAGGAGGGGCGGATGATGCCCGCCGCTAGACCATCGGTGATATATGTCTCCATCGCCCCCCTCTCAGGAACGGACAGGGAATACAGACGTCCTCTGGGCGGCGTGGCACCGGGCTGGAGGTTAATGGCGCAGTCATAGGGCCGATGTGGGGGAAGGGAGGCTGCCTTGGCCTTACTGAAGACCTCCCTGAAGTCCAGATACTCAGCCGGGACCCCCAGCACATCGGTTGAAGAACTGGTCCCGGCAGAAGGTTGTGGTGCGGCGACTTGCTTGAGGCAGACCTGGTGACAAGATGAACTCCACCCCAGGATCGCCCCTGTGGTCCAATCGAGGTGTGGATTGTGACGTCGGAGCCATGGGAACCCCAGGAGGAGAGGATGACGAGGAGAGTGCAGGATGTGAAACTGGAGTGTTTCATGGTGGTTCCCGGAAATTAACATCCGTATTGGCGCTGTCATGTGGGTCACAGTACCCAGAAGTCGGCCATCCAGAGCGTTGGTGGAGACTGGAGCTGGCAGAGGAATCCGACCGACACCCAGCTGCTGAGCTAGGTTAGAGTCCATAATGTTGGCATCAGAGCCAGAGTCAATGAGTGTGGCGAGGGTCTGGGATCCCTCAGGCAGTAGCAGGCGGACCTGACACAGGGATCGTGAGCTGGGGGAGGAGCTAGATGTATGACTCACCAGGAATTCCTCCCCTCCTGGTGAGCCCGACCTTTTAGTGGACATCGGGGAACAAAGTGTCCCGCTTGGCCACAATACAGGCAGAGATACCCCCTGCCTCTCGTCTCCTCTGCTTTCGAGCTCCTAGAGGGGTCCACCATATTCACCAAGCTTGACCTGCGCAACGCTTATCACCTGGTCCGGATCCGCGAGGGGGACGAGTGGAAGACGGCGTTCAATACCCCCACCGGTCACTACGAGTACCTGGTGATGCCCTTCGGCCTCACCAACGCTCCTGCTGTCTTCCAGGCCTTGGTTAATGACGTGCTCAGGGACATGCTCAACAGGTTCGTCTTCGTGTACCTCGATGATATCCTGATCTTCTCCCGCTCCAGAGAGGAACATGTGCATCACGTCCAGAAGGTCCTCCAACGTCTCCTGGAAAACTCCCTGTACGTTAAAGCCGAGAAGTGTGAGTTTCACGTCTCGTCTGTCTCCTTCCTGGGGTACGTCGTAGGGAGAGGGACCGTGGAGATGGACTCAGCCAAGGTTTCTGCCGTCACCACTTGGCCCGCCCCTGATTCCCGCAAGCAGCTTCAACGCTTCCTGGGCTTCGCCAACTTTTACCGGAGGTTCATCAGGGGCTACAGTTCGGTGGCGGCCCCCCTCACAGCTCTTACCTCCTCCAAGGTGCCCTTCCTCTGGTCCACGGCCGCCAATGACTCTTTTCAGGCCCTGAAGACACGGTTCACCTCTGCCCCCATCCTCCAAATGCCGGACCCTGAACGGCAGTTCGTGGTCGAGGTGGACGCTTCCGACCTAGGAGTGGGGGCCGTCTTGTCCCAGAGAGCGGCCTCCGACCAGAAGTTGCACCCCTGCGCCTTCTATTCCCGACGTTTGACCCCGGCAGAGAGGAACTATGACATTGGGAACCGAGAGCTCCTCGCCGTCAAGTTGGCCTTAGAAGAGTGGCGACACTGGCTCGAGGGGACTAAACTGCCGTTTCTGGTATGGACGGACCATAAGAACCTTGAATACCTCCGGTCCGCTAAAAGACTGAACTCCCGCCAGGCCCGATGGGCACTCTTCCTGACCCGCTTCAACTTTTCCCTCTCCTATCGACCGGGGTCCCGCAACGTCAAGCCCGACGCCCTGTCCCGTCAGTTCTTGGAAAAGGAGGGGGACAGGGCCGACCCAGACACTATCCTGCCTTCTTCCCGTCTGGTGGCCACACTCACCTGGGAGATCGAGGAGAGGGTCAGGACCGCCGCCCAAGACCAGCCCGGACCCAGCGCTTGCCCTCCCAACCGTCTGTTCGTCCCGCCTGACCTCCGATCCGAGGTTCTTCAATGGGCCCACAGCACTCAACTCACCTGTCATCCAGGGATCCATCGGACCAAGGACGTTGTGCAGCGCCGGTTCTGGTGGACATCACTGGATGAGGACATTCGGGAGTTCGTCAATGCCTGTCCCACCTGCAACCAGCACAAGCCGGCTCACCATGCCCCTGCCGGTCTTCTACATCCTCTGCCTGTACCTCATCGTCCCTGGTCGCACGTTTCCTTGGACTTCGTCACCGGTCTACCACCATCCAGCGGCAACACTGCTATCCTTACGGTGGTAGATCGGTTCAGCAAGATGGCACATTTCGTGCCCCTGCCCAAACTTCCATCTGCCAAAGAGACGGCTAAACTACTTCTCCTCCACGTCATCCGTCTCCACGGCATCCCAGTGGACGTGGTCTCTGATCGAGGTCCCCAGTTTGCCTCAGTATTCTGGAGGGAGTTCTGCTCGCTCCTGGGAGCCACCGTCAGCCTGTCCTCGGGGTACCACCCCCAGTCCAACGGCCAGACCGAACGCAAGAATCAGGAGATGGAAACGGCACTACGCTGCATGACGTCCCAAAACCCTACTTCCTGGTCCGAACAGCTTCTATGGGTAGAATACGCCCACAACACCTTGACCAGCTCCGCCACCGGTCTCTCCCCCTTTGAGTGCACCTATGGGTTCCAGCCACCGCTTTTTCCTGCACTTGAAAGAGAAGCATCCTGCCCCTCTGTCCAGGCCTTCATCCGCCGTTGTCGCAGGACCTGGACCCGAGCCCGGGCGGCTCTACTCCGGGCCGCTGACCGCTACACCGCGGCCTCCAATCGCCACCGCTCCAAGGCCCCAGACTACCAACCGGGTCAGAAAGTTTGGCTCTCCACCCGTGATCTTCCCCTCCGGGTGGAATCCAAGAAACTGGCTCCCCGCTTCATCGGCCCGTTCGAGATCCAGGAAGTCGTCAACCCGGTGGCAGTGAGGCTCAAACTTCCTAGAACCATGCGAGTTCATCCCACGTTTCATGTCTCCAAAGTAAAACCGGTCCGAGAGAGCGCCCTGGTTCCTGCCACGCCGCCTCCACCGCCTCCTCGCCTCATCGATGGAGGTACCTCCTACACTGTCCGTCGCCTCCTGCAGTCTCGCCGGCGTGGGAGGGGATTCCAGTACTTGGTGGACTGGGAGGGTTACGGCCCTGAGGAAAGGTCCTGGGTCCCTGCGAGGGACATCTTGGACCACACCCTCATCAGGGATTTCCATCGACGCAACCTCACTCAGACATCCAGACCCAGACCACATCCTCCGTCGGAGTCCCCGAACGACAACGACACCCTCCCTGGGACCAGGGAGGTGGAGATGGACGCTGGACTCTCGGACGAGTATTAGCCCTCCTCCGGGCCCCCCGCCTCCCACCCGGCTTGGTCCATTCTTCTTGGGACGTCGGGAGCCGTCCCTTGAGGGGGGGGTTCTGTCACAGTTCAGCTCTGCCTCACCACTCTGCACCTGCCTGCTTCAATCTGCCAATCAGACACACCCCTCTCATTAAGCCAACTCCACTCACCTGTGCTCTCTGCTCTGGCTGCATTTAAGCTCCAGCTCCACTCTCACTCATTGCCAGATTGTTCTCGATGCTTGCACCAGACTCTCCAGCGATTTTCTGCCTGATCTCCCGGTTCCGACCCTGCTTGCCTCTGACTATCCTGCCTGACCGATCTCCTGGATATTACCTCAGCCTTCTGTCTTCGACCACGAGTTTCGCCTATCCCCTCTTGGTTACACACCTGCTCGGCTCTGCGGCTACACAGCCCACCACTGGACCTGTCTGCCTGTGCTGCTTTTGGGTCCTCACCATACCCGTGACAGAGCTGCTGGTGAAGGTCTCCCCTGCTTCTTCAGGGCTGTTTGCGAAGCTGACCACCTCCATTTCTATATCATTCTGAAAAACAACACAGTAAGTCAAAGATATAACGAATAACGATTCAGTCAATTCACAAATATATATATATATTTATTTTTTTGGACACAGTTTACTAAATTGCAAGAAAAACCATAAATGTCAAGGTTTTGATGCATTAGGATGCAGGGCAGGGGTTAGTGGCAGGAGGCTGGGACCAGCGCTGGATGCAGGGCAGGAGGCTGGGACCAGCGCTGGATGCAGAGCAGGAGGCTGGGACCAGCGCTGGAAGCAGAGCAGGGGTTAGTGGCAGCAGGCTGGGACCAGCGCTGGAAGCAGAGGAGGGGTTAGTGGCAGGAGGCTGGGACCAGCGCTGGATGCAGAGCAGGAGGCTGGGACCAGCGCTGGAAGCAGAGGAGGGGTTAGTGGCAGGAGGCTGGGACCAGCGCTGGATGCAGAGCAGGAGGCTGGGACCAGCGCTGGATGCAGAGCAGGGGTTAGTGGCAGGAGGCTGGGACCAGCGCTGGAAGCAGAGCAGGGGTTAGTGGCAGGAGGCTGGGACCAGCGCTGGATGCAGGGCAGGAGGCTGGGACCAGCGCTGGATGCAAAGCAGGGGTTAGTGGCAGGAGACCGGGACCAGTGCTGGAAGCAGAGCAGGGGTTAGTGGCAGGAGGCTGGGACCAGCGCTGGATGCAGGGCAGGGGTTAGTGGCAGGAGGCTGGGACCAGCGCTGGATGCAGGGCAGGAGGCTGGGACCAGCGCTGGATGCAAAGCAGGGGTTAGTGGCAGGAGGCTGGGACCAGCGCTGGATGCAGGGCAGGAGGCTGGGACCAGCGCTGGATGCAAAGCAGGGGTTAGTGGCAGGAGGCTGGGACCAGCGCTGGAAGCAGAGCAGGAGGCTGGGACCAGCGCTGGATGCAAAGCAGGGGTTAGTGGCAGGAGACCGGGACCAGCGCTGGATGCAGGGCAGGAGGCTGCGACCAGCGCTGGATGCAAAGCAGGGGTTAGTGGCAGGAGCCTGGGACCAGCGCTGGATGCAGGGCAGGAGGCTGGGACCAGCGCTGGATGCAAAGCAGGGGTTAGTGGCAGGAGGCTGGGACCAGCGCTGGATGCAGGGCAGGAGGCTGGGACCAGCGCTGGATGCAAAGCAGGGGTTAGTGGCAGGAGGCTGGGACCAGCGCTGGATGCAGGGCAGGAGGCTGGGACCAGCGCTGGATGCAGAGCAGGAGGCTGGGACCAGCGCTGGATGCAAAGCAGGGGTTAGTGGCAGGAGGCTGGGACCAGCGCTGGATGCAGAGCAGGAGGCTGGGACCAGCGCTGGATGCAAAGCAGGGGTTAGTGGCAGGAGACCGGGACCAGCGCTAGAAGCAGAGCAGGAGGCTGGGACCAGCGCTGGATGCAAAGCAGGGGTTAGTGGCAGGAGACCGGGACCAGCGCTGGATGCAGGGCAGGAGGCTGGGACCAGCGCTGGATGCAAAGCAGGGGTTTAGTGGCAGGAGGCTGGGACCAGCGCTGGATGCAGGGGTGGGGTTAGTGGCAGGAGGCTGGGACCAGCGCTGGATGCAGAGCAGGAGGCTGGGACCAGCGCTGGAAGCAGAGCAGGGGTTAGTGTCAGTAGCGGCTGGTGATTTTTTTTGGGGGGGGGGCGCAGTTGGGCGGCGCGGGGGGGGGTCGTTACACAGAACTTTTTTTTAACATTAAATATATATGTATTAGCTATGTTGGATGCTGTCGTCCTCTCCTACTATTTCTTCAATGCCTAACGAATCTATCTCTTGGCCCTGTATGTATGCTTGAGCAGCACTGGTTGAAGCCTGAAAATATTGTAAACAATGTTTGCATATATGCAGGTAGCAACGCTAGTGCTTAATAACTATTTTGCTTGTCGGCTAGTAGGGCTCGTGAGACAGCTCACCAAAAGAACGATGGGGAAGCCACTTGTCTAGCAGATTAAGACGTGTTCGTAGGTACCTAGCGAAAAGTAGCCTCAACTTTCCTAGACTTAGCTACGATACTAATGCTGAAGGGTCGCTGATATCGCATAGCGTCGTTGCTAACGTGTGATGTTGTGACTGTGTGTGTAACACTGAATTACTCACTGAATTACTCACCAGCTAACCAGCTCCGGTTACTTAGCATACAGGTTTGAGGAGAAGCTACGGGTGTACGTCCCGTAGGCCTACAGCCCATCCTCCTTTGCTAGCTATGTTGCTCTCGTAGATACGTGATAATTATATGGGATGTGAGGGAATGATAAAGGTCTTTGATTCGACGAATAAGATGTCAATATAAGTAAGAAACAATGTCATTGGCCAGGGGCGCACACTCATCGCCCCTTTTTTCCGCCAATGAGAAGCCGTTTTTCTCAAATGTATGAAAAAAGAATGAGAGCTCCCATTGACTTCCATTTGGGCCGGCGCCCCCAGGGGGGAGTGGCTTATCTCAGTGATAACGAATGGCAATATATTATATTTGGTCACATTTAAGTGGTTGTTGACAGGGACTTACGGTCTCCCACACACATTTAACGCGTTAACACAGTATATTTATTATTTAAATAGTTTGGTATATCATATTTTTGCCCGTTTTTTTATTATTATTTTTACGAAAAATTCTAGGAGGGGCGGCGCCCTAGCGCCCTCTATGGAAAATGTCGTTTTGCTTGGTGATATATATTTGCATTTTTTGCAATTATATATTTGCATTTTTGGTCAATTATTTACAAGTGTCAGTCATTTGAACCCACAGATGTGAATAAGTTACATTAAGCTTAAACTCAGGCTATTTGTATGACAAATAAATTACAATAAAGTGTTTTTATTTATTAGACATATACAAGAAAAGTTATTCTTGAATTAATACACCTACAAAACAAATGTCTTTATTTTTACCCGCTCCATAATTTAATAAAATAGATACAAAAACCACATCCCACAACTTAAAAACATCCAGTATTACCATGAGAGATTGGCCACCACATAGGGACAGTATTATAATCACTTTAAGTCAGGGTTCCCCAAACTACGGCCCGCGGGCCGAAAATGGCCCGCCCACACATTTGGACCGGCCCTCTGAACAATGCCAGAGACATCATTTGAAAATTTGATTTTAAATAGAACCTATATATTTTAATCATATCTGTATTTGATAATGAATGGTTGGCTTTCAAACAAACATTTCCCTTAGTTATTACCTATTACAATTTCCCTTAGTTATTAATTGTAATTATTAACGGACCCCGCAATTTTCTGTTACAGACTGACCCAGCCCCACAATAAAGAAATAAATAATTATCTGGCCCTCGCAGGAAAAAGTTAGGGGAACCCTGCTCTAAGTGAAGGCATGTATATCATTAACCATATTGAAAACTTGACTAGTGTATATTTATTGCGTGTAGACATTGTTACACAGAGGAACATGACAAGTGTCTTGCTGATCTGTAAAGGCCTTACAGGAGCTCATTGACAGGGGTTATGGTACCTGAGCAAGACCACATCAACAGTAAGGTACATTCAGTACAGACAATCCACATACGTTCTGCCTTTACAGTACTCAACTTGGCAGCGTTGTCCGTCACTTACGAGCTGTGTCGTAATTGGCTACAAACCAGTCACATGTCTCCTTCAAAGCTGTAAAAACAGGAAGAAAAGATTGTGCTACATTTACATTAGAAAAGATTGTGCTAGCATCAGTCAGGACAGGTCTCAATGTTGACTCAATTTGCCATCATGTCAGAGCTTTTACCTTGATTGAAGGGTGTAAACTTGACGTCGGGCAGGTAGCGTCGCAGCTTGGCATTGCTGGCTGTCTTCTGGAAGAGACCGTCTGATTTACTGGTGTCAAACTTGAGAACTCGGTTAAAGAATGAAACAGTCAACTTTAATATTGATAGAAATATTTCCCGTTTTAAGTGTGCCTGTCTGTATGACTGAAATGTTACATTCTTCCATTGAAAGGATACAACTACTTCTCCCTTGAACCCCAGGGCTTGGGCAACGGACTCGGCTGCTTCCTTGATAGACACCTCATCCTCCTCATCAACTGTGTCACACAGGCAGGAGCAAGACTTACAACTCAGCAGTGTGTGGTTAATTAAATACTAATTCAACGTTTACAATACATCCAAATATAACTCTGGCCCGTGTTAAGAACTCACCAGTTAATATGATTGGGTCCACTTCCTTGTATTCTCTCAGGACCCACAGAAAAAGACGGGCCAAATCTAAGGAGTAAATGAACTGTCTTCTGGGACTGCCTGAGCCCCACACTGTCAATGGGCTCCCTTCCTCTAACAAAACAAACACACAATGGAGAAGCACAATGTATAAGATCCAGTAGTCGGCAGGCATAGAGCTTAAGCAGGGGTTGGTCAAGTCATATGTTGATGGAGCAAGGGTGTGTCTTACGTTGTGCTATAAAGGCCTTGTGTATGAGACCTGGCAATACATGTCCATCCTCGATGCTGAAGTTGTCATGGGGACCAAACACATTCGTTGGGATAACTGATGTGTAGCGAGTCCCGTGCTGCTCTGCATGCGCACTGCAAAACACACACGCATAAGCCAACTGGTTGGGCAACATGGCAATAACATATTTATGAAATGATTCCTTCTGACTTCTCCACACACCGGTTGTGGACATCGATCATTCTCTTTGCGTAGGAATACCCCATGTCGGACGGATTAGGAGGCCCGTCGTGAATCTAGAGATGAGGAAATGAGATAGACATCAAGCCATTCAATAACCATCATATGGATATAACCTGGAACTGTGACACACACACGCAGTGCCTCCTACCATGGTTTCGTCGATGGGGTATGTGGTATTATGAGGGAAGATGCAGCTGGAGAGGCAGGACACCACCTTGACCACCCCCACCTCATGGGCTGCCTGCAGTACGTTGTCGTTTATGTAGAAGTTGTTCCTCTGAAGCACACAGATGGACAGATCCATTGGCATTACAGCCCCCAAGTAACCTCAAGTCTCTCCATTATCTATCTGGGTAGGAATCAAAACCAGTCTGGTCTAGTGAGCTGTCACCATGACACAGCATGGCTCTTACCCAATAGTCCAGGTTGGCCTTCATGAGATTGAAGAGGCTACCAACCATGGCAGCCAGGTGGATGACATGGGTAGGCTTGTGTTTCTGGAAAACAGCCAGCGTCTCCTGGAAGTCCCTAAATTGGAGAACACACACACACAGTAAAGTCATGTTTGTTCTGAAGCAGGTGGTTTGTAATGTTTAACTTGTTTTAGTATGCGTAGTTAAAACAGGTGAGTCCTCACATGAGGTTGGCATCCTTGGAGGAGAGGAAGACCCACTGCTCCGCCTCCTTACTTCCTTCCTCCTCGTTGACAATGCGTTCTATTGCCTTGCCGACCAGGCCTGTGCCTCCAGTCACCAGCACCCGCATAGAGCCCTTCTGCTTTCCTGCACAATCCATCTGTGCAGGAAAAAAAGATTATGCTACATTTACTTACATTTACATGTATTCATTTAGCAGATGCTTTTATCCAAAGCGACTTCCAAGAGAAAGCTCTACATTGGTCAATGATCATCCTATCGAGTGTCAAGGGCGTTCATGGTCACCCAGGGGGGGCAGTCCAGGGGAGGGGGCAGGTGTCTGATGATGTTCAGGGCAAGGGTGGGGGTCAGGTTCTGATTCCAACAGATCTGTCATCACACATCAGAATCAGAATCAGAATCAGAATCAGAAAGGGTTTTATTGGCCATGAAAGTTTGCACAGTCAAGGAATTTGCTTTGGCAGGAAGGTGCATACAATAAACATATAGTATCCTTAAATTTAAATATGTGGACTGTCTATACTAACTATCTATACTATATAACTATACTATCTATACTAAAGTGGAATTATATTTAAAATAAAATATACAATAAAATATAAGTTGCCTAATTTACAATATAAAAATACAAAAAATACAAATATAACAAAAAATACAAATGTACAAGATGCAGTAATGTAGTGCAGAATATTAGAGTCATTAAGTAAAGTCAATAAGTCAGTGTGAACCCTTGGCCTTGTTGAAGAGGCCAACAGCAGAAGGGAAGAAACTGTTTTTGTGTCGAGAGGTGTTGGTCCTGATGGACCGCAGCCTTCTGCCGGAGGGGAGTGACTGAAACAGGGAGTGTCCCGGGTGGGAGGAGTCGGCCACAATCTTCCTCGCTCGCCTGAGGGTCCTCGAGGTGTGTAGGTCCTCGAGGGTAGGCAGATTGCAGCCAATCACCTTCTCTGCAGTGCGGATGATACGCTGCAGTCTGCTCTTGTCCTTGGCAGTGGCAGCAGCGTACCAGATGGTGATGGAGGAGGTGAGGATGGACTCAATGATGGCTGTGTAGAAGTGCACCATCATCGTCTTTGGCAGGTTGAATTTCTTCAGCTGCCGCAGGAAGTACATCCTCTGTTGTGCTTTCTTTGTGAGGGAGCTGATGTTCAGTTCCCACTTGAGGTCCTGGGAGAGGATAGTGCCCAGGAAGCGGAAGGACTCCACAGTGTTGACTGGGGAGTCACCCAGGGTGATGGGGGTGAGTGGGGCTGTATTCTTCCTGAAGTCCACAACCATCTCCACTGTCTTAAGAGCATTGAGCTCTAGGTTGTTCTGGCTGCACCAGGTCACCAGGTTGGCCGCTTCCCACCTATAATCAGACTCGTCTCCACCAGAGATGAGCCCAATAAGGGTGGTGTCGTCCGCAAACTTCAGGAGTTTGACGGATGGATGACTGGAGGTGCAACTGTTCGTGTACAGGGAGAAGAGCAGAGGAGAAAGGACGCAGCCCTGAGGAGATCCGGTGCTGATGGACCGGGAGTCAGAGACTTGTGTTCCCAGCTTAACGCACTGCTTCCTGTCAGACAGGAAGTCTGTGATCCACCAGCAGGTGGAATCAGGCACGTTCAGCTGGGAGAGCTTGTCCTGAAGCAGGGCGGGGATGATGGTGTTGAAGGCAGAGCTGAAGTCCACAAACAGGATCCTGGCGTAGGATGCTGGGGAGTCCAGGTGCTGTAGGGTGAAGTGGAGGGCCATGTTAACTGCATCGTCCACAGACCTGTTGGCTCTGTAGGCAAACTGCATGGGGTCCAGAAGGGGGTCTGTGATTGATTTGAGGTGTGCCAGCACCAGGCGCTCAAAAGACTTCATTACCACAGAGGTCAGGGCGACAGGTCTGTAGTCATTATGTCCAGTTGGCCTGGGCTTTTTGGGCACAGGGATGATGGTGGAGGCCTTGAGACAGGCTGGCACATGGCATGTCTCCAGGGAGGTGTTAAAGATGTAGGTGAACACCGGAGACAGCTGGTCAGCACAGTTCTTAAGGGTGGCAGGGGAGACAGCGTCCGGCCCAGCTGCTTTGCGTGGGTTCTGCCTCTTGAAAAGTCTGTTTACTTCACCTTCCTGAATGGAGAGTGACGTCACAGAGTTGGTGGGAAGGGGGGGGGAGGGAAGGGATAGTTCAGGGGATTCCAATTGTCTTTCAAAGCGACAGTAGAACTCGTTCAGGTCGTTGGCCAGGCGTGAGTCGTTAGTGGAGTGGGGGGCTCTGGGCTTGTAGTTGGTGATCTGCCTGAGCCCTCTCCAGACAGAAGCAGAGTCGTTAGCAGAGAACTGACGCTTCAGCCTCTCCGAGTACAGTCGTTTAGCCTCCCTCACAGCCTTGCTAAACCTGTTCTTCGACTCCTTGAATCTGTCCTTATCCCCACTCCTAAAAGCGTCCTCTTTGTCCAGCCTCAGCCTTCTGAGTTTAGCTGTAAACCAGGGTTTGTCGTTGTTGTAGCTCACCCTGGTGCGTGTTGGTATACAGCAGTCCTCACAGAAGCTGATGTATGACGTCACAGCCTCTGTGAGCTCATCCAAACTATTGGAGGCAGTCATGAACATATCCCAGTCGGTGCAGTCCAAGCACGCCCGCAGATCCTCCATAGCCTCACTGGTCCACTGTTTCGATGTCCTCACAGTCACAACAGGCTTACAGCGCTTTAGCTTCTGCCTGTATGCAGGAATCAGGTGGACCATGACGTGGTCTGAGTGACCCAGTGCTGCACGGGGGACCGCATGGTATGCTTTACTGATTGTAGAGTAGCAGTGATCCAAAGTGTTCCCTTCTCTGGTAGGACATTTGATGAATTGTCTGTACTTGGGGAGTTCTTGAGTGAGATTGCCTTTGTTAAAGTCGCCTAGCACAATAACCAGGGAATCCGGATTTTCATGCTCCACACACAATATC
Organism: Mallotus villosus; assembly: GCA_903064625.1. NCBI lineage: Eukaryota > Metazoa > Chordata > Actinopteri > Osmeriformes > Salangidae > Mallotus > Mallotus villosus. Next base: position 1,307 of record CAEFZP010000135.1, on the reverse strand, counting down.
TGGCTAGCGAGCACACGTTGAGCCTCATTGGCGCTAGCCTGAGGCGGCATGTAAACGCCGACCAGTATGAATGAAGCAAACTCACGTGGCGAGTAAAAAGGTTTACAGTTTATAAAAAATGATTCCAGATCAGGAGAACAGTGCTGCAGGATCACTGTCACATCTTCACACCAGCCACTGTTAATAAAAAAACAGATACCACCGCCTTTCGTTTTGCCAGAGAGCAGGGAGTCACGATCCGGAGTCACGATCCACATACCGTCGGTATAGGAAACAGTGTCAGGTTTTAAGAGAGAATGGCTGACTGACTTGACATGGTGAATCTAAAGGGAAAACCTGTGGTGTCCTTTTGTGTTCATGGCTTGTGTGTGGATTGTAGAGTGATCAGACAACTGTTGCTTCAAAGTGAGGGAGACTGGCACCAGAAGATCTGGTTTGGATCTGGTTTATTTTGCGTGCAGCGTTTAAGCCGAGTTCAATTCCACCTGTCAGTTTCCCTGATATCTGTGAAATACCACGGGGTTGTTGATTTTTTCATAGCTAATGTAAACTCATATGCAGATGCCGATGCCGTAATGAGTGATAGTAATGATGATTCATTTTAATTATGTAGCTACAGGAACACATGGGCAATTCTTTATTTTTATATCGTTATTTTTCTTCTTATAATAATACATTTTATTTATATAGCGCTTTTCAAGGCACTCAAAGTCGCTTATGGTATTATTGTTCTTGCGTCAGTGTTCTGCAGCTGTGGGCGCACCATTCATCATTACGCATGGTTTTAGTAACTGACGCAACTGCAGTGAGCGTTTTGTCGCTAAGAAGGCTGTTAAGAGTGGGTCTAAGAAGCTAAGAACGACTCTGGGAAACACGTCCTTCTTTCACGCTAAGAAGCTCTTAACGCTGAAGAGCTTCTTAACGAATCTGGGAAACGCGGCCAATAACTGTTAAGGACAAAAGGACAAAATCATACTTACAGCTTGCGGATGTGATGAGCTCTTTGACCTCTTTTCAGCGACAGCAGCTTAGCAAATAATTCTTTAAATTGTCCAAGGTTTTCAAAACTGGTGGATTGTAATCTCGTGGAAGTAGCCTACACAGCGCGCAGCTGAACTTGTGTCTGAGATTTACGCAAACCCTGAGAATGGAGCTGAGGTACAGCCCAGAGCCAAATAGGGTGGAGTCACCGCCCATCCTCCTCCACCCCTCAGAAGTAAGACTGGTCAGCCCTGTGGAGGTGGCATCCTTCTATAACATGCAGAACAATAACGTTTGTGATATGATTGTCAGAAGACGCAATTATA